>CM038143.1:88883528-89445221 GCA_021437245.1 Aegilops speltoides | reverse complement strand
CGTTCTTGCTAGAACCCAATTGCAGTCACAGAAAAGATGCAACAACAATTAGAGGACGCCTAACTTGTTTTTGCAGCAATTGTCATGTGATGTGATATGGCCAGAAGTTGTGATGAATGATGAATGATATATTGTGATGTATGAGATCATGTTCTTGTAATAGGAATCACGACTTGCTGAAAGTGCAACTAATCCCCGGGTGGTTTTGGTAATTAATAACAACATATATACCATTGAACTAATTGTTTCTTGAGAATCATTTCGAAAGTTCAATGATATGGGTATGGCAATGATCAAGATGTGGACCCTCAAAATGCTAAGGAAAACATTGGCAAAAGCTCAAGACTCCATTTTTGGTTTAGTGATCCAAGATCACATTGAGTCTATAGGAAAGCCAATACTATTAAAAGGGATGAGGTTATGATAATGATCCGTTGCTCAAAGTGCTTAGTGATCTATCTCCCAAACTATCGCAATCTTTCATTCCAACATATACTCATAAGTAATCTCGGTCCCACCGATTCCATAAACTCACCACACCGAGATGAACCACCTCAGCCATATACCCAAACCCTAGTAATTTCGGATTTTCCGATTCCAAACTCGGTCTCACCGAAACTAGTGTTGCCAAGCTTCTGTAACCTTCTGTCATCATATCGGTGTCACCGAGATGATAAAGTCGGTCCCACCGAGATTGGCAAACCCTAGTCTTTGGAAGAATCGGACTCACCGAGATTGTATTTTCGGTCCCACGAAAATCCCAACGCTCACAAGATTTGAACTTTCGGTCTCACCGAGTTGTCAACTTCGGTCCGACCGAGATTGGTCAAATGTGTAACGGTTGGATTTTGTGTGGAGGCTATAAATACCCTCCACCTCCTCTTCATTCCCGGAGAGAGCCATCGAAAGAACTACCACTCCTACCTTACATTTCGAGAAGAAAACTACCTACCCTTGTGTTGAGATCAAGTTGCTCCACTCCCACCATATGAAACTTGATTTCTAGCCTTCCCAAGTTGCTTTCCACTCAATCCTTTCTTCCACCACAGCCAAATCAGTGAGGAGAGTTGAGTGTTGGGGAGATTATCATTTGAAGCACAAGAGCAAGGAGTTCATCATCACCAACACCATCTATTACCTTTTGTAGGGTGGTGCCTCCTAGATTGGTTAGGTGTCGCTTGGGAGCCTCCACGAGATGTGGAGTTGAACCAAGAAGTTTGTAAGGGCAAGGAGATCGCTTACTGTGAAGATCTACCCCGAGTAAGGCTAGTCCTCCGTGGGCGATGCCATGATGGCATAGACAAGGTTGCTTCTTCGTGGACCCTTCGTGGGTGGAGCCTCCGTGGACTCTCGCAGCCGCTACCCTCCGTGGGTTGAAGTCTCCATCAACGTGGATTGACGATAGCACCACCTATCGGAACCACGAGAAAAATCTCCGTGTTCCAAATTGCGCTTGCTCTTCTCCACCTCTCCTTTACTACATGTGCAATATACTTTCCGCTGCCATTACTCTAGAATTGCATGTAGGGTGATACTTGACTTGATCATCATTGTGAACTTGCTAAAAACTTGTCCTAATCAAAAGGCTAAACTTTTATTTTGTCAAGTAGTCTAATCACCCCCTCTAGACATACTTTCGATCCTACAAGTGGTATCGAGCTTTGGTCTCCATTGTATTGGTATCCATTGCATTGACTCCATAAGCTTGGTTTCACAACCTAGGAGAGTATGGCGCCTAGTGAGGGTAATTTTCGAGAGGTCCTTACTTTGATGGTTCAAATTTTGCTAGTTGGAAGCATAAAATGAAAATGCATATTCTTGGACATAACCCCGCCGCATGGGGCATTATTTGTGTTGGCTTGCAAGGTGAGTTCTTCGAGGAAGGAAAAGTTCCGGATCGCGGGTTACAGCGGATGAATTATGGATGTTCTAAAACAATGCTCAAGCTTGTGACATTCTCTTCAATGCTTTGTGTCCCGAGGAGTTCAACAAAATCAGCCGCCTTGAGAATGCAAAAGAGATTTGGGATACTTTGGTCGAAATGCACGAAGGTACCGAGTCCGTGAAGGAATCAAAGCTAGATGTTCTTCAAGGTCAACTTGACAAGTTCAAGATGAAGGAAGGTGAAGGAGTCACTGAAATGTACTCTAGGCTTGCTCTCATCACAAATGAGATTGCCGGCTTAGGAAGCGAAGAAATGACCGACCGATTCATCATCAAGAAGATTCTCGAGCTTTGGATGGAAAGTATGACACCGTGTGCACTTTGATCCAAATGATGCCAAACTACAAGAATCTCAAGCCTACCGAAGTCATTGGAAGAATTGTTGCTCATGAGATGACACTTAAAGATAAGGAAGAGCTTCACAACAAGTCAAGTGGTGCTTACAAAGGTACATGTGATGCTCCCACAACCTCAAGTGACAAGCTAGTTTCCAATGAAGAGATAAGCCTAATGGTGAAGAACTTCAACAAATTCTACAAGAGTAGAAGCAAGGAAAGAAGCTCAAAGTCTAGATCATATGATGAAAGGAGATCTTCTAGTCGTGATCGAATCGCTACAATTGTGGAAGACCCGACACTACTCAAATGAGTGTTCGCCCCCACAAGAGAAGGGAAGAATCTCCAAGAAGAAGAAGCTCAAGAGAAGAGTCACCTCGAAAGAGAGAAGGAGTAGAGATGATCGTTATGAACGAAGATCCTCTCGGAGAAGCAAGGATTCGGAAAGGAAAGACAAGTCATCAAGGAGCTACACAAGAAGAAAACATCAAGCTCATGTAGGTGAATGGGTCTCCGGCCCGACTCCGACAATCACTCCGAAGAAGCTATCACTCCAACTCCGAATACAACCAAGATGAAGGTGTTGCCGGTCTTGCTCTCGATCCTCCAACTCCAACTCCTATGACTTGTTTGATTCACCAAATGAGGGAATTGGAAGATGCTTCATGGCTAAAGGCCCCAAGGTATCACACCCTGAATTCATTGACTTTGATAGTGATGAGGATGACTTGCTTGGTGAAGATGAGCTTTACATGACAAATCTAGTGAGCCTAGTAATGATGAACATGCTAGTAGTCTTTATAGTCGAGAAGAGTCGAATGACAATGCTATGAAGGAGATTGAGCGTTTGACTAAAGAACTAAACACTCTTAAGTTAGCTCATGAAACAACTCAAGAAGATCATAGAGAGCTCCTAAGATCTCATGAGAAGCTACGCTTCGAGAAGCTCAATCTAGAGCAAGAACATGAGTTTCTAAAAGCTATCAATGACGATCTTCGAAAGAAGAGTTCTTCATATCTTGCCAAACGACTTCTCTTGTCTAATTTCTTGCCACGATTAAAACTAAGCATGACAAGCATAAGAAAAATTCTTCATCTAGTAGTAACAATAACCATGCTAAATCCAATATTGTTGCTTCTAGTAA
This sequence comes from Aegilops speltoides, assembly GCA_021437245.1. Lineage (NCBI taxonomy): Eukaryota > Viridiplantae > Streptophyta > Magnoliopsida > Poales > Poaceae > Aegilops > Aegilops speltoides. The sequence continues at coordinate 89,441,797 of CM038143.1, read as the reverse complement.
TTCTCTTGATTCCACTAACAATGTTTCAAGCCAAGTTACACTTGAGCAAGAAAATAGTTTATTGAAAGGGATTATAGAGAAAGGTGTCTACAAGAGCCTTGCCGGAAGCAAGAACTTTGAGGAAATTGTTCGCAAGCAAGGAAGGCACCGGAAGAATCAAGGAATTGGTTTTGAGCGAAAGTTCAACGCCGAGGGTGTTGAATGGGAAGAAGGTCAATATCCCACTCCAAAGTTTGTTTCTCAAAAGGAGAAGTATGATCCTACTTCTTCCAATGTGGAACAAGCTCAAGATGACCTTCCACCACAAGACCACAAGCTAAAAGGCAAGGACAAGCTTCAAGAGGAGATTGATGCATTTATTGAAGCACCCAAGGCCATGGTCAAGTGGGTTCCCAAGGAAACTTCAAGTTCTACTTCGTCAAGCTCAACTACTACCCCAAGGATTCCCATCAAGATGATGTGGATCCCGAAGAAGAAGAACTAGAGAGTTCTTGAGGGTGACTCCGCCAACATACTTCACTCACATTCATTTTGGCAAGAACTTGTGCAATCATCTTCCACATCTTGCACTAGTTCATGGAGTCACAAACCCTCTTGTTGGTAAGTCAAGGGACAAGGTAATCATTGCATTCGTGGACATCATCTATTGTGTACTTCAATCTATGTCCATGGATATCCCTGTTTGTTCCTTGTGGGACTAACCCATGTAGGTATTGAAAGTGCCCGAATCCAAAGGATTGCTCCCAACTCTTGATGATCTTCATCAACATTGAGCATCCACGTCTTCAACATCTACATGAAGTCTTCTACGACAACCCAAGGTTAGTTTGACCCTTTAAAAGGGGTTCTCACATCAAGGGGGAGCTTTGCTCAAAAGATTTGAGCTAAAGCATCTTCAAATGATGTGAACACATTAATGCTTTATGTAAAAGTGGTAACCCCACTTGTGCTTAAACGATGAGTATGACCTATGATCAAATGTTCTCATTTGACTCCTAAGTCAATATACTCATATATAGATGACCTAGTCATCGACAAATTGTGTGATAGTAGCTAGTGTTTTGTTTGTGCATGTTTGACACATATTTCATTTGCTATCTTATTGTGTGAGCATGTTGGATGCATGATTTTATCCATTCGAGGACATCCATTTGTTGCTTTGGTCTCTTTTGGATTTCTTCGACCAAATGGATGGACAAGAATGCCTAAGTTCCTCCCCTAGCTATCTATGCTTTCTTGTCTCAAACTCTATTCATGCTTATATCACAAACTTTGGACAAGTCTTTTTCGACCCACCGAGTGAGGAGCACTCGAGCCACCGATCCGTCAAAAGCTTAACTTCCAAAACCTTCTAAGTATTTTCGGTCGACCAACCCACTCAAAATCGGATGACCGAAAGCACTTGATTGATCTAGGTTTTCACCTCGGTGAAACCGAAGTTGTAAATTTCGGCGTGATCAAGTGAGTAATCGCTGCGCTAACCATCTCGGTGCCAATGAGTTTTACAACTCAGTCCCACCGACAATTGAAGGGTATATATACCGAGGGCAGCGCGTTGATTCTTTCTTCAAAACGCCTCGCCCCCAAACCCTTTTTTCGTCGCCGCCGTGGTCTCCGGATCATCTCCGTTGTCGTCAGGCGCCTTGCCGCAGGTCTCCGTCGCCGTCAACGGACATCTCTCCGCGCCGCCAGCCAGAGAGAAACTCCACCAAGTTAGGGTGAGTTTCGATCCTCTCGTGCTTCAACCTCCGATTCAATGCACGATAGGTTTGCCTAGCTTCTTGACACGCTTGAGATCTTCCTATCCAGCAAATTAGTTCTTAGAATGAAATTCGAGTAAAAGTTTTAGGGTTAGGTTTCACGAACACATCTCGTGTGACCGATTCTACATTCTCGGATGACCGATTTGGCCTCGCCATTGATCGCACTTTTCGTCCAACCGAAGTTGTGCAAATCGGTGTGACCGAAATGAGGATTTAGTGAAACCCTAGTGTTCTCGGCTAGACTGAAACCCATTTCGTCCAACCGAAAGTGGTGTGAATGGTTCTGTTTAGACACTTCGGATTCACCGAATTTTAGACTCGGTCCGACGAAATGCATTCTGTGAAAACCTAAACTGAAATTTGAACTCATTTTTTAAAAATCTTTCGTAGTTTGTGATAACTCTTCTATTCTCGCCTATACCTAATCTATTCACAAGTTGTCACCATGTCGATGCCGGATGACAGCGAACAGGTCCGAATCACCAAGAGCTGAGATTCCAGAGGAGGTGCACTAGTCCCGAGGCCAGCAGCTTTTTTCGATGATGGTGAGAGGAGCACACCAAGTGGTTTGCCTCTCACGCCACCAGGCCGTGAAGAAGAGAAATTCGATGAAGAAGATTCTGATTTTATAGCCGAGGAAGAGATCACATCTAAGCCTAAGAGGAAAGTGGTTGCCAAAGAGCATCAAGGGCAACAAACCAAGAAAGGCACCAGTAAAGTGAAGAAGTCCACTGCTGCCAAGAAGTTGAGCATGGAAGAAGAAACATCCAAGAAGGTAAAGAAAACTTCCAAGAGGAAGAGGATTGTGCATGATGAAGCAGCTGATGATGATTCGATGAGGAAGCACCCCAGCCTCCTCGAAGCTTAAGTTGATGGGTGATGCCATCGTAAGGCAGGAGCACCTTCAAAGACTAAGCCGCTCGCTTCCAAAGAAAGGCAGCTCAAGCCAAGCCTGCCGCCAAGCCCAAGAAAACTGTGAGAAACATTCCCGCTTCAGAGAAGAAGAAAGACAATGTGCCACCAATGAGTCGATGATGAGGCACCTGTGTTTCAAACTCCGCCAAGCTGCCTATTCACAATGATGCTCATCCTCGAGCTGAAAACATGAAGGAAAGAAAGGACAAAGGTCTCGTGCTATGGAGACAAGCTGATCCATATGCTGTGAGAAGAAGGACTGCTGTTGACCCAAGGTTCCACACCGAGAGCAAAGAAGATTTCTATGAGATCGTGCTTATGGACAAGAAGCCCATTGTTGCCGACACTCGCTATGTCGATCGGGCATACATTGACAAATGAAGAGCACAGAGACTACTTTCCACATGTGCATGAAAGCTTTACTGCATGTGGTGTTGCTGAGTTCGTTGGTCAGAAGCTGACAGCTTGGAATGATGAGATGATCATGCAATTCTATGCCACAGCTCATTTCTATCCAGATGGCAGAATTGTATGGATGACTGAAGGTCAGAGATTCTCTTCAACTGTTGAAGAGTGGGCTGCACTGCTAAATGCTCCAGTGCAGAGAGATGATGATGTTGATGTCTATGGAATTCCCAAGAAAAACCATGAGTCTATGAAAAATATGTACAATGAGGTACCAGCCAAGGATGTAGAGATCCGAAGCTCGGCTCTGCCAGTATCATCTTCAGCAGGTCTCCCTACCACGAACACAATTTCGAGGCATACCTTGATGCCCAAGTCCGAGATCATCGCATGATAAGAGGCTATTCCATCAACATGCTGCATATTCTAGATCGAAGGCACCTTTCAAGGTGATGGACCCGATAGTTGAGACTATCAAGAGGACTGCAGCAGACTGTAAGAGGTCATGTGGGTTTGCCCGCACATTCAGATGCTTATCAATGCCAAGTTTGGCACGGCACCTACTTGTTGGAACGACCACACTTGCCACGCAGCCTGAACATGAGGACAATGGAGTTGTGATGACCGAGGATGATCCCACGCCTGCTGAAGGTCAAGCAAAGTCCGAAGCTGCCAAACAAGCCAAAGCTGAGAAGGAAGCAGAAGAAGCAGCAGCTAAACCCAAGAGTGTTGGAGAACAGCTCCTTGAAGCTACCCAGAGGATTGAACTACGCCTGCCAGCATTGTGCGCCTCGTGGAGAGTCTTGAGAGGATAGTTGAAGACAAGTTCCATGCTCGATGTCAAGTCGATCAAGTGCAAGTCATCACAACAAGCTTGAGGCAGATATCGAGGAAGCCAAGAGGGAGAAGGCAGAGCTCATGCAGGAGATGCAGGATGACCTTGTCCAGGATGACTATGAGCAGCCTGCTCCGGTTCCCACAAAACCCAGATCAGCTGCTATTCCTGTGATGACACCGTGACTACAAAGATCAAGACCTCCCACAGCTCCATCGGCCCAGCTCCAGCTCAAAGGTCCACTCCTCCAGCTCCACAGACATCGCCAGGCCTTTGCGTAAGCAGCTATCTCAACTCCATCAACCTGCATAGAGCCGCCAGCAGAGTCCCTAGTGACGTTTAGCTCTATACCTTTCGAACTTTTTGGTAACTTGTTGCCAAAGGGGGAGAAATTGTATAGATCATAGGACTTCGAGAGAGAGAGTGCTCGCTTTTGCTCTTTCGCTTCATTTGCGGTCTTTTGAGATACTTTTGAGTTTTTCGAGACATTCCGTGTGTTTGATACTACGCTTGTTTCTACTTTGATGAGTGCTTGATCATACCATGCCTTAATGTGTGCTTAATGCTTATCATATGTTATTCATATCTTGTATGATCATTTACTCATGTCTTGGTGATTGGGTGCATGTTATTCATTCTTATCATTTTGTGCGCTCCACCAAGATGTATGTGACATGGAAGTGTGACCCATGATCCTAATCGATTGTGCATTTGCATTCAAACGCAAATCTTAAATAATGCACAAATTTAGGGGAGCTCTTGCTTATCACATACTTCTCAAAGCTTATTTATATTATTCATTGATTATATCATTTGTCGAAGCTTTGATCTATATGTTGTCATCAATTACCAAAAGGGGAGATTGAAAGTGCAACTAATCCCGGGTGGTTTTGGTAATTAATAACAACATATATATCATTGAACTAATTGTTTCTTGAGAATCATTTCGAAAGTTCGTTGATATGGGTATGGCAATGACTCAAGATGTGGACCCTCAAAATGCTAAGGAAAACATTGGCAAAAGCTCAAGACTCCATTTTTGGTTTAGTGATCCAAGATCACATTGAGTCTATAGGAAAGCCAATACTATTAAAAGGGATGAGGTTATGATAATGATCCGTTGCTCAAAGTGCTTAGTGATCTATCTCCCAAACTATCAGCAATCTTTCATTCCAACATATACTCATAAGTAATCTCGGTCCCACCGATTCCATAAACTCACCACACCGAGATGAACCACCTCAGCCATATACCCAAACCCCAGAATTTCGGATTTTCCGATTCCAAACTCGGTCTCACCGAAACTAGTGTTGCCAAGCTTCAGAATCTTCGTCATCATATCGGTGTCACCGAGATGATAAAGTTGGTCCCACCGAGATTGGCAAACCCTAGTCTTTGGAAGAATCGGACTCACCGAGATTGTATTTTCGGTCCCACGAAAATCCCAACGCTCACAAGATTTGAACTTTCGGTCTCACCGAGTTGTCAACTTCGGTCTGACCGAGATTGGTCAAATGTGTGTAACGGTTGGATTTTGTGTGGAGGCTATAAATACCCCTCCACCTCCTCTTCATTCATGGAGAGAGCCATCAGAAAGAACTACCACTCCTACCTTACATTTCTGAGAAGAAAACTACCTACCCTTGTGTTGAGATCAAGTTGCTCCACTCCCACCATATGAAACTTGATTTCTAGCCTTCCCAAGTTGCTTTCCACTCAATCCTTTCTTCCACCACAGCCAAATCAGTGAGGAGAGTTGAGTGTTGGGGAGATTATCATTTGAAGCACAAGAGCAAGGAGTTCATCATCACCAACACCATCTATTACCTTTTGGAGGGTGGTGCCTCCTAGATTGGTTAGGTGTCGCTTGGGAGCCTCCACGAGATGTGGAGTTGAACCAAGAAGTTTGTAAGGGCAAGGAGATCGCTTACTGTGAAGATCTACCCCGAGTAAGGCTAGTCCTCCGTGGGCGATGCCATGATGGCATAGACAAGGTTGCTTCTTCGTGGACCCTTCGTGGGTGGAGCCCTCCGTGGACTCTCGCAGCGTTACCCTCCGTGGGTTGAAGTCTCCATCAACGTGGATTGACGATAGCACCACCTATCGGTACCACGAGAAAAAATCTCCGTGTCTCCAAATTGCGTTTGCTCTTCTCCACCTCTCCTTTACTACATGTGCAATATACTTTCCGCTGCCATTACTCTAGAATTGCATGTGTAGGGTGATACTTGACTTGATCATCATTGTGAACTTGCTAAAAACTTGTCCTAATCAAAAGGCTAAACTTTTTATTTTGTCAAGTAGTCTAATCACCCCCCCTCTAGACATACTTTCGATCCTACACTTGCATGTCGATGAGTATGACAACCAGCAGGAGCCATAGGAGTTGTCCTTATTTTTTGTATGACCTGCGTGTCATTGAAGAATGCCATGTAAATTACTTTACTTTATTGCTAAACGCGTTAGCCATAGAAGTAGAAGTAGTCGCTGGCATGACAACTTCATGAAGACACGATGATGGAGATCATGGTGTCATGCCGGTGACAAGATGATCATGGAGCCCCGAAGATGGAGATCAATGGAGCTATATGATATTGGCCATATCATGTCACTACTATATAATTGCATGTGATGTTTATTATGTTTATGCATCTTGTTTACTTAGAATGACGGTAGTAAATAAGATAATGCCTTACAACAATTTCAAGAAGTGTTCTCCCTAACTGTGCAACTGCTTGCTAAAGTTCATCGCTTCAAGCACCACGTGATGATCGGGTGTGATAGATCCTTACGCTCACATACAACGGTGTAAGACAGTTTTACACATGCAAAACACTTAGGGTTAACTTGACGAGCCTAGCATGTACGCATATGGCCTCGAACACGAGACCGAAAGGTCGAACACGAGTCGTATGGAAGATACGATCAACATGAAGATGTTCACCGACAATGACTAGTCCGTCTCACGTGATGATCGGACACGGCCTAGTCGACTCGGATCGTAACACTTAGATGACTAGAGGGATGTCTAATCTGAGTGGGAGTTCATTGTAATAATTTGATTAGATTAACTTAATATCATGAACTTAGTCTAAAACCTTGCAAATATGTCTTGTAGATCAAATGGCCAACGCCATGTCAACATGAACTTCAACACGCTCCTAGAGAAAACCAAGCTGAAAGATGATGGCAGAACTATACGGATCGGGTCCTAACCCGAGGATCATCCTCATAGCTGCCAGAAACAATATGTCCTAGAATGACCGCTAGGTGACGCCCCGCCCCTGCAGAACCAAGACATTATGAACGCTAGCGTCTCGCTACCGATGATTACTCCTCGCTTAGTGCGGCATGCTTTACAGCTTAGAACCGGGCTCCAAAAGCATTTTGAGCAACACGGAGCATATGAGATGTTCGAGGAGCTGAAACAAGTTTTCCAAGCTCATGCCCGGTCGAGATATGAAGTCTCCGACAAGTTCTATAGTTGTAAGATGGAGGAAAATAGTTCTCATCAAGGAGCACATACTCAAAATGTCTGGTTGCACAACCACTGTCCCACTGGACATTAACCTCCGGACGAGGCGGTCATCGACAGAATCCTTCGTCGCCCCACCAAGCTACAAGAGCTTTGTGATGAACTACAATATGCAGGGATGGTGAAGACCATTCTGAAGTATTTTCAATGTCAAGTCAGCAGAGGTTGAAATCAAGAAAGAACATCAAGTGTTGATGGTCAAGAAGACCACTAAGTTCAAGAAGGGCAAGGGCAAGAAGAACTTCAAGAAGGACGGCAAGGATGTTGCCGCCTGCTAAGCCGCTTGCCGGAAGAAGTCAAAGAATGGACCCAAGCCCGAGATCGAGTGCTTTTATTGCAAGGAAGGGTCACCGAAGCGGAACTACCCCACATACTTAGCGGATAAGAAGGCCGCAACACTAAAGGTATATTTGATATACATGTAATTGATGTGTACCTTACCAAGACTGTAGTAACTCCTAGGTATTTGATACCGTGCCGCTGTTCATATTTGTAACTCACAAGCAGAGCTGCGGAATAAGCGGAGACTGGCGGCGACGAGGTGACGATGCGCTACGAGAATGGTTCCAAGGTCGATGTGATCGCCGTCGCACGCTACCTCTACATTTACCTACGGATTAGTTATAAACCTTAATAATTGTTATTTAGTGCCAAGTTTGAGCATGAACATTGTATCTAGATCTCGCTTGATACGAGATGGCTACTCATTTAAATCCGAGAATAATGGTTGTTCTATTTATATGAGAGATATGTTTTATGGTCATGCCCCGATGGTCAATGGTTTATTCTTAATGAATCTCGAGCGTAATATTACACATATTCATAGTGTGAATGACAAAAGATGTAAAGTTGATAACGATAGTCCCACATACTTGTGGCACTGCCGCCTTGGTCACATTGGTGTCAAGCGCATGAAGAAGCTCCATGCTGATGGACTTTTAGAGTCTCTCGATTATGAATCATTTGACACATGCGAACCATGCCTCATGGGCAAATGACCAAGACTCCGCTTCTCCGAACAATGGAGCGAGCAACCAACTTGTTGGAAATCATACATACCGATGTAAAAGCGGTCCAATGAGCATTGAGGCTCGTGGAGGATATCGTTATGTTCTCACTCTCACTGATGACTTGAGTAGATATGGGTATGTCTACTTAATGAAACACAAGTCTGAGACCTTTGAAAAGTTCAAAGAATTTCAGAAAGAGGTAGAGAATCAACGTGACCGAAAAATAAAGTTCCTACGATCAGATCGTGGAGGAGAATATTTAAGTCATGAATTTGGTACACACTTAAGGAAATGTGGAATCGTTTCACAACTCACGCTGCCTAGAACACCTCAGCGTAACGGTGTGTCCGAACGTCGTAATCGCACTCTATTGGATATGGTGCGGTCTATGATGTCTCTTACCGATTTACCGCTATCATTTTGGGGATACGCCTAGAGACAGCTACATTCACTTTAAACAGGCACCGCCTAAATCCGCTGAGACGACACCGTATGAATTATGGTTTGGGAAGAAACCTAAGTCTGTTATTTCTAAAAGTTTGGGATTCGATGCTTATGTCAAGAAACTTCAACCCGAAAAGCTCGAACCCAAGTCGGAAAAATGCGTCTTCATAGGATACCCTAAGGAAACCATTGGGTATACCTTCTACTTAAGATCCGAGGGCAAGATCTTTGTTGCCAAGAACGGATCCTTTCGAAAAAGAGTTTCTCTCGAAAGAAGTAAGGGAGGAAAGTAGAACTCGATCAAGTACTACCTCTCGAACGGGAAAGTAGTGCAGCTCAGAAAATGTTCTGTGATGCCTACACCAACCAAGAGGAAAATAATGATGATGATCAAGGTACTTCGGATCAAGTTGCTACTGAACTTCAGAGGTCCACAAGGACACGCTCCGCACTGCAGTGGTACGGCAACCCTGTCCCGGAAATCATGTTGTTAGACAACGTGAACCTTCGAACTATGAAGAAGCGATGGCGGCCCAGATTCCAACAAATGGCTTGAAGCCATGAAACCGAGATAGAATCCATGTATGAAAACAAAGTATGGACTTTGACAGATTTGTTCGATGATCGGCGAGCGATAGAAAACAAATGGATCTTTAAGAAGAAGACGGACGCGATGGAAATGTTACCATCTATAAAGCTCGACTTGTTGCTAAGGGTTATCGACAAGTTCAAGGGATTGACTACGACGAGACATTCTCTCCCGTAGCTAAGCTGAAGTCCGTCTCAATCATGTTAGCAATTGCCGCGATACTATGATTATGAGATATGGCGATGGACGCCAAAACGGCATTCCTTAACGGACATCTTAAGGAAGAGCTGTATATGATGTCGCGGAAGGTTTTGTCGATCCTAACAATGCTAACAAAGTATGCAAGCTCCAGCGATCCATTTATGGGATGGTGCAAGCATCTCGAGTTAGAACATTCGCTTTGATGAGATGATCAAAGCGTTTAGGTTTATGCAGACTTATGGAGAAGACTGCGTTTACAAGAAAGTGAGTGGGAGCTCAGAGCATTTCTCATATTATATGTAGATGACATACTCTTGATGGGAAATGATATAGAACTTTGGACAACATTAAGGCCTACTTGAATAAGTGTTTTCAATGAAGGACCTTGGAGAAGTTGTTATATATTAGGCATCAAGATCTATAGGATAGATCGAGACGCCTCATAGGTCTTTCATAGAGCACATACCTTGATAAGATTTTGAAGAAGTTCAAAATGGATCAGTCCAAGAAAGGGTTCTTGCCTGTGTTGCAAGGTGTGAGATTGAGCTCGCCACCCCCACCACAAAGAAAAGATAAAGAAGAGATGAGTGTCATCCCTATGCTTCAGCCATAGGATCTATTATGTATGCCATGTTGTGTACCTGACTGATGTAAACCTTGTCGTAAGTTTGGTAGGAAGGTACCAAAGTAATCCCGCAAGGAACACCGGACAGCAGTCAAGAATATCCTGAAGTACCGAAAAGGACAAAGGACATGTTTCGCTTATGGAGGTGACGAAGAGCTCGTCAGAAGGGTTACGCTGACGCTTAGCTTCGACACGATCCGATGACTCTAAGTCACAAACCGGATACGTATATGTTGAATGGTGGAGCAAAGGAGCTGGTGCAGCTGCAAGCAGAGCGCCGTGGCGGGATCTACATGTGAAGCGGAGTACATGGCAGCCTCGGAGGCAGCGCGATGAAGCAATTTGGGTGAAGGAGTTCATCACCGACCTAGAATCATACCCAATGCGTCGGGCCGATCAAACTCTTCTGTGACAACACCGAGCTATTGCCCTTGCCAAGGAGCCTGTGTTTCACAAGAAGACCAGCACATCAAGTTGCCGCTCAACTCCATCCGTGAAAATGTTCAAGATGGAGACATAGATATTTGCAAAGTACATACGGATCCGAATGTCGCAGATCCATTGACTAAACCTCTCATGAAAGCAAAACATGATCAACACCGTAACTCTATGGGTGTTCGATTCATCACAATGTAACTAGATTATTGACTCTAGTGCAAGTGGGAGACTGTTGGAAATATGCCCTAGAGGCAATAATAAAAGTATTATTATTATATTTCTTTGTTCATGCTAATTGTCTTTATTCATGCTATAATCAGATTATCCGGAAATCGTAATACACGGTGAATACATAGACCATAATATGTCCCTAGTAAGCCTCTAGTTGACTAGCTCGCTGATCAACAGATAGTCATGGTTTCTCGCTATGGACATTGGATGTCGTTGATAACGGATTACATCATTAGGAGAATGATGTGATGGACAAGACCCAATCCTAAGCATAGCACAAGATCGTAGTTCATTTGCTAGAGCTTTTCCAATGTCAAGTATCCTTTCCTTAGACCATGAGATCGTAACTCCCGGATGCCGAGGAGTGCTTTGGTGTACCAAACGCCACAACGAATCGGGTGACTATAAAGGTGCACTAAAGGTATCTCCGAAAGTGTCTTGGGTTGACACGGATCGAGATCGGATTTGTCACTCCGCATGACGGAGAGGTATCTCCGGCCCACTCGGTAATGCATCATCATAATGAGCTCAAAGTGACCAAGTGTTTGGTCACGGATCATGCATTATGGTACGAGTAAAGTGACTTGCCGGTAACGAGACCGAACGAGGTATTGGGATACCGACGATCGAAGTCTCGCAAGTAACGCATCGATTGACAAAGGGAATTGAATACGGGTTGTTTAATCTCGACATCGTGGTTCATCCGATGAGATCATCGAGAGCATGTGGGAGCCAACATGGGTATCCAGATTCCGCTGTTGGTTATTGGCCGAGAGTCGCCTCGGTCATGTCTACGTGTCTCCCGAACCCGTAGGGTCTACACACTTAAGGTTCGTGACGCTTAGGGTTGTATGAATATGAGTATGCAGCATACCGAATGTTGTTCGAGTCCGGATGAGATCCCTGACGTCACGAGGAGTTCCAAATGGTCCGGAGGTAAATAATTATATATAGGAAGTGTTGTTTCGCCATCGAAAGTTTCGGTCACCCAGATTGTACGGACCACCGGAAGGGTCCCGGGGTCCACCGGTGGGGCCACCTATCCCGGAGGTCCCCAAGGGCTGAAGTGGGGAGGAACCAGCCCATAGTGGGCTGGTGCGCCTCAGGCCCACCCCGCGCCTAGGGTTGAAACCCCAGGGTGGGGCGCCCACTTGCCTTGGGGGCACTCCACTGCCGCCGCCCCTTGGGAGATGGCATCTCCAGGCCGGCGCGCCGCCGCCTGGGGCCTATATAAAGGAGGGCAAGTGGGAGGGCAGCCGCACACTGTGCATTGGCGCCCTCCCGCTGCTACACCTCGCCCTCCTCCCGCAGCAGCTTGGCGGCCCCGCCGGAGTTCACAGATCCACCACCACGCCGTCAGGTTGCTGGATCATCATCAACCTCTCCTTCCCCTTGCTGGATCAAGAAGGAGGAGACATCTCCGCCCCGCACGCAGTGTTGAACGCGGAGGTGCTGTCCGCTCAGACTGGTCATCGGTGATCTCAATCACGGCGAGTACGACTCCATCAACACCCTTCCTTGAACGCTTCGCACGCGATCTACAAGTGGTATGTAGATGCAATCTCACCCCTTGAATCATTGCTTAGATGAACTCATATATGGATCTTGGTGAAACCGTAAGGAAAAATTCATTACAGTACCTTATGTGGTGGTTTTGTTTTCTTTCACTAACGGAGCTTATAAGATTTCCTGTTGAGTTTTGTGTTGTGAAGTTTTCAAGTTTTGGGTAAAGCTTTTATGGACTATGGAATAAAGGGTGAAAGAGCCTAAGCTTGGGATGCCCAAGGCACCCCAAGATATTCAAGTATAGCCAAAATCCTAAGCTTGGGGATGCCCCGGGAAGGCATCCGCCTTTCGCCTTCGCTCATTGGTAACTTTACTTGAGCTATATTTTTATTCGCCACATGATATGTGTTTTGCTTGGAGCGGCATGTATTATATTAGTCTTTGCTTTTTAGTTTACCACAATCATACTTGCTGTACACACCTTTTGGGAGAAGCCCACTTGATTAGAATTTGCTAGAATACTCTATGTGCTTCACTTATATCTTTTGAGCTTGATAGTTTTTTCTCTATTGCTTCACTTATATCTTTTAGAGCACGGTGGTGTCTTAATTTTGAAGAAATTTCTAGTCTCTCATGCTTCACTTATATCTTTTTGAGAGTCTTTTAGAACAGCATGGTGTTTTCTATGGTTATAAAATTGGTCCTAGAATGGTAGGCATCCAAGTTGGGTATAGTAAAAACTATCATAGGAAGTGAATTGGATGCTATGATCAATTTGATACTTGATAATTGTTTTGAGATATGGAGGTAGTGATATTAAAGTCATGCTAGTTGGGTGATTATGAATTTAAAGAATGCTTGTGTTCAAGTTAGCAAGTCCCGTAGCATGCACGTATGGTTAAAGTTGTGTAACAAATTTGAAACATGAAGTGTACCTGGCTTGTGCATCCTTATGAGTGGCGGTCGGAGACGAGCGATGGTCTTTTCCTACCAATCTATCCCCCAATGAGCATGCGCATAGTGCTTGATTTTTGATGAATTCTAAATTTTTGCAATAAGTATATGAAATCTTTTGACTAATGCTGAGTCCATGGATTATACGCACTCTTACCTTTCCGCCATTGCTAGCCTCTTCGGTACCGTGCATTGCCCTTTCTCACCTTGAGAGTTGGTGCAAACATCGCCGGTGCATCCAAACCCCGTGATACGATACGCTCTATCACACATAAACCTCCTATATCTTCCTCAAAACAGCCACCATACCTACTTATTATGGCATTTCCATAGCCATTCCGAGATATATTGCCATGCAACTTTCCACCGTTCCGTTCTTCTTCATGACATACTTTACTTTTGTCATATTGCCATTGCATGGTCATGTAGTTGACATCGTATTTGTGGCAAAGCCATCATGCATTATTTTCATACATGTCACTCTTGATCATTGCATCCCGGTACACCGCCGGAGGCATTCATATAGAGTCATATCTTGTTCTAGCTTCGAGTTGTAATTCATATGTTGTAATCAATGAAAGTGTGATGATCATCATTATTAGAGCATTGCCCAAAAAGAAAAAAAGAAGAAAAAAGAAAAAAGAAGAAAGGCCAAAAAAAGAAAGGCCCAGAAAAAAAAAGAAAAAGAAAAAGAAGAAGAAGAAAAAGAAATAAATAAAAAGGGCAATGTTACTATCTCTTTTTCCACACTTGTGCTTAAAAGTAGCACCTTGTTCTTCATGTAGTGAGTCTCATATATTGTGCCCTTCACAAAAAAAAAGTCTCATATATTGTGCTTCAAAGTATCACCATGTTTTTCATATAGTGAGTATCATAAGTTGTCTTTTTCATACTTGTGGGAATTTTTCATTATAGAACTTGGCAGTCTAATCACCCCCCTCTAGACATACTTTCGATCCTACAAGTGGTATCGAGCTTTGGTCTCCATTGTATTGGTATCCATTGCATTGGACTCCATAAGCTTGGTTTCACAACCTAGGAGAGTATGGCGTCTAGTGAGGTAATTTTCGTGAGGTCCTTACTTTGATGGTTCAAATTTTGCTAGTTGGAAGCATAAAATGAAAATGCATATTCTTGGACATAACCCTGCATGGGGCATTATTTGTGTTGGCTTGCAAGGTGAGTTCTTGAGGAAGGAAAAGTTCGGATCGAAGCTACTGCGGATGAATTGCGGATGTTCTAAAACAATGCTCAAGCTTGTGACATTCTCTTCAATGCTTTGTGTCGAGGAGTTCAACAAAATCAGCCGTCTTGAGAATGCAAAGAGATTTGGGATACTTTGGTGAAATGCAGAAGGTACCGAGTCCGTGAAGGAATCAAAGCTAGATGTTCTTCAAGGTCGACTTGACAAGTTCAAGATGAAGGAAGGTGAAGGAGTCACTGAAATGTACTCTAGGCTTGCTCTCATCACAAATGAGATTACCGGCTTAGGAAGCGAAGAAATGACCGACCGATTCATCATCAAGAAGATTCTCGAGCTTTGGATGGAAAGTATGACACCGTGTGCACTTTGATCCAAATGATGCCAAACTACAAGAATCTCAAGCCTACGAAGTCATTGGAAGAATTGTTGCTCATGAGATGACACTTAAAGATAAGGAAGAGCTTCACAACAAGTCAAGTGGTGCTTACAAAGGTACATGTGATGCTCCCACAACCTCAAGTGACAAGCTAGTTTCCAATGAAGAGATAAGCCTAATGGTGAAGAACTTCAACAAATTCTACAAGAGTAGAAGCAAGGAAAGAAGCTCAAAGTCTAGATCATATGATGAAAGGAGATCTTCTAGTCGTGATCGAAGCTGCTACAATTGTGGAAGACCGGACACTACTCAAATGAGTGTTCGGCTCCCACAAGAGAAGGAAGAATCTCCAAGAAGAAGAAGCTCAAGAGAAGAGTCACCTCGGAAGAGAGAAGGAGTAGAGATGATCGTTATGAGCGAAGATCCTCTCGGAGAAGCAAGGATTCGGAAAGGAAAGACAAGTCATCAAGGAGCTACACAAGAAGAAAACATCAAGCTCATGTAGGTGAATGGGTCTCGGCTCCGACTCCGACAATCACTCGAAAAAGCTATCACTCCAACTCGAATCTGATCAAGATGAAGGTGTTGCGGTCTTGCTCTCGTATCCTCCAACTCCAACTCCTATGACTTGTTTGATTCACCAAATGAGGGAATTGGAAGATGCTTCATGGCTAAAGGCCCCAAGGTATCACACCCAGATTCATTGACTTTGATAGTGATGAGGATGACTTGCTTGGTGAAGATGAGCTTTTACATGACAAATCTAGTGAGCCTAGTAATGATGAACATGCTAGTAGTCTTTATAGTCGAGAAAAGTCGAATGACAATGCTATGAAGGAGATTGAGCGTTTGACTAAAGAACTAAACACTCTTAAGTTAGCTCATGAAACAACTCAAGAAGATCATAGAGAGCTCCTAAGATCTCATGAGAAGCTACGCCGAGAAGCTCAATCTAGAGCAAGAACATGAGTTTCTAAAAGCTATCAATGACGATCTTGAAAGAAGAGTTCTTCATATCTTGCCAAGCGACTTCTCTTGTCTAATTTCTTGCCACGATTAAAACTAAGCATGACAAGCATAAGAAAAATTCTTCATCTAGTAGTAACAATAACCATGCTAAATCAATATTGTTGCTTCTAGTAATTCTCTTGATTCCACTAACAATGTTTCAAGCCAAGTTACACTTGAGCAAGAAAATAGTTTATTGAAAGGGATTATAGAAAGGTGTCTACAAGAGCCTTGCGGAAGCAAGAACTTTGAGAAATTGTTACTTAAGCAAGGAAGGCACGGAAGAATCAAGGAATTGGTTTTGAGCGAAAGTTCAACGCCGAGGTGTTGAATGGGAAGAAGGTCAATATCACTCCAAAGTTTGTTTCTCAAAGGAGAAGTATGATCCTACTTCTTCCAATGTGGAACAAGCTCAAGATGACCTTCCACCACAAGACCACAAGCTAAAAGGCAAGGACAAGCTTCAAGAGGAGATTGATGCATTTATTGAAGCACCCAAGGCCATGGTCAAGTGGGTTCCCAAGGAAACTTCAAGTTCTACTTCGTCAAGCTCAACTACTACCCCAAGGATTCCCATCAAGATGATGTGGATCCGAAGAAGAAGAACTAGAGAGTTCTTGAGGGTGACTCCCAACATACTTCACTCACATTCATTTTGGCAAGAACTTGTGCAATCATCTTCCACATCTTGCACTAGTTCATGGAGTCACAAACCCTCTTGTTGGTAAGTCAAGGGACAAGGTAATCATTGCATTCGTGGACATCATCTATTGTGTACTTCAATCTATGTCCATGGATATCCTGTTTGTTCCTTGTGGGACTAACCCATGTAGGTATTGAAAGTGCCGAATCAAAGGATTGCTCCCAACTCTTGATGATCTTCATCAACATTGAGCATCCGTCTTCAACATCTACATGAAGTCTTCTCGACAACCCAAGGTTAGTTTGACCCTTTAAAGGGGTTCTCACATCAAGGGGAGCTTTGCTCAAAGATTTGAGCTAAAGCATCTTCAAATGATGTGAACACATTAATGCTTTATGTAAAAGTGGTAACCCCACTTGTGCTTAAGCGATGAGTATGACCTATGATCAAATGTTCTCATTTGACTCCTAAGTCAATATACTCATATATAGATGACCTAGTCATCGACAAATTGTGTGATAGTAGCTAGTGTTTTGTTTGTGCATGTTTGACACATATTTCATTTGCTATCTTATTGTGTGAGCATGTTGGATGCATGATTTTATCCATTCGAGGACATCCATTTGTTGCTTTGGTCTCTTTTGGATTTCTTCTTGACCAAATGGATGGACAAGAATGCCTAAGTTCCTCCCCTAGCTATCTATGCTTTCTTGTCTCAAACTCTATTCATGCTTATATCACAAACTTTGGACAAGTCTTTTCGGACCCACGGTGAGGAGCACTCGGAGCCACCGATCCGTCAAAGCAACTTCCAAAACCTTCTAAGTATTTTCGGTCAGACCAACCCACTCAAAATCGGACAGACCGAAAGCACTTGGATTGATCTAGGTTTTCACCTCGGTGAAACCGAGTTACAAATTCGGCGTGACGAAGTGAGTGCTGCTTGCGATTAACCATCTCGGTGCCAATGAGGTTTACAACTTCAGTCCGCCGACGGTGAAGGTATATATACGAGGGCAGTAGCGTTGATTCTTTCTTCAAAGCGCCTCGCCCCAAACCCTTTCTTGTCGTCGCCGTGGTCTCGGATCATCTCCGTAAATGCTCGCATGCGCCCTTGCGCGAGTCTCCGTCGCCGTCAGCGGACAATCTCTCAGCGCCGTTGCCGCCGTGAAAACTCCACCAAGTTAGGGTGAGTTTGATCCCTCTCGTCTTCAACCTCCGATTCAATGCACGATAGGTTTGCCTAGCTTCTTGACACGTTTGAGATCTTCCTATCCAGCAAATTAGTTCTTAGAATGAAATTGAGTAAAAGTTTTAGGGTTAGGTTTCCATGAACACATCTCGGTGTGACCGATTCTACATTCTCGGTATGACCGATTTGGCCTCTGGCCATTACCTTACTTTTCGGTCCAACCGAGTTGTGCAAATCGGTGTGACGAAATGAGGATTTAGTGAAACCCTAGTGTTCTCGGCTGGCCGAAACCCATTTGGTCCAACGAAAGTGGTGTGAATGGTTACTGTTTAGACACTTGGATTCACGAATTTTAGACTCGGTCGACCGAAATGCATTACATGAAAACCTAAAACTGAAATTTGAACTCATTTTTTAAAAAATCTTCGGTTTGTGATAACTCTTCTATTACGCCTATACCTAATCTATTCACGGGTTGTCAGCCATGTCGGATGCGGTGACAGCGAACAGTCTGAATCACCGATGCTGAGATTCGAGGCGGGCACTAGTCTGAGGCCGTGACTTTTACGATGATGGTGAGAGGAGCACACCAAGTGGTTTGCCTCCTGCTGCCACGGGGCGGGAAGAAGAGAAATACGATGAAGAAGATTCGATTTTATAGTGAGGAAGATCACATCTAAGCCTAAGAGGAAAGTGGTTGCCAAAAGAGCATCAAGGCGACAAACCAAGAAAGGCACCCGATAAAGTGAAGAAGTCCCTTTGTTGCCAAGAAGTTGAGCATGGAAGAAGAAACATCCAGCAAGGTAAAAACTTCCAAGAGGAAGAGGATTGTGCATGATGAAGCGGTGATGATGATTACGATGAGGAAGCACCTGACCTCCTCGAAGCCTAAGTTGATGGGTGATGCCATCGAGGCGGGAGCACCTTCAAAGACTAAGCCGTCTGCTCCGGCAAAAGGCAGCTCAAGCCAAGCCTGCTGCCAAGCCCAAGAAAGCTGTGAGAAACATTCACTGCTTGGAGAAGAAGAAAGACAATGTGCCACCGGTGAGTCGGATGATGAGGCACTGTGTTTTGAAACTCCGTCGAAGCTGCCTATTCACAATGATGCTCATCCTCGAGCTGAAAACATGAAGGAAAGAAAGGACAAAGGTCTCGGGCTATGGAGACAAGCTGATCCATATCTTTGTGAGAAGAAGGACTGCTTTGTTGACCCAAGGTTCCACACGGAGAGCAGCAAGATTTCTATGAGGCGTGCTTATGGACAAAAGCCCATTATTCTTGACACTCGCTATGTTGTTGGGCATACATTGTGATGAAAACCACAGAGACTACTTTCCACATGTGCATGAAAGCTTTCTTGCATGTGGTGTTGCTGAGTTCGTTGGTCGGAACATGACTTGGAATGATGAGATGATCATGCAATTCTATGCCACACTCATTTCTATCCGGATGGCGAATTGTATGGATGGTGAAGGTCGGAGATTCTCTTCAATTTGTTGAAGAGTGGGCTGCCTTGCTAAATGCTCCAGTCTAGAGAGATGATGATGTTGATGTCTATGGAATTCCCAAGAAAAACCATGAGTCTATGAAAAATATGTACAATGAGGTACCAGCCAAGGATGTAGAGATCTGGAAGCTCGGCTCGGTGTATCATCTTGAGTGGTCTCCTACCACGAACACAATTACGAGGCATACCTTGATGCCCAAGTGCTGGAGATCATCGCATGATAAGAGGCTATTCCATCAACATGCTGCATATTCTAGATCGAAGGCACCTTTCAAGGTGATGGACACGATAGTTGAGACTATCAAGAGGATGCGGCCAGACGAGAAGAGGTCATGTGGGTTTGCCCCACATTGAGATGCTTATCAATGCCAAGTTTGGCACGGGCACCTACTTGTTGGAGCGACCACACTTGCCACTTGCTGCTTTGAACATGAGGACAATGGAGTTGTGATGGTGAGGATGATCCACGTCTGTTGAAGGTCAAGCAAAGTCTGAAGCTGCCAAACAAGCCAAAGCTGAGAAGAAGCGGCGGCGGCTAAACCCAAGAGTGTTGGAGAACAGCTCCTTGAAGCTACCGGAGGATTGAACTACGCTGGCCAGCATTATGCAGTCTCGGGAGAGTCTTGAGAGGATAGTTGAAGACAAGTTCCATGCTCTGGATGTCAAAGTGGCATTGAAGTGCAAGTCTTGTCAACAAGCTTGAGGCGGATATCGAGGAAGCCAAGAGGGAGAAAGCGAGCTCATGCAGGGAGATCAGGATGACCTTGTCGGGATGACTATGAGCAGCTGCTCGGTTCCCACAAAACCAGATCAGCTGCTATTCTGTGGCAGACACGAGGACTCTGACATCGGCACCTCCACAGCTCCATCGGTTCGGCTCGGCTCCGGTGTCCACTCCTCCGGCTCCACAGACATCGGTGAAGCCTTTGCGAGCAGCTATCTCAACTCCATCAAGCAGGGCAGGAGCCGCCGTGAGTCCCTAGTGACGTTTAGCTCTATACCTTCGAACTTTTGGTAACTTGTTGCCAAAGGGGAAAGTGTATAGATCATAGGACTTCGAGAGAGAGTGCTCGCTTTTGCTCTTCGTTTCATTGCGGTCTTTTGAGATACTTTTGAGTTTTTGAGACATTCCGTGTGTTTGATACTCGTTTGCTCTACTTTGATGAGTGCTTGATCATACCATGCCTTAATGTGTGCTTAATGCTTATCATATGTTATTCATATCTTGTATGATCATTTACTCATGTCTTGGTGATTGGGTGCATGTTATTCATTCTTATCATTTTATGCGCTCCACCAAGATGTATGTGACATGGAAGTGTGACCCATGATCCTAATCGATTGTGCATTTGCATTCAAGCATAAATCTTAAATAATGCACAAATTTAGGGGAGCTCTTGCTTATCACATACTTCTCAAAGCGACGATATTATTCATTGATTATATCATTTGTGAAGCTTTGATCTATATGTTGTCATCAATTACCAAAAGGGGAGATTGAAAGTGCAACTAATCCCGGGTGGTTTTGGTAATTAATAACAACATATATATCATTGAACTAATTGTTTCTTGAGAATCATTTGAAAGTTCGATGATATGGGTATGGCAATGTTTGAAGATGTGGACCCCTCAAAATGCTAAGGAAAACATTGGCAAAAGCTCAAGACTCCATTTTTGGTTTAGTGATCCAAGATCACATTGAGTCTATAGGAAAGCCAATACTATTAAAGGGATGAGGTTATGATAATGATCTGGTTGCTCAAAGTGCTTAGTGATCTATCTCCCAAACTATCAGCAATCTTTCATTCCAACATATACTCATAAGTAATCTCGGTCCCACCGATTCCATAAACTCAGTCTGCGAGATGAACCACCTCAGCCATATACCCAAACCCGGTAATTTCGGATTTTCGATTCCAAACTCGGTCTCACGAAACTAGTGTTGCCAAGCTTACGTAACATACATACATCATCATATCGGTGTCACCGAGATGATAAAGTTAGTCCCACCGAGATTGGCAAACCCTAGTCTTTGGAAGAATCGGACTCACCGAGATTGTATTTTCGGTCCCACGAAAATCCCAACGTTCACAAGATTTGAACTTTCGGTCTCACCGAGTTGTCAACCGATTACACCGAGATTGGTCAAATGTGTGTAGCAGTTGGATTTTGTGTGGAGGCTATAAATACCCTCCACCTCCTCTTCATTCATGGAGAGAGCCATCGAAAGAACTACCACTCCTACCTTACATTTACGAGAAGAAAACTACCTACCCTTGTGTTGAGATCAAGTTGCTCCACTCCCACCATATGAAACTTGATTTCTAGCCTTCCCAAGTTGCTTTCCACTCAATCCTTTCTTCCACCACAGCCAAATCGGTGAGGAGAGTTGAGTGTTGGGGAGATTATCATTTGAAGCACAAGAGCAAGGAGTTCATCATCACCAACACCATCTATTACCTTTTGGAGGTGGTGCCTCCTAGATTAGTTAGGTGTCGCTTGGGAGCCTCCGTCGAGATGTGGAGTTGAACCAAGAAGTTTGTAAGGCAAGGAGATCGCCTACTTCGTGAAGATCTACCCAGTAAGGCTAGTCCTCCGTGGGCGTATGCCATGATGGCATAGACAAGGTTGCTTCTTCGTGGACCCTTAGTGGGTGGAGCCCTCCGTGGACTCTCATGGCGTTACCCTCCGTGGGTTGAAGTCTCCATCAACGTGGATTGACGATAGCACCACCTATCGGTACCACGAGAAAAATCTCCGTGTCTCAAATTGCGTTTGCTCTTCTCCACCTCTCCTTTACTACATGTGCAATATACTTTCCGCTGCCATTACTCTAGAATTGCATGTGTAGGGTGATACTTGACTTGATCATCATTGTGAACTTGCTAAAACTTGTCCTAATCAAAGGCTAAACTTTTATTTTGTCAAGTAGTCTAATCACCCCCTCTAGACATACTTCGATCCTACACTTGCATGTCGATGAGTATGACAACCAGCGAGAGCCATAGGAGTTGTCCTTATTTTTTGTATGACTGCGTGTCATTGAAGAATGCCATGTAAATTACTTTACTTTATTGCTAAGCGTTAGCCATAGAAGTAAAGTAGTCGTTGGCATGACAACTTCATGAAGACACGATGATGGAGATCATGGTGTCATGCGGTGACAAGATGATCATGGAGCCCGAAGATGGAGATCAATGGAGCTATATGATATTGGCCATATCATGTCACTACTATATAATTGCATGTGATGTTTATTATGTTTATGCATCTTGTTTACTTAGAATGACGGTAGTAAATAAGATAATGCCTTACAACAATTTCAAGAAGTGTTCTCCCCTAACTGTGCACCGTTGCTAAAGTTCATCGTTTCGAAGCACCACGTGATGATCGGGTGTGATAGATCCTTACGTTCACATACAGCGGGTGTAAGACAGTTTTACACATGCAAAACACTTAGGGTTAACAGCGAGCCTAGCATGTACGGACATGGCCTCGGAACACGAGACCGAAAGGTCGAACACGAGTCGTATGGAAGATCGATCAACATGAAGATGTTCACCGACAATGACTAGTCCGTCTCCGTGATGATCGGACCACGGCCTAGTCGACTCGGATCGTGTAACACTTAGATGACTAGAGGATGTCTAATCTGGTGGGAGTTCATTGTAATAATTTGATTAGATTAACTTAATATCATGAACTTAGTCTAAAACCTTTGCAAATATGTCTTGTAGATCAAATGGCCAGCGCTCATGTCAACATGAACTTCAACACGTTCCTAGAAAACCAAGCTGAAAGATGATGGCAGCAACTATCTCAATTTGGTCCGGAACACGAGATCATCCTCATAGCTGCCGGAAACAATATGTCCTAGAATGACCGCTAGGTGGCGCTCCGTC
Source organism: Aegilops speltoides (assembly GCA_021437245.1). Lineage (NCBI taxonomy): Eukaryota > Viridiplantae > Streptophyta > Magnoliopsida > Poales > Poaceae > Aegilops > Aegilops speltoides. The sequence continues at coordinate 89,418,514 of CM038143.1, read as the reverse complement.
GAGAGAACCAAGACATTATGAGCGCTTGGCAGTCTCGTTGATGATTACTCCCTCGTTTAGTGCGGCATGCTTTACAGCTTAGAAAGGGGCTCCAAAAGCATTTTGAGCAACACGGAGCATATGAGATGTTAGGAGCTGAAACAAGTTTTCCAAGCTCATGCCGGGTCGAGAGATATGAAGTCTCCGACAAGTTCTATAGTTGTAAGATGGAGGAAAATAGTTACATCGGTGAGCACATACTCAAAATGTGCAGGTTGCACAACCACCTGTCCCGGTGGACATTAACCTCCAGACGAGGCGGTCATTGGCCAGAATCCTTGATCGCTCACCAAGCTACAAGAGCTTTGTGATGAACTACAATATGCGGGGATGGTGAAGACCATTCTGAAGTATTTTCAATCTTTGAAGTCGTGAGAGGTTGAAATCAAGAAAGAACATCAAGTGTTGATGGTCGATAAGACCACTAAGTTCAAGAAGGGCAAAGGCAAGAAGAACTTCAAGAAGGGCGGCAAGGATGTTGCGCGCCCGTTAAGCCGATTCTTGGGAAGAAGTCAAAGAATGGACCCAAGCACGAGGTGAGTGCTTTTATTGCAAGGGAAGGGTCCTTTGGGCGGAACTACCCCACATACTTAGCGGATAAGAAGGCGGCAACACTAAAGGTATATTTGATATACATGTAATTGATGTGTACCTTACGATTACTCGTAGTAACTCCTAGGTATTTGATACGGTGCCGTTGCTCATATTTGTAACTCACGGCGGGAGCTGCGGAATAAGCGGAGGCTGGCGAAGGGCGAGGTGACGATCTTGGCGTCGAGAATGGTTCAAGGTCGATGTGATGCGCCGTCGACCGCTACCTCTACATTTACCTACGGGATTAGTTATAAACCTTAATAATTGTTATTTAGTGCCAAGTTTGAGCATGAACATTGTATCTAGATCTCGTTTGATCGAGATGGCTACTCATTTAAATCGAGAATAATGGTTGTTCTATTTATATGAGAGATATGTTTTATGGTCATGCCACGATGGTCAATGGTTTATTCTTAATGAATCTCGGCGTAATATTACACATATTCATAGTGTGAATGACAAAAGATGTAAAGTTGATAACGATAGTCCCACATACTTGTGTACTTGCCGCCTATGGTCACATTGGTGTCAAGCGCATGAAGAAGCTCCATGCTGATGGACTTTTAGAGTCTCTCGATTATGAATCATTTGACACATGCGAACCATGCCTCATGGGCAAAATGACCAAGACTCCGTTCTCGGAACAATGGGCGAGCAACCAACTTGTTGGAAATCATACATACCGATGTGTGCGGTCCAATGAGCATTGAGGCTCGTGGAGGATATCGTTATGTTCTCACTCTCCTTGATGACTTGAGTAGATATGGGTATGTCTACTTAATGAAACACAAGTCGAGACCTTTGAAAAGTTCAAGAATTTCAGAAAGAGGTAGAGAATCAACGTGACCGAAAAATAAAGTTCCTGATCGGATCGTGGAGGAGAATATTTAAGTCATGAATTTGGTACACACTTAAGGAAATGTGGAATCGTTTCACAACTCACGCTGCCTAGAACACCTCGGTAATGCGGTGTGTCGAGCGTCGTGTCGCACTCTATTGGATATGGTGCGGTCTATGATGTCTCTTACCGATTTACGCTATCATTTTGGGGATCGCTCTAGAGACAGCTACATTCACTTTAAGCAGGGCACCGTCTAAATCCGTTGAGGCGACACGTATGAATTATGGTTTGGGAAGAAACCTAAGCTGTCATTTCTAAAAGTTTGGGATTCGATGCTTATGTCAAGAAACTTCAACACGAAAAGCTCGAACCCAAGTCGGAAAAATCGTCTTCATAGGATACCCTAAGGAAACCATTGGGTATACCTTCTACTTAAGATCAGGGCAAGATCTTTGTTGCCAAACGGATCCTTTACGGAAAAAGTTTCTCTCGAAAGAAGTAAGTGGGAGGAAAGTAGAACTCGATCAAGTACTACCTCTCGAGCAGGAAAGTAGTGCAGCTCGGAAAATGTTCTGTGATGCCTACACCAGCGAAGAGGAAAATAATGATGATGATCAAGGTACCGGATCAAGTTGCTCTTGAACCGTGGGTCCACAAGGACACGTTCCGCACCAGTGGTGCGGCAACCCTGTCACGGAAATCATGTTGTTAGACAACGGTGAACCTTGAACTATGAAGAAGCGATGGCGGGCCGATTCCAACAAATGGCTTGAAGCCATGAAATCCGAGATAGAATCCATGTATGAAAACAAAGTATGGACTTTGACAGACTTGCCGATGATCGTGGCGATAGAAAACAAATGGATCTTTAAGAAGAAGGCGGACGGCGGATGGAAATGTTACCATCTATAAAGCTCGACTTGTTGCTAAGGGTTATCGACAAGTTCAAGGGATTGACTCTGACGAGACATTCTCTCCGTGGCGAAGCTGAAGTCCGTCCGAATCATGTTAGCAATTGCGCATACTATGATTATGAGATATGGCGGATGGACGTCAAAGCGGCATTCATGCGGACATCTTAAGGAAGAGCTGTATATGATGCTGCCGGAAGGTTTTGTCGATCCTAACAATGCTAACAAAGTATGCAAGCTCCAGCGATCCATTTATGGGATGGTGCAAGCATCTCGGAGTTGGAACATTCGCTTTGATGAGATGATCAAAGCGTTTAGGTTTATGCAGACTTATGGAGAAGACTGCGTTTACAAGAAAGTGAGTGGGAGCTCTGTAGCATTTCTCATATTATATGTAGATGACATACTCTTGATGGGAAATGATATAGAACTTCTGGACAACATTAAGGCCTACTTGAATAAGTGTTTTTCAATGAAGGACCTTGGAGAAGCTGCTTACATATTAGGCATCAAGATCTATAGGGATAGATCGAGACGCCTCATAGGTCTTTCATAGAGCACATACCTTGATAAGATTTTGAAGAAGTTCAAAATGGATCAGTCAAGAAAGGGTTCTTGCTGTGTTGCAAGGTGTGAGATTGAGCTCGGCTCGATCCCGACCACGACAAAAGATAAAGAAGAGATGAGTGTCATCCCTATGCTTCAGCCATAGGATCTATTATGTATGCCATGTTGTGTACGGACCTGATGTAAACCTTGTCGTAAGTTTGGTAGGAAGGTACCAAAGTAATCCGGCAAGGAACACTGGACAGCGATCAAGAATATCTGAAGTACACGAAAGGACAAAGGACATGTTTCTCGTTTATGGAGGTGACGAAGAGCTCGTCGTAAAGGGTTACGTTGGCGCTAGCTTCGACACAGATCTGGATGACTCTAAGTCACAAACCGGATCGTGTATATGTTGAATGGTGGAAGCGGTGAGCTGGTGCGGTTGCAAGCGAAGCGTCGTGGCGGGATCTACATGTGAGCGGAGTACATGGCAGCCTCGGAGGCAGCGCATGAAGCAATTTGGGTGAAGGGTTCATCACCGACCTAGGAATCATACCCAATGCGTCGGGGCCGATCAAACTCTTCTGTGACAACTTTGGAGCTATTGCCCTTGCCAAGGAGCCAGGTTTCACAAGAAGACCGAGGCACATCAAGCGTCGCTTCAACTCCATCCGTGAAAATGTTCAAGATGGAGACATAGATATTTGCAAAGTACATACGGATCTGAATGTCGCAGATCCATTGACTAAACTCTCTCATGAGCAAAACATGATCAACACGAGAACTCTATGGGTGTTAGATTCATCACAATGTAACTAGATTATTGACTCTAGTGCAAGTGGGAGACTGTTGGAAATATGCCCTAGAGGCAATAATAAAAGTATTATTATTATATTTCTTTGTTCATGCTAATTGTCTTTATTCATGCTATAACTGTATTATCCGGAAATCGTAATACGTGTGAATACATAGACCATAATATGTCCCTAGTAAGCCTCTAGTTGACTAGCTCGTTGATCAACAGATAGTCATGGTTTCACAGCTATGGACATTGGATGTCGTTGATAACGGGATTACATCATTAGGAGAATGATGTGATGGACAAGACCCAATCCTAAGCATAGCACAAGATCGTGTAGTTCATTTGCTAGAGCTTTTCCAATGTCAAGTATCCTTTCCTTAGACCATGAGATCGTGTAACTCCGGATGCCGTAGGAGTGCTTTGGGTGTACCAAGCGTCTAGCAATAAGCTGGGTGACTATAAAGGTGCACTAAAGGTATCTCTGAAAGTGTCATTGGGTTGACACGGATCGAGGCTGGATTTGTCCTCCGTATGGCGGAGAGGTATCTCTGGGCCCTTTCGGTAATGCATCATCATAATGAGCTCAAAGTGACCAAGTGTTTGGTCACGGGATCATCACATTATAGTGCGAGTAAAGTGACTTGCCGATGCTGAGGCTGAGCGAGGTATTGGGATACCGGCGATCGAGTCTCGGGCAAATAACGTACCGATTGACAAAGGAATTGAATACGGGGTTGTTTAATCCTCGACATCGTGGTTCATCCGATGAGATCATCGAGGAGCATGTAGGAGCCAACATGGGTATCCAGATTCCATTTGTTGGTTATTGGCGAGTCGTCTCGGTCATGTCTCGTGTCTCCCGAACCCGTAGGGTCTACACATAAGGTTCGGTGGCGCTAGGGTTGTATGAATATGAGTATGCAGCATACCGAATGTTGTTGAGTCCGGATGAGATCCGGACGTCACGAGGAGTTCGAAATGGTCGGGAGGTAAATAATTATATATAGGAAGTGTTGTTTGACCATCGGGAAAGTTTAAGGGTCACCGGTATTATCTGGGACCACGGAAGGGTCCGGGGTCCACCAGGTGGGGCCACCTATCCGGGAGGTCCCCAAGGGCTGAAGTGGGGAGGAACCAGCCCATAGTGGGCTGGTCGCCCCAGGCCCCTAGCCTAGGGTTGAAACCCTAGGGTGGGCGCCCACTGCCTTGGGGCACTCCACCCCCGCCGCCGCCCCCCTTGGGAGATGGCATCTCCAGGGCAGCCCCCCCGCACAGGGGCCTATATAAGGAGGCAGTGGGAGGCGGCCGCACCTGTGCATTGGCGCCTCCCTCCCGCTGCCACCTCGTCCTCCTCCCATGGCTTGGCGAAGCCTGCCTGGGAGTCTCTGCATCCACCACCACGCCGTCGTCTTGCTGGATCATCATCAACCTCTCCTTCCCCTTGCTGGATCAAGAAGGAGAGACATCTCCGTCCGTCACGTGTGTTGAGCAGCGGAGGTGCTGTCCGTTCGGCACACGGTCATCGGTGATCTGAATCACGGCGATGCGACTCCATCAACACCCTTCCCTTGAGCGCTTCCGCACGCGATCTACAAGTGGTATGTAGATGCAATCTCACTCCCTTGAATCATTGCTTAGATGAACTCATATATGGATCTTGGTGAAACCGTAGGAAAAATTCATTACAGTACCTTATGTGGTGGTTTTGTTTTCTTTCACTAACGGAGCTTATAAGATTTCCTGTTGAGTTTTGTGTTGTGAAGTTTTCAAGTTTTGGGTAAAGCTTTTATGGACTATGGAATAAAGGGTGGAAAGAGCCTAAGCTTGGGATGCCCAAGGCACCCCAAGATATTCAAGTATAGCCAAAATCCTAAGCTTGGGGATGCCCCGGGAAGGCATCCGCTCTTTCGTCTTCGTTCATTGGTAACTTTACTTGGAGCTATATTTTTATTCGCCACATGATATGTGTTTTGCTTGGAGCGGCATGTATTATATTAGTCTTTGCTTTTTAGTTTACCACAATCATACTTGCTGTACACACCTTTTGGGAGAAGCCCACTTGATTAGAATTTGCTAGAATACTCTATGTGCTTCACTTATATCTTTTGAGCTTGATAGTTTTTTCTCTATTGCTTCACTTATATCTTTTAGAAACACGGTGGTGTCTTAATTTTGAAGAAATTTCTAGTCTCTCATGCTTCACTTATATCTTTTTGAGAGTCTTTTAGAACAGCATGGTGTTTTCTATGGTTATAAAATTGGTCCTAGAATGGTAGGCATCCAAGTTGGGTATAGTAAAAACTATCATAGGAAGTGAATTGGATGCTATGATCAATTTGATACTTGATAATTGTTTTGAGATATGGAGGTAGTGATATTAAAGTCATGCTAGTTGGGTGATTATGAATTTAAAGAATGCTTGTGTTCAAGTTAGCAAGTCCGTAGCATGCACGTATGGTTAAAGTTGTGTAACAAATTTGAAACATGAAGTGTACACGGCTTGTGCATCCTTATGAGTGGCGGTCGGGAGGCGGCGATGGTCTTTCCTACCAATCTATCCCCCAATGAGCATGCATAGTGCTTGATTTTGATGAATTCTAAATTTTTGCAATAAGTATATGAAATCTTTTGACTAATCTGAGTCCATGGATTATCGCACTCTTACCTTTCCGCCATTGCTAGCCTCTTGATGCAGTGCATTGCCCTTTCTCACCTTGAGAGTTGGTGCAAACATCGCGGTGCATCAAACCCGTGATACGATCGCTCTATCACACATAAACCTCCTATATCTTCCTCAAAACAGCCACCATACCTACTTATTATGGCATTTCCATAGCCATTCGAGATATATTGTGAGTGACCGAGTATGTGAAGGTTTGGAAGTCACCTGAAGACTAACCACGAGTGATTGGGCGAGGTCTGTGTGACCTTAGCTCAAGGAGAATACGGTGAGGACTGTGTGTCCGGGACTGTGTGTCCTCAGGTTTAAATACCTAGCCGCTCCAACCAGACATACAACTGAGACAGCAGTTGGAACTAGTCTACCAAATCTTTGTCTTCACCAAGCTTACTGGTTCTATTTCCTCAACTCTTTCATTTCCTCATTTTAGTTGTTGTGTGCTTGTTCATATCTGTTTGAAGACTTTGACTGAAGACTTTCTCAATTTCCTCAGTTCAATTTCTTGATGCATCTGTCTTCATCTGTGTTATCCTCGTGTTTACGCTTTACAGACTCTGTGCTTGTCTTCATTTCATCATGATGACTATGATTGTGTTCTGTTATGTTTACTTTTGTGTACTTATTCCGCTGCAAGTAGTTCTTCGCTAAGGAATTTCCTCACCAGCAAATTCCTCAGTGAAGAATTCATAAAAATCGCCTATTCACCCCCCTCTAGTCGATATAACGCACTTTCATGATGCTATTGATGTAGAAATTTGGATAGAGAGACCACGATACTAAACACAACAGTGTAATTTTCACGCACTATGGTGAAGGTGTTCGGACCAGAGTACCTGAGAGAGCCAAGTGTGGAGGACATAGAAAAATTATTGGCAATTGGATCAGCAAGAGGATTCCTAGGTATGTTAGGTTCAGTTGATTGCATGCACTGACAATGGAAGAACTGGTCAAAAGGTTTGCATGGGCAATACCAAGGTTACATCAAGGAAGCCACCATCATACTTGAAGTAGTGGCATCGCAGGATTTGTGGATTTGGCATGCTTTTATTTGGCACGCCAGGTTCATGCAATGCCATTAATATGTTGCCATGATCTCCTTTGTTTAAGAGACTCTATGATGGGGAAGCGCCACCGTGCAACTATACTGTAAAAGGGCACAATGGGGTATTGCCTTGTCGATGGTATCTATCCTAAGTGGACGACATTTGTGAAGACCATGTCTGATCCCAAAGGCAACAAACAAACCCGATTTGCAACAATGCAAGAGGTAGCTAGGAAGGATGTGGAGATGGCATTTGGAATTCTCCAAGCTCGTTGGGGTGTTGTTCGTGGAGCTACGATGATCTGGGAAGCGGAGACACTTTGGCAGCTCATGACATGTTGTGTAATCTTGCGCAACATGATTTTCGAGGATGAGGGTGAAGGAGCAACAGCCAAGCATGATTTCGAGAAGCCCAATGAGTTCGCCTCCCAGAACAAGAGACAGAGAGCATTGCCAACTTTCTGGGGATGCATTGACAACTGCAAGATCAAGAGGTGCATATGCAACTTCTGGATATTCTTGTGGAGCACATGTGGTTCCACACTGAAAATCCATAACATTTGCTTTTAATTTATCAGTTATGCACTATGAATAATATTTATGCTTGAATTGTGTTTGGATTTTGTATTATTAAGTACGGACAATTTGTATTCATGTGCACAAAACAATGTTTGGCCAAAATAATCGACATGCATATATGGCATTACTGTCCGCGGGCGCGTCTGCGGGCATATAGGGGCTCAGATTAGGGAGAGGAACTGGTCTATGGGTGTATGTACACCCTATATGAAAAAAAATTAGTAACTGAATAAAATTTCAAAAAAATTCAGAAAATATTTTAGAAATAAACTTGATCTTTCACTGTACTTGTGTAAAAAATTCTACAAAAAGAAAATTCCCTTTGACTTGTTTAAAAATAATCGAACAAAATAGTGTGAATAGAGACTTGTAATAGCAAATAAATTTTTTTGCGCTAAATTCAACGCTGGGTTTTTATTCACGAAAATGTATATGCTGGTGTAAGAGAAAGTCAAGTTTATTTCAAAAAAAAAACTTAAAGTTCTTTTACTTTTTGTGCAATTATTAATTGTTTTTCTCATATATGGCATTACTGTCTAGTTGTGGTACAGATGATTTTGGTCTACAAAAAGCCCGGATTTCTTGACCCGAACTGTCCCGGGCCGTCAACATGCCTTGAACTGCGGTTTCTGCATAGTTTTCGTCTTATAGAGCATCTACAACCGGAAGTAGCTGATCTGAGTGGAAATACCCTTTGGTTCCTTGGCATTTATACATCCCATATGAGAGAAAAATACAAAAAAGTTTAGAATGTTTTTAAATAAACTTGACTTTCTTTTGAACTAGTATATAAATTTTTTCCACGGAAAAAAACCAGCGTTGACTTTAGGGGAAAAACTAAATTTGTTTGCTATTATAGGTCACCGTCCACACTATTTTGATCGAATTTTTATTTAAAGAAGGCAAGGGTATTTTTCTTTTTGTGAATTTTTTTCACGAGTACAGTCAAGTTTATTTTTTTTAAAAATCAGAATTTTTTGACTTTTTAGTTAATTACTAATTATTATTTTTCCATATAGGATGTATAGAACCCCAAACTTCCCTCCCATATACTCCCTCCGTTCCGATTTACTCGTCGTTGTTTTAGTTCAAACTAAAACAACGACGAGTAAATCGGAACGGAGGGAGTATATTGCCCCACCAACCGATCCGCCATTCAAGTGCAATGCAGCCGCAAAACCCTCGTCGAGTCGTCGCCCTGATCGATCGCTAAACTTCCTCCTCGGTCGCCGGCAGGCGGCACCGGCGGGACCAACGACAGCAACGCTGTGAGAAACACCCTCTCCGTCCACCTACTTCTCTAACTTCATTTTAGATCATCGTACTCGCCATGGTTAAAACCTGCCCTAACCGATTCTGCTGTTTTGTCGACGCCGTTGGTCAGTATCTCCGCGTAAGTCGTGATCCGCTAGGATCGCTATGCTTTTGGTGGTTTGTGGGAGGTAGCGGCCGGCTAGGCGTTGGGTTCGGGTGTGAGCTAGATGGATCTACAGGGATGTTAATCTGTTAATGGTTGATGTCATCATAATTAATTCTAACTCATATCTTGTAAGATAGGAACATAAGAGCAGCTCCAGCTGATCTCCTAAAAATAGTGGAGTAAACGGTTGAGTAAAACTTGGTGGAGTAATTTTACTCCCCTAAATTTTGCCCCTTTCTAGCCGATTCCCTAAATATAATGGAGCAGGAAACAAATTCGAATATGATGAACACAAATTGATCGAAGCAAACTTACTTAACCAAAATTCGACAGATAGTAATAATATTCCACATTGCAATTAACCAAAACTTAGTCTACTAAATTACCCGAAACTAAAACTTACTAATCTAGTAGCTATCTGTATCATGCACGAGCGACATCCCCGCCGTCTGGACATCCCACCGGTCATGGGGTTAGGGCATGTGCCCTTGTCTGGGTAGTCGCGGAAGATTCTTCTAAATTCGGTCCTGAAACCGTATTTGTTGCCGCCTCCCCTTCCTATGCCTCTGTTGCTGCCTGCACTTCCACTACCTCGCTGCGCCTCCAGTTGCTTTGGGTAGAGGTGGCGGAGCTCCGCCAGGCTTTCTCTCACGTCCGGTTCCTCCCTTGCCTCCCGTGCAGAGACTACTGGGGGGTCGACAGCATCTCACCAAACTCACAATTTCGGTGGGCTTCGGCGCCGTGCGGCCGGACCGACCAAATGTCGTATTCTTTGGCGGCCTGCTCGGTGGAGTGGAAGGATCCAAGCCAAAGCTTCTTGTGGGCGTGTCGGTCCGTTATCTCGGCCACCCACGTCCCCATGCCCGCTGTTGCACGCCGATGTACGACCTCTATGGCAGCTGCAACAGGGAGCTCGGGGGAGCCGGTGAGCCTGCCGCGAGAAGCGGATGGGGCCATGCTCGAGGAAGCGTCGCATGGCGGCATGAGGCAGATGGGTCGGCGTTGCGCTCGTGGCGGCTCGGATCCGCGCTGCAGATGGGTGATGGAGAGTGGCGACTACGGGATCCGACCATGACGGCACGGATGGGGTGTGGGAGCGGAGGATTTGGGGGTGGGGGGAGGCGTGGTGTGCTTTTACTCCGCGACCGAGCTGTCGAGTAAGTTTAGTCGCTTGGCTCGAAGTAAAATATATGCTCCCCTATAAGATCCCGGTTAAAAGAGTAAAACCTATTTATTTATTTTTACTATTCTACCGGTTTTAGGGGATCGACTAGAGATGCTCTAACAAATTAACCGAGTTTGCCCAGATTTTGTCACATAAAAACGTGTTGTCCTAGCTTTCCCGCATGCATTTGCGCCGTTAGATTCACTAATCACTACATATTGTGATACTTCGTTGTTTATTATCATTTTCAGTTTTAATCCTCCGCTACATTGACACTGACATGTCATTTCAAGTATATAAAAAGAATTATACATCTGAAATGTACGTATAGTGAAAGAACAGACTTGAATGAGCTTTGAGATATTTCTTCCCGTAAAATATCTCAGTCTATCAGTAAAGACTTTGGTGTGTCAAAGGATCATTCATGGGACTGAACTTCAGTGCCGTAACTGCACCTGCAGTTGGGCCAATGACATGTGGGCCTAACAGACGGCTGGCCCACATGCCATTGACCCAACTGCAGGTGCAGTTACGGCACCCAAGCAGCGTCCTCATTCATGGCATTGAGGTGGTCGCCCGCCATGCAAAGCCATAAACTTTCGTACTCCATCCATTCCTTCGGTTTTCTCTCTTTGATTGAATCAATCCTCCTCCTGTCAACAATTAGCTAAACATGGACATTGTGGTCCCTTTCTATCCACCCTTCTCGTCATTGGCTATTTTTCCCAGTTAAATGTCTTATATCCAGATGCTTCAACGCCTGTGCATCGATCTCTTACTCTACTCTATCTGTCTTTTTTCAGTTACCCATATTGTTTAAAATAATCACTAATGTATATTAAAAAATGCTACTAAAACATTTCATTATCTATACATTCAAAGACCGGGGATGACCGTGCGGCAGCGCCACCCCGCACCGGGGAGCCCCCGCCCTCCTCAGACAGCCGCGCCTCACCTCCGCTCCCCTCTGCCGCCGTCGCCCGGGGCGTCACAGGGCAAAGCCCTTGTGGCGTGGCGGCGGCTGCGGTTTTCTCCTCGGATCTCGATCTGGTTGGGAGGCGTCGCTCCTTTCCGGCCAGATCGGCGGCGGTGGCGCAGATCGGCGGCGACATGGATGTGGTGCGGCGGCGGCCGCGGAGGATGGCATCAACAACGGCGGATTTGGCCTTGACTCAGTCGAGCTAATTCGTTGTGCTACCGATCTCAGTCGCCGTCAGCGGTGCACTGCTCCTAGACTTGATCTGCAACACGAGGATGTCTGGGGCGCCGGCCCTAGGCTTGGTGGTGGTGGCCTTCTTCTTCGCCAGAGTTGGTCGACCGGCTGGCTGTGCATGGAGTGGGGTCGGTGGGCTTGCATGGTCATGGTGGCAGAGGTCACAATGGCCGGTCGGCGACGGCGGCGGCGGCGGATCATGGCCGATGGCAGCGGCAATGTTCTATCTGGATCCCGGGGCAGCGGCTCTGGATGGTGGCGGCTGGTGAAGCTAGGGCTTCCCCGCGGCGGCATGGCGTGGTGCAGTCCCTGTCCAAGGTGGATCTATGATGGCGATCTGATCTACGGATTGGTTAAGATCAGAGACGGTGACGAGCACACGGGATCCATCTCGGCGGCTCTTGCGGCTTGGTGAGGCAGGGCGGGAGCCCTCCTCCTAGGCTCCAGTGGTGGCACACTTAGGCAGTGGCCGGTGCACCAGGACTCCTACGGTGGCACTTTTGTTGCGGTTGGTCGCCGGATCTAGGCGGCTAGATCTGGGGCTTTGAAGGCGGTCGAGACGATGCACAGGTTGTCGGGTGGACTACTTGGGACGGATCTAGGTGAAAACCTGGTCTTCGATCGACGGCTGGAGCCGGTGATGACGATGCCCTTATTATCATTTCCTTCATGAAGGCATCATCGAGGTGAAACTCCCAGCTCCACTCAATACCTTCGGGGGAAACCCTAGATCAGCTGATCGGATGTTGGCGGCAATCATGTGTCGTTATCCCCTTGGGGGCGGCATTCTTGGAGGTGCACTCGATCTCGCGGGACCAGCGAACGGCTTTTTTGGTGGAGCGGTGCTTCATCCTACACATTGATGGCGACGGATCTCGACGGCGTGGCGCAGTGCAGATTCGGCGTTCGATGTGCGAGAATGGACTCAGCAGAGAGGACGTATTTGTCTGGCGTCGTGGTGGCGTCGATGGCGAAGAGAGACTGCACGGTAAATGCAATAGTACAACTCGAAGATGGATTGGGGCAGGTGGCTGCGGCGGCCTCATACCCGCAGCGTCTGGTTGAGAATCGCCGGATGGTAGGTGCCCCATACCCGCGAGCATCTGGTTGGGGCCTCAGGTCTTAGATGTTTAGGTATGGCTGGAAGGTCTGTTTGGTATTAGGCTCAGACTATCAGCATCCTTTCATCAACTGGATAGGAGTAGCGACCGATGTTGTCTAGATGGTGGCTCTAGTCTTACTGTTGTATGACTTTGTAAGGTCTTGTGTGAATAATTAATAAAGTGGCCGCATGCATCGTCCAGACGCAGAGGCCGGGGGACCTCCTCCATTTCTAAAAAATAAAAAAAATATACATTCAAAGTCACGGTTGAGCTGAATGTGCGGGAAAAATAATTAACTTCGACTATAGAGAAATGCATGTACTATTTCCATATTATGCACGTGGTGTTCCTTGTTGTGCCACGGATAAAATTGAATAATCAGAAAAATGAAGGGAGGGAGCATATTTATCGCAAACATGAGGTTGGTTTGCACGTTTCGTAAAAAGGTTATTTTGTTAGCTTTTGGTTAACCCTTCAAGTTAACCATATGGAGATCTCTTTGGTAGTAGGTACAGTCTACAAAAATCTATTGATTGATATGCACAATTTTTTTTCCAAGTGTGGACATTTTGTAAGAAATGAACAACAATAGCTATAAGAGCATCTCCAACAGACGCTGAACGCGGCGCGTGCAAAAAACAGCTTTAGCGCCCATCGCTGGTTTGGCGGCGCAAGCTGCTTCGCTTCTAGCAGCAAGGCTTAAAATGCAGCGCTTGTTCTACAAACTAGAAATGTAGGCATTGAAAGCAGAAATTTTAAAAAAACTAGATAGATTGCATAGATTTTAAACAATACAAAGGTATTTTACATCCGAAACATAGATTGCATAAATAAAAACGACAAACGATAAAACATAGATTGCATTAAAAAAACTACTCTAAGTCGCTATCATCACCACCACTATCATACTCGACGGTGTCGTCCGAGGTAGTTAGCCAGATGTCCAGCCACCGCTCATCGTTCGGCGTGAAGAACGAATGCCCACCTGCTGCAACGAGGTCGGACTGCGCATTCGCCAACGCCTTCCGCCGACGCTTGTCCAACCGCGTCGCGCGGCGCCTTCGCGTGTCCTCCTCACGGCGCCTTGCCCAGTAGGCCTGCTCGTAGGCGACGTCCTCCGGGTGGCGTTGGCGCCACTCCGCCATGACCCGCTCGTCCTCCTGGGCGACGAGGAGGCGGCGTTGCCGCTCGGCGTGCTCCGCACGGTCTTCCGCCGTGTTCAGACGAGGCAGAGGGGCGAAGTTGAGCGCTTGCTGGAGCGTGTACACATCTTGAAGTTCATCTGGCGCTGCGGCCGCCTAGGGCGCCACGCCGCCGCGTCAGACGCTGCTGGCGGCCTCGCTGGCGTCCCGTCGTGCGAGGCCGAGCAGGAGTTCGCGGGCGTATCTCCGCGAGTAGCTGCCGTTAAGCGCAGCGGACGCCGCGGTAGCCGGACGCTTCGTCGGCGCGTCGGTGGCGGGCGCTGAAGCGGCGCGTGGCAGAGAGGGAGAGGAAGAGGAGAAGAGGAAGCGTGGAGAAGGCGCGTGGCGCGCGCGAAGCGGCGCGCCAAATCTTGTACGCGTGGCGCCGCGCTTGCAGCAAGAACGGTTCTGCTGGCGCTTGTTTCCCATGGCCATTGGGGGCGGCAAACCGGCCCGCGCGCGCTAAAAGCTGGGTTTACCGCGCGCGCGTCGTTTGGGACGGCGGTTGGAGATGCTAAGTACGAGAATCTACCTGGCTTCATCTTACTCGTGGCAGGTAGCAGGAACCACACAGTTCACAGGAAACCTTGGGAATCTCAATCAATAGCATGGCCACCAGCAACGAGTTATCGATGAAGCTCCTCATCGAAGGCAAGTCTCAGAAGGTGTGCTTCGCCGAGGCCGGCAGCGAGTTCGTCGAGTTCCTCACCGGCCTCCTATCCCTACCGCTAGGCACCGTCACCACCCTGCTGACCAAGGACCGCATGTGGCAGCATCGGCAACGTGCTCGGCAGCATGGAGAAGCTGGACGCAAGCTACAAGAGCGGCGAGCTGCCCCTCAGCCCGGCCGTCGCCCCCACCACGCTCTCCCGCCTGCAGCAGCTGCTGGGCGTGCAGCTCGGCAACGCCAACAACAACAACACCAACGGCGTCACCTTTTTATACACCTGTCAAGGCAAAAAACAAGCTCCCCCGGGCTACTTGGCGTTCTAAGGTAGAACAATGGACCCCAGTCTCTGGGCCAGACCCCCAAGCACATTCTTGGCGGACGGTGGCACTGACGTCTGCTCAAAATTCTTCTCGGCGGCCAGCGACAGTGTCTGCCCCGGCTGCTCGCGTCCGATGGACACGAGTAAGGGGCATATACTTGTCGAAGCCAAGGGGCCCGCGGCCACGATGACTCCAGCGCAACCGACCTACACCGTCGGGGACGACCTCTCGGTGGCTCCGGCGTCCAATGTGGTGTCAGGCATCACGCTGCTCGCGCGGTGCGGCGTCAAGGACCTGAGCACGCTGCAGGAGAGGACGGTGAAGATCGGCAAGAAAGAGGTGCGCCGTCTAATTTTCCTATTGGGTTTGGACTTTGGAATCACTGTGTGCTTGACTGAATTTTGCTTTTCCTGGGTGTTGGAATGCAGGCGCTGGCGATTCTCGCTGCTTCCCTCACGTCCAAAGAATGCTCGCTGCAAGAGGGAAGCTCCCGAGGAAGTCATTCATATACTCCCTCCTTTCCATAATGTAGTGCCTATAGATTTTTACAAAAGTCAAACATTACAAACTTTGACCATGTTTATAAAGAAAAGTAGGTACATCTAGAATACCAAATGCACATCATTGGATACATCATGAGTTATATTTTCAAAAGGTACATGTTCGGTATTGTAGATGTAGACTGTTTTCTCTATACATTTGGTCAAAGTTGGCAAAGTTTGACTTTCACAAAAATCTATAGGCACTACATTGTGGAATGAAGGGAGTATGACTTACTGCGAGTTGTTCAGAACTTGCTCGTTCCAGAAAACTTCTTTAGAACGTTCCGATGCGAGTTTCCTGTTATTATTATGACTTATGAGAGGAAGGGCCGATCGTGAATTCTGGTGTCAAAACGCTTTTATATTATGGGAAGGAGGGAGTAGGATATACGAGTCCAAGTCTATGATTTTTCTGAGTATTATGAGAGAAATATGATAGATTTCCATATGAGTTGGTATTCTAGGTAATTAGTTGTTTAGTCGTGATAAATTAACGAGAGGACATCTTTCTTATGCGGTTGCTGCTGTGATTCTGCCAAATTGCATATCAAATGCAGGACGTGAGTACTAGAGGGTATTATTGTTGGGTTTGTCTAGGTCTCAGTCGACTTAGACTTCGCGAAGTCTAAGTCGACTGATGACGTCAGCATATGTACAGCCCAGGCCTTTTTGTTTTGAAAAATGTTTATGTGTTGCCTTCGTGATGGGCTAGCCTGGTCTTCTACTGGGCTTTTGTCTTACTTTTTCTCATGTGCACCGTTGTGCTGATGCCAGATTTGTCTTCTCTTTCTTATACTTGGGATGTACCACTGCCCGTGTAAGTGTATTTTGCTAGGTAGCTTCAGCCTCAACAAATAATGCAGCTTTGTTGTTTCTTATGCTGATTTTATATTGGAGGAAAAAATACAAGTATTTAAACACAAAGAAATGAAAAAAAATATTTTTGCACATATATAACAACAACGCAATTATGTGCAACCAGCAGGGTGTGCAAACAATGATACAATAAAATAAGAAAGGAAGATAAAAATTAATAAATTACACACATATGGGAACACCACACACTTCTAATATTTTTTGCGTCATTAAGTTGGTGCTTATGCAGTTTCATGCAAGGTGCAACACATGCAATTGCACGCCGAGGCGGACATGCAACTAGATTGCGTGATTTGTAATAAAAAATACACCCTGTGTAGGAAAGAAAAAAAAAACAAAACCAAACACAGAAATAAAAATAAGAAAAGAAAATAAGTACTCCCTCCGTTCCCAAATAATTGTCTTTCTAGCCATCTCAAATGGACTACAATATACGGATGTATGTAGACATGTTTTAGAGTGTAGATTCACTCATTTTGCTCCGTATGTAGTCACTTGTTGAAATCTCTAAAAAAACAATTATTTAGGAAGGAGGGAGTAGACAATTGAAGTTGCAGTCGCATTGAAGCACATGCAGTTGCATTGGATGGGGGAGCACCACACTTGTAGTTGCGTCCCTAGTGGTAGACATGCAATTGCCCCTCCCTCGATAAAACACCAGAGATATGGAGTCAGGGGCGACACTTACAGTTGCATGCCTAGTCACAAACATGCAACTGCCCCCCATGACAAAACACCACATAGTTGACGTCGAGGCCGATACCTTGCAGTTGCATGCCTAGTGGAAGACAAGCAACTGCCCCCGTCCCCTTGACTAAACACCACAAAGCTGCAATCGCGTTGCGAACATGCAGTTGCAGTCGGGGACGGTACTTGGGACGGTACTTGCAGTTGCATGCATAGTGGTGGACATGCAAATTGCCTCTCCTCCATCCGACAAAACACCATTGAGTTTGAACCACATGGAAGACATGCAGTTGCAATCGAGGCTGACACTTGCAGTTGCGCAACTAGTGACAAACATGCAACTAACCCCTCACGTGACAAAAAAATGCAGAGTTGCAGCCGCGCTGAAGACATGCAATTGCATTTAGGGGGCGATAATTGCAATTGTGTGTCTAGTGATGGACATGCAATTGCCTCTCCGACAAAATACCACTGAGTTGCAACCACGTGGAAGGCATGCAGTTGCAGCCGAGGGCGACACTTGCAGTTGCGTGCCTAGTGGCGGACATGCAACTGCCTCCCCCCCTAATAAAACACCACAGAGTTGCAGTCGCGGACAACAAATGCAGTTGCGTGCCTATTAGCAGACATGCAACTATACCCCCCTACAAACACCACTAAGTGGTCACATTGAAGATACGTAGTTGCAGTCTGGGTCGATACTTGCACTTGCATCCCTAGTGACAGAATGCAATTGCCCTGTCCCCTTTGACTAAACACCCCAAAGTTGCAACCTTGTTGAAGACACACAGTTGCAGTCAGGAACGATGCTTGCAGTTGCATGCATAGTGGTGGACATGCAATTGCCGCTCCTCTGTCCGACAAAACACCACTGAGTTTGAACCGCGTGGAAGACATGTAGTTGCATTTGAGAGCAACACTTGTACTTGTGCAACTAGTGACAAACATGCAACTAAACCCTCACTTGATAAAAATGGTACAGAGTTGCAGTCGCATTGAAGACATTTCAATTGCATTTAGGGGCGACACTTGTAGTTGCGTGTCTAGTGTTGGACATGCAATTACCTCTCCTCCGCTCGACAAACACCACTGAGTTGAAACCATGTGAAAGACATGCAGATGCAGTCGAGGGTGACACTTGCAATTGCATGCCTAGTGGCAGACATGCAACTACCCCTTCCTTGATAAAGCACCACAGAGTTGTGTCTAGTGTTGAACATGCAATTGCCTCTCCTCCGCTCGACAAACACCACTAAGTTGCAACCATGTGGAAGACATGCAAATGCAGTTGAGGGTGACATTTGCAGTTGCATGCCTAGTGGCAGACATGCAACTACCCCTTCCTTGATAAAGCATCACAGAGTTGCAGTCGGGGAAGACACTTGCAGTTGTGTGCCTAATGGTAGACGTGCAACTACACCCCCAACAAAACACCACTAAGTGGTCACATTAAAAGACACGCAGTTGCAGTCAAAGACGACACTTGCATTTGTGTGCCTAGTGACAAACATGGAATTGCCCTTCTCCCAACAAAAGACTAATACATTACAGTCAATGGTGACACTTACAGTTGTGCCTAATAGCAGGCATACAAAGAGAAAGGTTTTAAAAAGCAAGAAAAAATAAAATATAAATAAATAAGGAAATAATGAAAATGTTTAAAAAGCAAATAAAAAGAAAAACTATAAATAAAAAGGAAAAAAGGGAAATGGTAAAAATACAAATGCAAAATAAAATCAACGACACGAGGATGCCGATTTTTTTTGTTAAAAAATACTTACAAAAATATAAAAAGAGACAGGAAAAGCAAATAAAAAGGAACACATAATAAAAGCGGAAAAAGTCAGGCCATCACACATCCTTTCCCACACAAATTTTTAGGACCAGACGCACCCTAAAACAGCCCGTCACCAAAAAAAATTGGATGCAAACTGATTGGACACGAGAGAGAAACAAAATAAAGAAAGAAACAAGCCTATTAGGTGCTTAAAAAATGCGGCCCAAGCCACGACAAGAAAAAGGCAACGCTCGCACGCGACAAGGCCAAGCGAAAAACAAAAGAAAGGAAATGGCCTGGTCCGCGCTTTATACAGGCTGAAACAAAGACAAGCACACCCAACATGAATCTTGAAGCGAACAAAAGACTGACTCGTCGACTGAGACTTTACGAAGTCTGATTCAGGTGATTGTTCGACCAGATGGCAAATACTTTCATTTTGAAAAATAAAATTTATTGTTTAATAAAATTTAAAACAAAGGTGAACATAAAAATAGGAAAAGTTATAATGATAATAATAAAGAAAACAATAAAAAATAAATAAAAGAACCAGAAACAAAAATGGAAAAAAGGAAATAAAAATGTAAAAAGAGGGCAGAACACGAAGGCACGCAAGAAATGTTCAACGTCACACATGTCCATCTCTTCTCCCACTGTAAAAGGCTGCAACACAACATTTTTATATTGGTAAAATTTCGATAAACAAAGAAAAAGGGCCCCTTAACCTGACCTGGCAGCAGCCCATCACAGAAACAAGCCTGCTCCGTCACAGAAAAACAAACAAAGAGCAGCTCAACCATAGAAGTTTTCTACACGGGCCTATTGCACGACATGCCCAGTGATGCGCTAATCTTAATGCGATAAATAATCAAACGGTCCAGAAATCGACTGAGACTTCGCGAAGTCTCAGTCGACTGAGATTTAGCATCACCGATTATTGTTTGTATGAGAAGCATTTTGTTAGAATTAACAACCGAGTCGTGACGTAACTTCAACAACGGGCAGCGCTAGGCGCCGACGACCGGCGGAGGCTCAAATCGGTCGCCTCCCACACTGACCACCTGATTAGATCGTCTTCGTTGTCTCGCCCCCCACCCCCTCTCCCTCGCGGCTGCCACATCCCCTATGTGCACGCCAGGCGCCTCGCCATCCCGTCACATTCCAGTTGCAGCACCGTCAAAGCCTCGCCGCATTGCTAGCTTGTGCCCCGCCGTTTGGTCACTGACGGTTGGCCCAATCCTGACATTGTGGCTTGGTTGGGGCATCCGGCTTTAAATGCAAAGATTTGGTGCAATGTCTGTTTGGTATTAGGCTCGACATTTGGCACCCCTTCATCAAGGGGATAGGAGTAGCGACAAATGTGTTGCTAAGATGATGGCTTCAGACATACCGATGTATTATTTTGTAAGGTCCTTGTGAATAATTAATAATATAGTTGCATGCATCGTCCACATGCACAGGTTGGGGGTATATCCTCCTTTAAAAAAAACAGTTCCAGCTTCTTCCATCGGTGTTGCAGCTTTTGCGCTGGCCGGTTCCAGCACCGATGCCTAAGGTTGCAGCTTCTCGCCCCAGTTGGTCGCAACTTCTCTGTCATCTAGTTCCAGCACTGGCGATAGTTGCAGCTTCTTCCATTGGGGTTGCAGCTTTTGCGCCTGTCGGTTCCAGAACCGATGCCTAAGGTTGTACTTCCATCTATTTTAGAACGGAGGGAGTAGCTTCTAACCCCGTTTGGTCGTAACTTCTCTGTCATCTGGTTCCAGCACTAGCGACAGTTGCAGATTCTTACATCGGGGTTGCAGCTTTTGGGCTAGTAGGTTCTAGCACCGACGACTAATGTTACAACTTCTCCCTCGACTGGTCGCAAGTTCTTTGTCGTATGGTTCTAGCATTGGTGAGTGAGGTTGCATCTTCTCTGTTGGCTGGTCCCAACACTACCGACCAAGGTCGCAACTTCTCGCCCGATGGGTTCCAACACCGCCAACTAAAGTTGCAGCTTCTCGCTCGGCCGGTCACAACTTCTCCGCCGTCCGGTTCCAGCATCCGTGAGTGAGGTTGCATCTTCTTGGACATACATTGTCCCTTACAACCAGAAACGTTTGCGCTTGTTCCTTCACATACTTAAAACAATCTTCTTTTGACTTGCTTACCACTTGTTTTGTGCAGTACACTACTAGGTCACAACAGCAACGATGTGCGTCTGCCCTGTTCATATACATTAAACAACATACTAATTTTATAGACTTAAGATCATACATATACGTGCATGACTAAGTTAATAGCAAATGAAAAAACATGCATACAAATTAAATATCCTAAGTAAATATATTTTAAAAAATAATATTTTTCAAAAATGTTAACCATGAATTTGAAAAATGTTAGCATAAAGTAAAAAAAATTGTTAGCGTAATTTAGAAAAGTTCTGATAGCATTAAAAAAATTATATTTAAAAAATGTTCATGAGTCTCAAAAAAAATGCACAGGACATTTTTGAAAAGTGCTATTCTATTTAAAAAATGTTGGTTTAGTTAAAAAATATTTTGTACCATTCAGATGTACTTTGCATTTTAAAAGATGTTACGAGTTTCAAAAGTATATTCTTTATTTTTTGAATTTTTTACATTATTTGGAAAAATAATCTGTTGATTAAAAAAAGAAAAACCAATGAAAACCTCTGCAACAGTGAAAAACCCGATAAGAAAAACCAGAGGAAAAAAATCTCGCGCGTCGCAGCGCGGCCTGGCAGCGCGCTCGTCGGAGGCGAGACTGAGCTACCTCTCGCCACGGGCGAGACATAGCTCTTGCGAAGGGAAGCGAAGCGCATCGCCGCTCTGCTACCACCTCCACCGCTCAGAGCCCACAACCCTCGTGCTCCTCTGGCGGCGACAGCGGTCAACGGCGGCCGGCTGTGGTGAGCACGTGAAACTCGTCACGGCGCACAAGCCCACCAGCGTCAGCCACTCCTGCGCCGGCAACTTCACCAGCCCCCACCAGCTCAACCTCGCCGTGGCGTACGCACCCGCACAACCCCTCTCTCCGCTCCGTCCCCCCGAATCCCCAGTCAGCCAGTCTAGTAGGGTTCAGCTCCCGCCCGGCTCCGCTTATTAATTACTGCTACCCAGTGCGTCCGAATTCCCGGGGCCCTAGGGTTTTGCTCCCAGCTAGACGCGAGCGCCCGATTCATTACTCTCCGTCCAGTTGTTTTTTCTGATTAGATTTCTGGGAGAATTCTAGGTTATGAGTGCAGGTGCTCAATATTTCTCTTGGTAATCAGTATCCTTCTTAAAGTCCTAGTGCACAATATTTCTGAAAGTCCTTTTGCAGTCTGATTCCACCTTCCTGTTGGGTTCAGAGCTACCCTTGTTCGGTTGTTCCTACATCATATACACACAATTGTGGTTTCTGCAAAAATCGATGGACAAAGCTTCTGTTCCCGATGATTCATCAGATTGGAGCACCGATTGTGATTGGTCCCAGCTTCAGGCCGACATGCTCCTCCGGATCTTTGGCACTCTCGAGATCCCAGATCTCTTCAGCTCAGGTGCCGTCTGTCGATCCTGGCACCTCATTTATCTGGAGGCCCGTCGTTTCCGCCTGTGCTCGCCGAAACAGAGTCCCTGCCTTGTTTACTCATCTGGCGACCGTGATGCTGACACGGTCACTCTGCATAACATGTCTACGAACAAGCTTTACCACGTCACTCTACCGGAGCCTGCCTTCCGCACACGCCACGTCATGGGCTCCTCCTATGGCTGGCTCATCACTGCGGATGAGCGTTCGAATCTCATACTAGTCAACCCTGCAACCGGAGCTGAGATAGCTATGCCCCCACCTGAAACCATGAACAATGTTAGACTGCGCTACACTGAAGAAGGCGTGCTAGATGGATATGATGTCCTTTACATGGATCTGTTCTCTACGGATTTCGACACAGAAACGGAGCCGTATCATCTTACACTCGAAGAAGCCCGCTTCTACTTTTATGTGAGGGTCGTTCTTTCTTGCAATCCCTCCCAAGGAAGCTGCACAGTGCTACGAGTACAATTGCCCAATAATCAACTCTCTTATGCTAGGGTTGGCGACTCCAAATGGACTTGGATTGGTGGAAAAGGAATTTGCTGGGAATATCAAGATATTCTTCATAACAGTAATGATGGCTTGTTTTATGGTGTTCGTGGTAGGGGTGAGGTTGATTCTATTAATCTTGATGGACCTTCTGTTGAAGTGAAAGTCATTTTAAAGCCGATTATATCTTATCAAGCACATAGTAGATATATTGTTCAAGCACCATGGGGAGATTTTTTCCAGATATGGAGACATGATAAGTATAATAATGAGAACGGAAAAAGAGAGCGAGTTGCAGACAAGTTTTTCGTGTACAAGATTGATTTTGTTGAACAAAAGCTTGTTGAAATAAATAACCTCCAAGATCATGCAATGTTCATTGGTTTTAACAGCTCATTCCTGCTCCCGGTGAAAGACTTTCCTGCATTGGTTCCCAATAGCATCTACCGCACGGATGACTCGCTTGATTATATCTACAGTCACAGATTTAGTCTTAGGCAGGTTGTTATTTTTAATATGGAAGATGGCAGTTTCATCGAGTTATCGCCCCCTAGTTCAAATTCAAGATTGAACTGGCCACCCCTAGTTTGGATTCAACCATCACTTACTTGAGGTTAGTGAAAAGTTCTAATATAGAATATATTATTTTATCTGCTTTCTGTTTTTTTGGGTATCTATTCATGTTCTGTAGTTGGCCAGTTAGACCTTTGTAATCGGCACAAGTGATCATATTTCCTCCATGTTCTTGTGTAACCATGCACTTAGGCTCCATGATCCTATTAAGCAATGGCTATTTTTAGAATGTTTCTACTTTTAAGTAGATGTTTTGGGTGTAAACCTATCCGTTCAGTAGGATAAGATTGCTACGGTTGTTTTCAAGGAACACGCTTAACCGAGTACTGTCTTGTTTAAAGTGTACTAATACGATGTGTAGAACTTGTAGTGTTGCTAAAACATGCTTAAATGCTTAGCCTTTTATGCTTACTATATGCCGGCCAAACCAAATATTTATACTTAACTCTAGATTGAAATCCTTCTGTTGCTCTTGGATGGTTCAGTACATGATATATTGACAATTAAGGAGGCTTACCAATAAATATAAAGTGCATCAACTAGCTTTGTTAATATCCTACTCTGAATTGTTTCATTCGTCTGTCCCTAAATCTTTATGTCAAATTATTATCTCTTTCCTAAGGTACTAGCATACTGTTTTGAACGATCCTACAACAGATTCTAAGTTATGCTTAGTTCACCCTACAACCATTTTAGATAACAGAAAAAAACATTAGTCAAGAGTCAACCAAATCCCAGAATACAACACACATATTCTGCACCAGTCTCCTCATCCACTCGAGCACGTAGTGCACAATGTGCGTTGTAAACTCATGCATAAATCTCCAAGCTTTTTTTAAGGTATAAATCTCCAATTATTTGATGATCATTACAAGCATTGTCAGTATATACTCCCTCCGTCCTAAAATTCTTGTCTTACATTTGTCTAGATACGGATGTATCTAACATTAAAATGTAACTAGATACATCTGTATTTAGACAAATCTAAGACAAGAATTTTAGGACGGAGGGAGTACTTTCTTTTGTCGATATATAATAGAAGTTTGTGTGATGTGGCGAGGTCGGAGCGTCTGCCTAGTGATACAACACATGGGTGTTCTGAAACTAGAATTTCTGATACTTAAAATCCAGCTACAACATCAAAATTTCAAAACAAATTTCAAGTCTCCCTTCAATGATAACACAATATTCTTACTTCTCCAGTAACTACCAAAAATTTGCCTCAAGATAGGAACGGAGAAAACATGATGTGTTCTTTTCGATAAATATATGAACATAAAGAAGATCCCAATTACACTATAAGTTCTAACTAGAATTTTGGTGGCCCGATGACTTAGATACATTGTATTGTGCGGCTCCCATCCTTCACAAACCATTACCATATCATGTTGAAATTCCATTCAGAAGGCAGGCATATTAGTTGGCTAGTGAATTGCAGCAACAAAGCTTGCACCACCTTCTGTTTTGATGTACTATGATGAATACTGATCACAATGAAGCGAGGGCCATCAAGCATTTAGATGGACCCATCTTTACTCAATAGGTGCATGCGATACTTATCTCTGATCGCCAGTAGCTCTCTCGTAGCATCCCCAATCTGCATGCGATCAGTTGGCAGTTCCTTCGAACATAATATCCCAATGCGCAGAACTGAATTGATGCATGCAGCTCGCATTTTTGTCCCTTCCTCCAGTGAAGATAATAAGCACAGATCGACCAGGTTGGTGGCTTGGTCTCTAAGTGCTATCTCGACGTAGCTACGTAAGTTTAGATCTTGCAGAAACTCACCATCAGTTGGCCTTTTACCAGTGAGCAACTCTAACAACAGTATTCCGTAGCTATAGGTATCACCATAGACCGAGGCTTCATTTCCTTGACCGTACTCTGGAAAAGAAATGTATGTGAAATTAGTTTCGAATGAGAAATTGGTACATAAAAGATGAACATCAGTGGTTAATGGCAAACCTGGGGCAGCATATCCAATTGTTCCCATTCTTGTAGCCCAGCCACTTGATATCTCTGGGAGGCTAGTATCATCCTGGTGCAAGAACCTTGCAAGTCCAAAGTCACCCACATGGGCAACCTTGTCATTATCGAGGAGAATATTGCTTGGCTTAAGATCACAGTGAACTATTGGCACTGGCTTATTGTGGTGAAGGTATTCGAGTGCTGAAGCTACATCAATGGCAATGTCTATCCTTTGGGTGAGACTGAGCACCCCATGGCTCCCATCTTCCAGGAGACGGCTGTGTAGCCATTAATCAAGATTTCCATTTGGCATGAACTCAAATATGAGAGCTTTGAAGTCTAGACCCCTGAAATCAATACTTGAGCAGACAGTCAATATCTTCACAAGGTTTCGATGTCTGATGCATCTTAAAGTCTCACATTCAGCAACAAAGCTTTGAGATGCCCCTCGCTGCTGGAGGTTGAGCACCTTCACAGCGACAATCACTTCCTGATCTCCATTCATCATTGTTCCTTTGTACACAGATCCGAAGCTTCCTGTGCCTACGAGGCTCTCAGAAGCAAAACCACTTGTTGCTCTCACTAATTCAGCATAGGTAACCCTCATATGCTGTCCACTATGGAGTGATGGAACCTGTCTTGTCTTTGTAAACTTGGTTCTCAATTTCCATTGTGCAAATAGTGCAAATAGTACTAAGATGATGCAAAAAACTGCGCTGCCTACTGAGATCAACATGACAAGCTTGTGAGACCACTTCTTGGGTGTATGATTTGAGCAGGGATGCAAGTTGAATTGTGGTATACCTCCACATAAGCCATAGTTCCCTTCAATCAGAGCTGCACTTGCATTCAGAAATAATCCACGTTTTGGAACTTCACCCTCAAAATTGTTGAATGACATGTTCAGGGTAACGAGCCCATGCATGTCCGCGAGGAAGACTGGGATGTCTCCGGACAAGTTGTTTCTTGAAACATCAAGAACTAGAAGGCCTTTCATCTGTGACATTGATGCTGGAATTGTTCCCTGAAGTAGGTTTCCTTCCATACTGAGATACTGCAAACTTCCAAACTGAGCTAGAGAAGCAGGAATTAAGCCAGATATCCTGTTGTCAGACAAATCCAGATATCCAAGACTCACTAGATTACCAACTTCTGGAGAAAATGTCCCAGTTAACATGTTGCCTTGGAGTTGCAAGGCCACAGATAGTGTCGATATGAGGAAAATCTCTTTTGGTATAGGACCAACAAGCTTATTGAATTGTAGGCTTATTGTCTCCAGTGGACAGCTTCTAAGGCTGGATGGTATGGGGCCAGTAAGCACATTTTGGGCGAGGACGAGTCTGTTTCATGCTGTGAGATTTCCAAGTTTTGGTGGAATTGGTCCAGATAAACTGTTGTTTGACAAGTATAGTTCACCCAGGATTGCAAGGTTGCCAATCGACTCAGGAATTTTTCCAGTTAGCAAATTATCTTCCAAGTGCAAGTATTGCAAGTTGACAAGGTTTCCAATTCCTTCAGGTATATTTCCCCGTAGCATGTTGTTTGCCAAGCCGAGAGTTATTAAGTTTGTGGAAAGATTTGCTATTGAATTTGGTAGCACACCTTCTAGTTTGTTATTGCCTAGATCTAGGTACTGCAGCATACTACAATTTGTCAGGCTAGAAATGAAGTCCCAATCGGCGTCATTCCTTGCCTCTAGCTGACCAGATTGGAGAAACAATACCAATAAGCTCTTCATATTAGCTCCAAGACATTTTGGTATTACGCCAGAAAGAAAGGTGTGACCCAATTGAACGATCTCAAGCATTGAAGCATTGCACAAAGACTCTGGGATGGACCCATGAAATTGATTATGGCCTATGCTAAGTTGCTTGAGTTGTGGAAACTTATTACCCAAGTCATCTGAAACAGATCCACTGAGGTTGTTGACTTCCACTACAAAATATTGGAGGGATGAAAGATTATAGACAGAAGGTGGTATAGAACCCTCGAGTTGATTCCCATTCAGATAAAACTCAACGAGAGAACTTAGTTTTCCAAGAGTGTGAGGGATTGAGCCTGTAAAACTATTAGATGTGAGAGAAAGGACGTTGAGGAGATTCAGATTTCCTAACGATTCAGGGATGCTTCCAGTTAGGCCATTTTGTTGGACATCTAGAACTAGTAGAGATGAGAGGTTTCCTAGGGAAGGTGGAATCAGCCCTGAGAGCTGGTTTCCCGATAGATACAGAATCTGCAATTTCTGGAGGCCTCCAAGAGATGCAGGAACAGAACCTGACAGACCATTGAAATTAAGATATAAATCGGTCAAGTTTCTAAGATTTCCAATCTCCATTGGTATTTCTCCTACTAGCATGTTTGCTCTCAGATGAAGATACTTCAGGGCTTTCAGGTTTCCAATCTCCACAGGAATACTTCCTGTAAGGTTGTTGTACCCAAGAGCCAGTACCTCAAGATTATCCAGGGATGCCAACTCCTGAGGCACTGAACCTTTATGCATGTTGTGCCTCAAATCAATAACTCGAAGCTGAACACAAGTGGCCAGTGTCGGCGGGATCTCCCTGCCGATGGAGTTCCTGGTGATGTTCAGATACTTGAGTTGTACAAGATGCCCAACCTCTGTTGGTATGATACCGTAAAAGCGGTTCTCTTGGAGGCCAAAATGCCTGAGGTAAGTTAGATTACCTATGGAAGAGGAAATGGTGCCAAGAAGGTTGAGCCCATGAAGATCCAGTGCTACGACACGGCCATGGCGGTGGCCGCGCGTGCCACAGGCCACTCGGCGCCATTGGCACATAGGGATTGACTGGTTTGCCCATGAATTCAGTGCTTGGAACGGATCTTCTTTGATCACAGATCTCAATGACATGAGCGCTTGGTGGTCAGTGGCGCTTGTTGTGGAAATTTCAGCAGCGGACAGGGTGGCTGCATGCATGGTGTTGGCCGAACGCGGGAGGCAAAGGGAGGCAAACATGAAAAACTGCATGACTAAGAGGATCGACATGTTTAGAGGACGCAAACAAAGGCTGGTTTGCAGACTAGCTAGAAGCTTGTTGTGCTTATATAGTGTTATTTCTTTCTTTTTCACTTCCTCTTGGTGCAGGGAATTTAGATAGTGATTCGAGGCAAGTTGCTTAGAGCCGTCGGTTTCATGCTATTCGGTTTCAGTCTGAAAGATCGTGGAAATTTTCCAAATCAGAAGTGACCGATGACTTTTTGGAATCTTCGAAACATCTGTCCAGTTGTTCTCTTGTTGGACCTGGCAACAGGAAACTTGCATCTTTTTCGTTACCTGTGATGGAACCATGGCGAAGCAAGGATGAATCTCATGAGGCGGAGACCGAGACCGAAGATAGGAGAGAACCACGAGTGCGCGTGGAATCCAGAAAGAAAGAAAAAGCTTGATGAGAGGAACATACCTGTTTATTTGTCGTGCTTAGAGCCGTCGGTTTCATGCCATTTGTTGTGCTTATATAGTGATTTTATTTTTGCGAGTACCTGGGCATCTCCAACGGCAACCCGTAAAAAACCTCTTGCATCGGTCCGTGGACAGGGGGAATCAGTCCATGGAGATGGATGCAGGAGGCAACCATCCAATGCTAGCCGTATACATTTCAAACTATTTTTCAACAAACCGGATGACATTCATACAAACACGGGCAGATTTCGTACGAAAATATGATGTATTTCATACAAACATAGCGGATTTAATTACATTTTGAATAAAAAAAAGACCCGCCCTAAACCTATCCTATGGCGGCGCTTGGCGTCCTAGCTTGTGTCGTCCTCCTTCCGCCGCTGTCATGAGCACCAGCGATAAGACCGATGAAGTGAATGTGCGGTCTTTGGCGTGGAAGAGTAGAACACGGGAGACGGACCAGCCCACATGGGATACCAGGCCCCGCCGCCTCCCGTGGCCTACTCATCCTCAAAGAAGTCCGCGCCTTGTACGTCGCCGGTGGACGGAAAATGATGGCGCCTTGGTTGTCTCGTCCCATCGGGCTGGCTGATTGTTCGCCGGTGAGGCGCAGCTGGCTATGTTCTCCTCCGCGATCGCCTGCAGCCGTGCCTTTGCGGCTGCTGCTTCCTGCCGAGCAGCGGCTTGAGCGCGGATGACATCGTAGATGGCACGTTGCTCCGCGATGAAATTTGGTTTCGCCGCGGCCATGGCCGCCACGGCCTCCTCGCTCGCGCGCTCGCCGTAGATCTGGTCATCCGCCAGTCGGTGTCGCTCCAGGAGGAATAGTGGTATTATTCCTCCCGCACCTGCTGGAACGTCGACAAAGGCGCTGGCGTAGGTTGCACCTTTGCCATGGCGGCGTTCAAGTGCGCCTGTGCTTGCTCTATGGTGAAGCCGGCGTGCACAGGAGGCGCTAGAGCCTGTCTCCATCGTGGTGTCGTCCTCGTCGTCAGAGAGCTCGGGTGAGCTGGCTGGCAAGCCAGCCTTGATCCGCCTGGCACGACTGCGTGCCAGGCGGCGACAAGGGCGCCCCCCGCGTGCTCCATCTCTGGCGACAGGCTGCCCCACAACGCTTTCCCACTGGCGGTCATGGCGGATGCAGTGCAAGGGAGGAGGATGTGGAGGGGCTGGTGTTGTGGTGTGGAGTTAGCCAGGTGCGGAGGATGTGGAGGGGCTGGTGTTGTGGTGTGGAGTTAGCTAGGTGCGGTCGCCTTTATATAGTGGACTCAAGTGAGACCAGGCGTCCGGGTGCGTCAATGCGTGGCACCGGAGTGGTTTTGTCGGCCGGTGAGCCTGCTTAATGACGGCAGACGGACGGATAACGACATTGAACGGGCGTGGTAGATATCCGTCCAGTCCAGTCCAGTCACGCGTCTCTAGCATTGAATAGGCGCGGACACTGGAGACGCTCGCCGGCGGCGCCCTTGGCCGGCGTGCCGCTTCAATGGCGGAGGCAGTGAGAGGTCGCCCTGAGCCGTTTTCAATGTTGAGCAACGTGCTCTACAGTGACATGAATGCGGGCAGCTGACGCCAGGCGAGAGCGCGCGTGGGAGAGGGAGGGGATTTTGGTGGGCCAGTTCGGTCAGAAAACGGGCTTGGGGTCGGTTCCCCACGTTTGTCTCTAGTCTGCGGAAAAAATCGCGTCCGGACCGCTCCGCGGACTGACAGATCGACGTGGGATGACTTCTGCGGTTCGGATAGTGCGGTTCGGACGGTTGCGGGAGGTTTAAGGGTTTGTTTGGAGATGACCTTATATAGTGATTCGAGGCAAGTTGCTTATAGCCGTCGGTTTCATGCTTGGCATTTTCACGACTGCTAAGTCTGCGACAAGTCTATGCACGGTCTGGCTGGCCAATGTCTTGTTCAAAAACTCCTCAGTGTATGTGGACACGGCAATGAAAACATGACCTGACGCCGTATTCCGCGTGCATAGATTACCTTGCCCCTCCTGTCAAACACGGCACTGGTTACAGTGACGGGTTCGTTATCGGATAGTACCAGCTCAGTCTAAGTGGAAGTGGGAAGTGGTTACAGTGACCGCAGACTGCACGGTGGTCAGTGGTTCACTACTGCTACGTCTGCCACAAGTCTATGCTCAGTCTGGCTGGCCAATGTCCAGTTCAAAAACGCCCCAGTGTCTGTGGACACGGCAATGAAAAGATGGCCTGATGCCGTATTCCGCGTGCATAGATTACCTTGCCCCTCGTGTCAAACACGGCACTGGTTACAGTGACGGGTTCGTCATCGGATGATGCAAGCTCAGTCTAAGTGGAAGTGGGAAGAGTACAGTACACGATCAGTGTAGAAAGTTGCCGCGAAAGTGAAAGTTCAGTTTCATACATCAACTTAGAAATCTCACGATTTAATACTTGATGTTGTTTAATTTTAAAGAGGTAATATCACCAATGGTGCTTAAACTTGCAACCGATGTTCACTTTAATGCCAGAATTTGAAAAATACACCAAACTGGTTTTAAAAATTGGCACAAGTGTGCAAATACAATGCTAATCCTATTAGTAGACGTAAAATACGCTGACGTGGCACCGTAGTTTGCTTAGCATGCACAGGCAACCTCGCCCTAGCGAACTGGAACTACTGCTAGTACGCCATTCGTTTTCTGTGCCTGTTAATGAAAACACTTCCTATTTTGTTAGATAAAAAGAGACACGTTCATGGATTTTAATGGGCTGCAACCAGTGCAGCCCATTTTGTCCATGTTAGTTTTTTTAGAAATTTGTAAATCATAATCACAGTAGTAAAAATACATTTCAAATATTCATCCTTTAATTTTTTATACGTACAAATAAAATAAATAATTAAATAATCATGTAATTTTAAAAATATTCAGTTACTTACATGTGATTTATATTTAAAGCTTTTGGTAAATAAATTTTCTAAACTGTTTATTATATGCAAAAATAATTATAAAATACTTAATTTTTTTAGCAAATTCCAAAAGATTGTACATGCTTGGCTTATGCTTAAATTAAAAAAATTATAAATATAAACATTTTTATTAATATTCACATGTGTATAACTTTCATCGTGTCATACTCCCTCCGTCCCAAAATAAGTGTCTTGAGCTTAGTACAAATTTGTTTACTTAGAATACATTACTTGTCTGCTTCAAAACTGTGAATGTGAAATAAGTTAGTTTTGGGGAAGTGCGTGGATGAACCCGGGTAAATATGAACCCACTTTGAAAAACACATTTATAAATGCTAAAAAAATCTGAAAAAGGTTGCATGCGTACGTCTTCATGTTCTATTCGTATGCATAAAGTTTCACGGAAAAAAACTTTTCTTTGGCTTGTGCAAAAAAGACAAAAAATTGTGTCATGAAACGCTATTTAAAAGCACTAAAATTTGTCTTTTTTGCGGAGGCAAACCAAAAAGACATTTTTTTCATAAAACTTTGTGCCGCGCACACACATTTGCGAACATGCATGCATGAAATTTTCTTTTATATTTTTTTGACATTTTAAAACATGCTTAAAATGCATTTTTTTCAGAAGTGGGTGTAGATGCCCTTGCGTTCAGGACGTGCCCACTCCTTAGCTCTGTGGCTATTACAGCTAGCTCGTTCGGATCGCAGCGAGCACCAATTTTTGCCAGTCATTTTCACTCTGTGCTGACAGGTGGGACCTATAGGTCATAGAGACATATGCTATGCACATCATTCTGTTCAGGGGTCATGTCATGCTAGCATGCCACATGTGCATGCTAACGAAAATACGGTGCCACGTCAGCGTATTTTATGTATATTAATGGAATTAGCACTGTATTTGCGAGTCAGTGCCAAGTTTTAAAACTAGTTCGGTGTATTTTTTAAGTTCAGACACTAAAGTAAATATTGATGGCAAGTTTAAGCATCAGTGGTGATATTACCTCAATTTTAAACGGAAAAGTTAAGGGGCGAATGGTCGGTCCACTCTCACCATACGCTATGCCCAGTCTTTCGATGGGAGTCGAACCTCCTGTAGGATGTGTTCTCTTCTCGGTAACCACATTGGCTGGCTCAATTTTGTGATTATGCACATGTTTAATTTTTTTCCCAAATACTCCCTCTGTAAACTAATATAAGAGCGTTTAGAACACTACTTTAGTGTTCTAAATGCTCTTATATTAGTTTACAGAGGGAGTACTTATTAGTGCAGCTGCACTAATTGGTTTAACCGAACGCATATGCTACACGACAAAAAATTCACACAACACGGAGAGCAGACCTGCCATAAAAGGAAATTAGCATCCCGTGTGTCATTATTACACTATGAAAATAGAAACTATCTGGTCCTCGTCCCTTGAAACGTACGCTCCCTACTTTGCACAAGTCAAGAAAGAAAAAATATGTGCATTTATTTTGGTTTTAGAAAATTTTAAAGACCATAACTTTTGACTCGAGTATCAAAATTTAGATTCGTTTTCACCGTTGGATTACTTGTGACGAGTTCTTCAAAAACTAGATCTCATATGAGTATGTTTCAGCGAACTTTTTTTAGAGCAATTTTGGGTGCTGCAGAGGCAACTTTAGTTATATATGAAAGCAACTTCTTCTTAGTTTGCCTACTATGATTGCCTATCAACAAGAAGTCCTTATAAGTTGCCTCCAATGACTATCATATTCACTAAATTCACATATAAGGTGTCTACCCCACTATCGTGTATGCTAACACTATGTTTCAAATTATAGGCAACATGAGCTACACTGACAAACAACTTCTCCTAGTACCGTTGCCAACTAATTAGCGATGACATGCAATCGAGCATCATTGTTAGGCAATTAATTATCATTGTTAAGTTCTCATGATTTTTTGGGGTAGTTGCTCGGATTCGTTTTGAACAGGCCTTTTGCACGTGTCTTTTTGTAATGCAGTTGCTTCGTTTCGCTAGGCAGTTGCTTGGATTTTTTTTGCTAGAACAGTTTTTCATTTTGTGTTTTCTTTGTAATTGAGTTGTTTAGGATTTTTTTCTATAATAGATAAGTTGCATGGGGAGGGGCATCAGATTGTTGTCCACAAAGGCTATTCAAGTTCGTAATACGTTTTTATGTCTAAACTAGACAATCTAAGTAGTAATGCTAGGGACAGTTGCTTGGTTTTGGTAGGACATTTTTTCATAGTTGTTTTTTAGTAATGCAGTTGATTGGATTTGATAGTATAGTTGCTTGGTTTTGTAGGATAGTTGCCCGGTTTTGCTAGAACAGTTTTGCGTTGTGATTTGGTAATACATTTGATTGGTTTTGCACTGTCTTTCAGTAATACAATTTCTTGGGTTTGCTAGGATAATTGCTTTGAGTTTTTACAAGGAATAATTGCTTTGGATCTTGCCGAAACAATTGTGTGGATTTCTACTAGAGGGGCCGGATGCTTAGAGTTTGCTAGAACAATTACTATATGCAGATGTGTATAAGGATTTTTCGTTGATAGGCAGTCATACTAGGAAAAAGAGAAGTTGCTTTCTTATAGCACTACAGTTGCCTCAATACAACCCAAAGTTTCCCGCGAAAAAGTTTGTCAAAATGTACCCATATGGGATCTAGTTTTGAAGTACTCGTCGTGAGAAACCTAACGGTGAAAACAGATCTGAATTCCAATGCACGAATCAAAAGGTATAGCTTTTGAAATTTTTTGAAACCCAAATAAATGCAGGCGGGACAAGATCGTAGGTGATTTCTTGAGTAGGGTGAATACGTCAAGTAGTTTCCTTTTGGGATGTCAGTTGGTTTCGGAATCACGTGGACGTGGGGTGATGATGTGAGAAACTGATTTGCTTTTTTGGGAAAGTGACAGCCTGCCTTTCGTTTGGGGAGAGTGCTCGATCCCGCGAGCGGGCGCTCGGGCGCCAGGTAGCCACGTCCTTTTTTAGTTTAGCAAGATCATCATTGTGTGACTCCTCAAGAGCCAAATGAGGACCTCTCTCTTCCTCAAGAGCAATGGAATGATCCGCTATCTCTCGGCATAGTCATGACTATGCCCCTCCATCTTAGTGATGGTTTCCTCATGAGACTCAATGATATCATTAGCCTCACCTAGTTGTTCCAAGAGAGCAATAAAGTGCTTCTTGGTCTCATATATGAGCTTACCCAAGAACTAGCCAAACTCATTCTCATCCACCTTTACCTCATCATGTTCATCCACACAATCCAACAAAGAAGGATTAGTTGTGATGGAAGTTTTGATGTTGGAGGTTACCTTGTTGATGCCTTTAGCCATGAGGCACTTCTCATTGGGGGCGTCGAAGAGTGACACCTTGGTTGGGGAAGAGGTGGCAATAGCCACAGGGGCCGTCACCATTCCTTCACCACTTGCATCATCATCATCGGAGATGTACTCTTCTTGCGCCACCAACCCCTTTTGTGGCACCTTCTTGGTGAAGTTGTTTTTGTTGGGGAAGGACCTGGCCTTGTCTTTGCCGACACGCTTGCTACCAGTGTCTTCCCTCTTCTCGTAGGGGCAATCCACCACAAAGTGACTCATGTTGCGACAATTGTAGCAAGTTCTCACACGTTGCTTGCCTTGGAGCTACTTGAGTTGTTCTTGGAGAAATTGGGCTTGGTGTTTCTCTTGTTGCCCCAAAATTGCCTTGAAGCAAGAGCCACGTGCTCATGGTAAGCATAGTTGGTGTCTTCGGGGCTTGGCCTTCAAAGCAAGGTTGGGATTTTTTTGACCGTTGAGCACGTGCAAGGGCATTGTCGACAGTCTTGTTCAAGATGTTTATAGCAATAAACTCATCCAACGCATCACTTAAGGACAAGGTGTGGAAGTCCGGTCTTTAACGGATCACGAAGGACATAACTTTGTTGTGGGGCATGATGTCCTTGAGGAACTTGTGCTTGATCTAAGTATCATTTGTATCCTTGCTCCCGTGATCTCAAAGTGAGACCACAAGAGTAGTAAATCTTTGGTAAAGCTCACAAGGATCTTCATCAACATACATTACAAACTCATTGGCCTGATCAAGGACCACCTCAAATTTGGAGCGTTGAATGCTTGAGCTTCCCTTGTACAAAGAGACGATGTGCTCCCTGTTGGAGAACGTTGCAGAAAATTAAAATTTTTCCTACGGTTTCACCAAGATCCATCTATGAGTTCATCTAAGCAA
Source organism: Aegilops speltoides (assembly GCA_021437245.1). Classification (NCBI taxonomy): domain Eukaryota; kingdom Viridiplantae; phylum Streptophyta; class Magnoliopsida; order Poales; family Poaceae; genus Aegilops; species Aegilops speltoides. The sequence goes on along the minus strand of CM038143.1, from coordinate 89,382,357 downwards.
CAAGTCATGGGAGAGAGTTTGCATCTACATACCACTTGTAGATCGCGTGCGGAAGCTTGCAAGGTGATGATGTAGTCGTACTCGACGTGATTCGAATCACCGATGACCAAGTGTTGAACGGACAGCACCTCCGCGTTCAACACACGCACGACACGGGTGGCGCCCCTCCGTCTTGATCCAGCAAGGAGGAAGGAGAGGTTGAGGAAGACAGCTCCACCGGCAAAGACGACGGCGTGGTGATGGTGGAGAGGCGAGACTTCGGCGAGGCTTCGCCGAGCACACAACGGAGGAGGAGAGGTGTTGGGAGGGAGGGCTGCGCCTTGGAGATGGGTACCGCAGCCCCTCCCTCCCCCTTATATAGGCCCCTGGGCGCGCCCCTGAGATCCAATCTCCAAGGGGCGGCGGCCAAGGGGTGGAGTGCCCCCCAAGCCAAGTGGGGCGCCCCCCCACCCCTAGGGTTTCAACCCTAGGCACAAGGGGGTGCGCCTAGGGAGGCGCACCAGCCCACTATGGACTGGTTCCCCTCCCACTTCAGCCCATGGGGCCCTCCGGGATGGGTGGCCCCACCCGGTGGACCCAGGACCCTTCCGGTGGTCCGGTACATTACCGGAGACCCGAAACTTTTTCGATGGCCGAAATACCACTTCCTATATATTATTCTTTACCTCCGGACCATTCCGAAACTCCTCGTGACATCCGGGATCTCATCCGGGACTCCGAACAACATTCGGTAGTCACATACTAGTCTTCCTAATAACCCTAGCGTCACCGAACCTTAAGTGTGTAGACCCTACGGGTTCGGGAGACACGCAGACATGACCGAGACGACTCTCGGGCAATAACCAACAGCGGGGTCTGGATACCCATGTTGGCTCCCACATGCTCCTCAATGATTTCATCGGTTGAACCACGATGTCGAGGATTCGATCAAACCCTGTATACAATTCCCTTTGTCAATCGGTATGTTACTTCCCCGAGACTCGATCGTCGGTATCCCAATACCTTGTTCAGTCTCGTTACCGGCAAGTCACTTTACTCGTACCGTAATGCATGATCCCGTGACCAACACCTTGGTCAGCTTGAGCTCATTATGATGATGCATTACCGAGTGGGCCCAGAGATACTTCTCCGTTATACGGAGTGACAAATCCCAGTCTCGATCCGTGTCAACCCAACAGATACTTTCGGAGATACCGTAATGCACCTTTATAGTCACCCGATTCGTTGTGACGTTTGATACACCCAAGGCACTCCTACGGTATCCGGGAGTTACGATCTCATGGTCGAAGGAAGAGATACTTGACATTGGCAAAGCTCTAGCAAACGAACTACACGATCTTTGTGCTATGCTTAGGATTGGGTCTTGTCCATCACATCATTCTCCCAATGATGTGATCCCGTTATCAACGACATCTAATGTCCATAGTCAGGAAACCATGACCATCTGTTGATCACAACGAGCTAGTCAACTAGAGGCTCACTAGGGACATATTGTGGTCTATGTGTTCACACGTGTATTACGATTTCCGGATAATACAGTTATAGCATGAACAAAAGACAATTATCATGAACAATGAAATATAATAATACTTTTATTATTGCCTCTAGGGCATATTCCCAACAGTCTCCCACTTGCACTAGAGTCACTAATCTAGTTACATTGTGATGAATCGAACACACATGTAGTTCTGGTGTTGATCATGTTTTGCACGCGAGAGAGGTTTAGTCAACGGATCTGCGACATTCAGATCCGTGTGCACTTTGCAAATCTCTATGTCTCCATCTTGAACATTTTCACGGATGGAGTTGAAGCGACGCTGATATGCTCGGTCTTCTTGTGAAACATGGGCTCCTTGGCAAGGGCAATAGCTCCGGTGTTGTCACAGAAGAGTTTGATCGGCCCGACGCATTGGGTATGACTCCTAGGTCGGTGATGAACTCCTTCACCCAAATCGCTTCATCGCTGCCTCCGAGGCTGCCATGTACTCCGCTTCACACGTAGATCCCGCCACGACGCTCGCTTGCATTGCACCGACTTCTTGCTCCACCATTCAACATATACACGTATCCGGTTTGTGACTTAGAGTCATCGGATCTGAGTCGAAGCTAGCGTCGGCGTAACCCTTCTGACGAGCTCTTCGTCTCCTCCATAAACAAGAAACATGTCCTTTGTCCTTTTCGGTGCTTCAGATATTCTTGACCGCTGTCCGGTGTTCCTTGCGGGATTACTTTGGTATCTTGCTACCAAACTTACGGCAAGGTTTACATCAGTCAGTACACAGCATGGCATACATAATAGATCCTATGGTGAAGCATAGGGATGACACTCATCTCTTCTTTATCTTTTGCCGTGGTCGGTGGTCGAGCTGAGCTCAATCTCACACCTTGTAACATGGGCAAGAACCCTTTCTTGGACTGATCCATTTTGAACCTTTTCAAAATTTTATCAAGGTATGTGCTTTGTGAAAGACCTATGAGGCGTCTCGATCTATCTCTATAGATCTTGATGCCTAATATATAAGCAGCTTCTCCAAGGTCCTTCATTGAAAAACACTTATTCAAGTAGGCCTTAATGTTGTCGAAGTTTTGTATCATTTCCCATCAAGAGTATGTCATCTACATATAATAGGAGAAATGCTACTGAGCTCCCACTCACTTTCTTGTAAACGCAGGCTTCTCCATAAGTCTCAAGATAAACCAAACGCTTTGATCATCTCATCAAAGCGAATGTCTAACTCGAGATGCTTGCATCAGTCCATAAATGGATCATTGGAGCTTGCATACTTTGTTAGCGTTCTTAGGATCGACAAAACCTTCCGGCTGCATCATATACAGCTCTTCCTTAAGATGTCCGTTAAGGAATGCCGTTTTGGCGTCCATCGCCATATCTCATAATCATAGTATGCGGCAATTGCTAACATGATTGGACGGACTTCAGCCGCTACGGGAGAGAATGTCTCGTCGTAGTCAATCCCTTGAACTTGTCGATAACCCTTAGCGACAAGTCGAGCTTTATAGATGGTAACATTACCATCCGCGTCCGTCTTCTTCTTAAAAATCCATTTGTTTTCTATCGCTCGCCGATCATCGGGCAAGTCTGTCAAAGTCCAAGCTTTGTTTTCATACATGGATTCTATCTCGGATTTCATGGCTTCTAGCCATTTGTTGGAATCCGGGCCTGCCATCGCTTCTTCATAGTTTGAAGGTTCACCATTGTCTAACAACATGATTTCCAGGACAGGGTTGCCATACCACTCTGGTGCGGAACGTGTCCTTGTGGACCTCTGAGTTCAAGTAGTAACTTGATCCAAGTACCTTGATCATCATCATTGGTTTCCTCTTGGTTGGTGTGGGCATCACAGAAGCGGTTTCTGCTGTTGCACCACTTTCCCGTTCGAGAGGTAGTACTTCATCGAGTTCTACTTTCCTCCACTTACTTCTTTCGAGAGAAACTCTTTTTCGAAAGCATCCGTTCTTGGCAACAAAGATCTTGCCTTCGGATCTTAAGTAGAAGGTATACCCGACGGTTTCCTTAGGGTATCCTATGAATACGCATTTTTCCGACTTGGGTTCAAGCTTTTCGGGTTGAAGTTTCTTGTCATAAGCATCGCATCCCCAAACTTTTAGAAAGCGATAGCTTAGGTTTCTTCCCAAACCATAATTCATACGGTGTCGTCTCAACGGATTTAGGCGGTGCCCTATTTAAAGTGAATGTAGCTGTCTCTAGGCGTATCCCCAAAATGATAGCGGTAAATCGGTAAGAGACATCATAGACCGCACCATATCCAATAGAGTGCGATTCTGACGTTCGGACACACCGTTTATTTGAGGTGTTCAGCGGCGTGAGTTGTGAAACGATTCCACATTTCTTTAAGTGTGTACCAAATTCGTGACTTAAGTATTCTCCTCCACGATCTGATCGTAGGAACTTTATCTTTCGGTCACGTTGATTCTCCACCTCATTCTGAAATTCCTTGAACTTTTCAAAGGTCTCATCCTTGTGTTTCATTAAGTAGACATACCCATATCTACTCAAGTCATCAGTGAGAGTGAGAACATAACGATATCCTCCGCGAGCCTCAACGCTCATTGGACCGCACACATCGGTATGTATGATTTTCAACAAGTTGGTTGCTCGCTCCATTGTTCCGGAGAACGGAGTCTTGGTCATTTGCCTAAGAGGCATGGTTAGCATGTGTCAAGCGATTCATAATCAAGAGACTCTAAAGTCCATCAGCATGGAGCTTCTTCATGCGCTTGACACCAATGTGACCAAGGCGGCGATTGCCACAAGTATGTGGGACTATCGTTATCAACTTTACATCTTTTGGCATCCACACTATGAACATGTGTAATATTACACTCGAGATTCATTAAGAATAAACCATTGACCATCGGAGCATGACCATAAAACATATCTCTCATATAAATCGAACAACCATTATTCTCGGACTTAAATGAGTAGCCATCTCGTATCAAGCGAGATCCGGATACAATGTTCATGCTCAAAGTTGGCACTAAATAACAATTATTAAGGTTCAAAACTAATCCCGTGGGTAAATGTAGAGGCAGCGTGCGACGGCGATCACATCGACTCTGGAACCATTCCCGAGCGCGATCGTCACCTCGCCCTTCGCCGATCTCCGTTTATTCCGCAGCTCTGTTGTGAGTTACAAATATGAGCAACGGCACCGGTATCAAATACCGGGAGTTACTACGAGTAATCGGTAAGGTACACATCAATTACATGTATATCAAATATACCTTTGGTGTTGCCGTCCTTCTTATCCGCTAAGTATTTGGGGCAGTTCCGCTTCAAATGACCCTTTCCCTTGCAATAAAAGCACTCGGTCTCGTGCTTGGGTCCATTCTTTGACTTCTTCCGGCAATCTGGTTTTACGGGCGTGGCAACATCTTTGCCGTCCTTCTTGAAGTTCTTCTTCCCTTGCCCTTCTTGAACTTAGTGGTCTTATTGACCATCAACACTGATGTTCTTTCTTGATTTCAGCCTCTGCTGACTTGACATCGAGTACACTTCAGAATGGTCTTCACCATCCCTTGCATGTTGTAGTTCATCACAAAGCTCTTGTAGCTTGGTGGGAGCGATCGAGGATTCTGTCAATGACCGCCTCATCCGGGAGGTTAATGTTCATTTGGGTCATACGATTGTGCAACCTGGACATCTTGAGGATGTGCTCACCTTGTGTAACTGTTTTCCTCCATCTTACAATCTGTAGAACTTGTCGGAGACATCATATCTCTCGACCGGGCATGAGCTTGGAAAACTAGTTTCAGCTCTTGAACATCTCATATGCTCCGTGATGCTCAAAACGCTTTTGGAGCCCGGTTCTAAGCTGTAGAGCATGCCGCATTGAACGAGGGAGTAATCATCGAACGAGTCATCAAGCGTTCAAATCGTCTTGCAAAGTCTTTGGGAGAACGGGTGGGTCACCTAATGGTGCTTCTAGGACATCTTGTTTCTTGGCAGCTATGAGGATGATCCTCGGGTTTGGACCCGATCCGTATAGTTGCTGCCATCATCTTTCAGCTTGGTTTCTCTAGGGCAGCGTTGAAGTTCATGTTGACATTAGCGTTGGCCATTGATCTACAAGACATATTTGCAAAGGTTTTAGACTAAGTTCATGATAATAAAGTTCTAATCAAAATTATGAACTCCCACTTAGATTAGACATCCTCTAGTCATCTAAGTGTTACACGATCCGAGTCGACTAGCCCGTGTCCGATCATCACGTGAGACGGACTAGTCATCGTCGGTGAACATCTTCATGTTGATCGTATCTTCCATACGACTCGTGTTCGACCTTTCGGTCTCCGTGTTCGAGGCCATGTCGTACATGCTAGGCTCGTCAAGTTAACCCCAAGTGTTTTCGCTGTCTAAAACTGTCTTACACCGTTGTATGTGAGCGTAAGAATCCATCACACCCGATCATCACGTGGTGCTTAGAAGCGACGAACTGTAGCAACGGTGCACGTTAGGGAGAACACTTCTTGAAATTTTGTAAGGATCATCTTATTTACTACCGTCGTCCTAAGTAAACAAGATGCATAAACATAATAAACATCACATGCAATTATATAGTTGTGACATGATATGGCCAATATCATAAAGCTCCATTGATCTCCATCTTCGGGGCTCCATGATCGTCTTGTCACCGGCTTGACACCATGATCTCCATCATCATGATCTCCATCATCATGATCTCCATCATCGTGTCTTCATGAAGTTGTCACGCCAACGACTACTTCTACTTCTATGACTAACGCGTTTAGCAATAAAGTAAAGTAGTTTACATGGCGTTCTTCAATGACACGCAGGTCATACAAAAATAAAGACAACTCCTATGGCTCCTGCGGTTGTCATACTCATCGACATGCAAGTCGTGAATCCTATTACAAGAACATGATCTCATACATCACAATTCATCATTCATCACAACTTCGGCCATATCACATCACATGATCAATCGCTGCAAAACGAAGTTAGGCGTCCTCTAATTGTTGTTGCATCTTTTACGTGGCTGCGATTGGGTTCTAGCAAAACGTTTTCTTACCTCGAAACACCACAACGTGATTTTGTCAACTTCTATTTACCCTTCATAAGGGCCCTGTTCATCGAATCCGCTCCAACTAAAGTGGGAGAGCAGACACCCGCCACCACCTTATGCAACTAGTGCATGTCAATCGGTGGAACCGGTCTCACGTAAGCGTACGTGTAAGGTTGGTCCGGGCCGCTTCATCCCACAATACCGTTGAAGCAAGAAAAGACTAGTAGAGGCAAGTAAGTTGACAAGATCAACGCCCACAACAAATTGTGTTCTACTCGTGCATTAGAGAACTACGCATAGACCTAGCTCATGATGCCACTGTTGGAGAACGTTGCAGAAAATTAAAATTTTTCCTACGGTTTCACCAAGATCCATCTATGAGTTCATCTAAGCAACAAGTCATGGGAGAGAGTTTGCATCTACATACCACTTGTAGATCGCGTGCGGAAGCTTGCAAGGTGATGATGTAGTCGTACTCGACGTGATTCGAATCACCGATGACCAAGTGTTGAACGGACAGCACCTCCGCGTTCAACACACGTATGGCACGGGTGACGTCCCCTCCGTCTTGATCCAGCAAGGAGGAAGGAGAGGTTGAGGAAGACAGCTCCACCGGCAGCACGACGGCGTGGTGATGGTGGAGAGGCGATCTCGGCAGCGGGCTTCGCCGAGCACACAACGGAGGAGGAGAGGTTTTGGGAGGGAGGGCTGCGCCTTGGAGATGGTACGCACCCCTCCCTCCCCCTTATATAGGCCCCGGGCGCGCTGCCCCTGAGATCCAATCTCCAAGGGGGGCGGCGGCAAGGGGTGGAGTGCCCCCAAGCCAAGTGGGCGCCCCACCCCTAGGGTTTCAACCCTAGGCGCGGGGTGTGCCTGAGGCGCACCAGCCCACTATGGGCTGGTTCCTCCCACTTCAGCCCATGGGGCCCTCGGGATGGGTGGCCCCACCGGTGGACCCCGGGACCCTTCCGGTGGTCCGGCACATTCACGGAGACCCCAAAACTTTTCGATGGCGAAATACCACTTCCTATATATTATTCTTTACCTCTGGACCATTCCGAAACTCCTCGTGGCGTCAGGGATCTCATCCGGACTCGAACAACATTCGTAGTCACATACTAGTCTTCCTAATAACCCTAGCGTCACCGAACCTTAAGTGTGTAGACCCTACGGGTTCGGAGACCTTGAGACATGACCGAGAGGCGACTCTCGGGCAATAACCAACAGCGGGTATGGATACCCATGTTGGCTCCTACATGCTCCTCGATGATTCCATCGGTTGAACCACGATGTCGAGGATTCGATCAAACCCTCAGATACAATTCCCTTTGTCAATCGGTATGTTACTTGCGAGACTCGATCGTCGGTATCCCAATACCTTGTTCGGTCTCGTTATCGGCAAGTCACTTTACTCGCATCAGTAATGCATGATCCGTGACCAACACCTTGGTCACCTTGAGCTCATTATGATGATGCATTACCGAGTGGGCCAGAGATACCTCTCCGTTATCTGAGTGACAAATCCAGTCTCGATCCGTGTCAACCCAACAGATACTTTCGGAGATACCGTAATGCACCTTTATAGTCACCCGATTCGTTGTGACGTTTGATACACCCAAGGCACTCCTACAAGATCCGGAGTTACACGATCTCATGGTCGAAGGAAGATATACTTGACATTGGCAAAGCTCTAGCAAACGAACTACATGATCTTTGTGCTATGCTTAGGATTGGGTCTTGTCCATCACATCATTCTCCCAATGATGTGATCCCGTTATCAACGACATCTAATGTCCATAGTCAGGAAATCATGACCATCTGTTGATCACAACGAGCTAGTCAACTAGAGGCTCACTAGGGACATATTGTGGTCTATGTGTTCACACGTGTATTACGATTTCCGGATAATACAGTTATAGCATGAACAGAAGACAATTATCATGAACAATGAAATATAATAATACTTTTATTATTGCCTCTAGGGCATATTCCCAACACTCCCATGCCTCTTTAGCAACTGTGAATGGCCGCAACTGAGAGAGCTCTTTGGGAGGCATGGCGACGTGGAGAATGAACAAGGCAGAGTGGTTCTATTGGTTGTCCACTTCTTCTCTTGGAGTGAAATTGTATGGATCATGCGGGTAGAAGCCTTGTTCAATGATTCTCCAAAGATGTGTTGAGATGTGATTCAAATGACACTTGATATGAAACACCCAATTAGGAAAATCATTTAACACAAGCTTAGGAGGAGGACCAAGGTGGTTGATATGAGGTGCATGGACCGGTCCTCCATAGACAGGGGGAGGGGCAACCACGACATGGGTGCCCATCCCATTTTTACCATGAGGGGTCGTAATTTTATCACTATTAGCCGCCTCCTTGCTGGAGTCGGCATCCTAATCCATAGTGGGTTTAACCACTTGCAATGGATCGGTGGGATGTCTAAGACCCTCAAGTAATTCTTTAAACAATGTGTGTGAAATGGAGGCCTATCCATATCATATATAGAGGGTCGGGCAATCCACGAGAAGAGAGGGAGGGGTCATAGATATTGATAGAGTCGAAGAGATGATCAAGTGGGTGGGTGCGAGATCAATGAAGAGAGCCATCGAAATTGTGTGTGTGTGTGTGTGTGTGCAAGTCAAAGATATAGGGCGACTGACCTACCGGAACGTCAGAGGGCACATGTTAAGTTTGTGTGTGGCAGGGAGACATGACTAGAGCGCTCGATGTATCGGTGTGTGTGTGGGGGAGGGGTGGGGGAGGGTAGGCAGAGGCCTAACTATAGAGGTAGAACGTGGTATATGTGTTGAGAAGGAGAGACCCAGCTATGTCTTGAGGGAGATCGGTCGACATCCATACATAATCAAGGACGGGAAATATGATGGGACACACACACACACACACACACACACACACACACACAGAGAGAGAGAGAGAGAGAGAGAGAGAGAGAGAGAGAGAGAGAGAGAGAGGGGAGGGAGGGAGGGAGGGAGGGAGGGAGGGAGGGAGGGAGGGAGGGAGGGAGGGAGGGAGAGGGAGGGAGGGAGGGAGGGAGGGAGGGAGGGAGGGAGAGGGAGAGGGAGGGAGGGAGAGGGAGAGGGAGGGAGGGAGAGGGAGAGGGAGGGAGGGAGGGAGAGAGAGAGGAGGGAGAGAGAGAGAGAGAGAGAGAGAGAGAGAGAGAGAGAGAGAGAGAGAGAGAGAGAGAGAGAGAGAGAGAGAGAGAGAGAGAGAGAGAGAGGAGGAGGAGGGAGAGGGGTAGAGGCCTGGATGGGTGATGGAGTTGCTTCTCGAAGATGGTGGGAGAGGCCTACTAGACAAACTGAGGGTGGAACTGCAATGTTATCAATAAGAGTGGGGATGTGTTTCTGTGTGTGCCTGTGCGTGATAGATCTGTCGGGACGCATCCATGGATGATGAAGGGGAACCATGTGTTTGGTAAGCAAACCTAACTAGGTTGGTAGATCAATTGTTGTTTGTCGGAGGAAGGGAGAGACATAACTAATGAGGTAGATCGATCGACGCGTGGGTAAAAACGAGTTATAAGGACCAAGCTAGCTATATGTATAGCGAGAGATCGGTCGGTGTACGCCCATTTGTTAGAGGCAAATAAGGCCCAGCAAGACGGATAGACAGAGAGAATGGAGCTAGGAGGTGGTGCGAGAGGCCCAGCTACTAGCTAGATAGGGGGAGGAGTGTGCGGTTGTGAGATCGATGAAAAGAGGGGCGAGAGTTTACACGTGTGTGTGACCGTATGAGAGACACGATGCAAGGACACATAAAGGAGGAGATTCAAGGTGCGTGTGTATGTTGTAGGCAGGCATCGCTGGAGAGTTTTATCGATCGGTGTGTGTCGGAAAGGAGTTGTGGAGACTCTGGGAGAACGACCTAAAGAAAAAAATGAATGTGCCCGGTGGATAGAATATCGAGGGAGGGGGAGGGCGAGGAGGGCGTGTGCATGCACTAGAGAAAGTTAGTGGTAGCTACAAAGGTTAGAGGATTGTGTTGGTGTAAGAGACTAACAAAGATCATAATTTGATATGAAAGCGGATTCATATATTTGAATAAGAGATCATAGTGTTTTAAACATATGCATGCATGAATATAGCGGTGATACACGTGCTGTGCACATGTTATACCATAATGTGATAATGCATGGCGTTTGCAACTCACAACTAAATGTCGAACAATCTAAACCATACTATACATCAAACAATCTCACATTTTATTTGAATTTGTGATAATGTGTGGCGTTTGCAGCTTACAACTAAATATCGAACAATCTAAACAATACTATATATCGAACGTTCTCACATTTTATTTGAATTTGTGGTAATGTGTGGTGTTTGCAACTCACATCTAAATACTTGTAGGCGTAGGGGGCGGGGCACCATACATAATGTGATAAACACATTATACATATGAGACATGGTTTAGATTATGAAGATCTAGCTAGAGCTAGAAATGTAATGTGATTTGAAATCAACATAAAGTGGATTCAAAAAATCGAGTTCGAGTTCATATAGTACACATAGTTCATATGTAACTCGAGACTAATCATGTGGTGTGCTGTGCAGATAATACACAAACGATGGTTTAACTTGACAATAATGATGATTGTAGATCTTACTAAAACAGAGAAACAAATTCAAATGCTTTGACTTCACAACAATCATTACTGTAGATCTTATTCAAATAGAGAAACGAATTCAAATTTAGTTCATATTGAAGCGGTAGTATATACGTTTGGAATGCACTAAAACGTTCATTTGAGTAGTAGGTTGCATGCATTATACACGTAGGGAAATATTTTAATTGAACATAACATGAATTCAAAGTTTTGAATGACATTTGTAGTGGGCATTGATTTGGTACAGTACATGTTAGGCTTGTCCGGAAATTTCAACCCGCGCCTTGTTAGCCCGAAATATTTAAGATATATCTTTGTCTCGTCGTGCTCCGACAACTCCCTCCATCTCAACCCGTGCCTTGCCATTCTGAAATTACAACGCGTGCGAAAACTCCCACCTCCTGTGAAATCCCGACATGCGAAATGCCCGTGGTAGCCCTGAACCGAAAGAACCGCCTCAAATCGGTGGGGGTACTTTCGTAACTTACCCCACATTTCGGACAAGCGCGTAAGCCATGGTCCCCCACTGCCATCCCATCTGCCCACCCATTCGTACACCGAGGCCGCGAAAACCCGCGAAGAAGCCCCACACCCTGCTCTGCCCACCACCCAGTCGGAGCCTCTTCCCCAACGACATCGTCCACAGCAACACCTCGACGTCCCTCATCCACCGTACCGGATGAGGATCCGTCGTCGATCTCGTCGTCCCGCCGGTTCAGCCACCCCGTCCTCCACCTCCAAGGAGCTGTGATATGTCTCCAACGTATCCATAATTTTTGATTGCTCCATGCTACTTTATCTATTGTTTTGGACAATAATGGGCTTTATTTTCCACTTTTATATTATTTTTGGGACTAAACTATTAACCGGAGGCCCAGCCCGTAATTGCTTTGTTTTTGCCTTTTTGATGTTTGAACAAAGAATATCAAACGGAGTCCAAACGGAATGAAACCTTCGGGAACGTGATTTTCTCATCAGATAAGATCCAGGAGACTTGGACCCTCCGTCAAGAAAGCCACAAGGCGGTCACGAGGGCGGAGGGCGCGCCCCCTACCTCGTGGGCCCCTCGAAGCTCCACCGACGTACTCCTTCCTCCTATATATACCTATGTATCCCCAAACGATTAGAAGAGGAGCCAAAAACCTAATTCCACCGCCGCAACCTTCTGTATCCACGAGATCCCATCTTGGAGCTGTTAGGAGCTCCTTGAAGGGGCATCCACCACGGAGGGCTTCTACATCAACACCATAGCCCCTCCGATGAAGTGTGAGTAGTTTACTTCAGACCTTCGGGTCCATAGCTAGTAGCTAGATGGCTTCTTCTCTCTTTTTGGATCTCAATACAATGTTCTCCCCTCTCTCGTGGAGATCTATTCGATGTAATCTTCTTTTTGCGGTGTGTTTGTTGAGACCGATGAATTGTGGGTTTATGATCCAAGATTATCTATGGAAAATATTTGATTCTTCTCTGAATTCTTTTATGTATGATTGAGTTATCTTTGCAAGTCTCTTGAATTATCCGCTTGGTTTGGCCAACTAGATTGGTAGTTCTTGCAATGGGAGAAGTGCATGGCTTTGGGTTCAATCTTGCGGTGTCCTTACTCGATGATGTAAAGAGTTGCAAGGCATGTATTGTATTGTTGCCATCGAGGATAACAAGATGGGGTTTCTATCATATTGCATGAATTTATCCCTCTACATCATGTCATCTTGCTTAAAGCATTACTGCTTTTTAACTTAATACTCTAGATGCATCTTTGGATAGTGGTCGATGAGTGGAGTAATAGTAGTAAGATGCGTAATCGTTTGATCTACTTGTCACAGACGTGATGCCTATATACATGATCATTGCCTAGATATACTCATAACTATGCTCAATTCATCAATTGCTCAACAATAATTTGTTCACCCACCGTAGAATGCTTATGCTCTTGAGAGAAGCCACTAGTGAAACCTATGGCCCCGGTCTATTCTCATCATATCAATCTATATCACTTTATTTACTTGCTTTGTTTTTACTTTGCCTTTACTTTTTACTTTGCATCTATCTATCAAAATACCAAAAATATTATCTCTATCGATCTCACTCTCATAAGTGACCGTGAAGGGATTGACAACCCCTAAGCGTTGGTTGCAAGTTGCTATCGTGTTGTGCAGTACGAGGGACTTGCGTGACCTCCTCTTGGATTGATACCTTGGTTCTCAAAACCGAGGGAAATACTTACGCATCTTGTGCTGCATCATCCTCTCCTCTTCGGGGAAAACCAACGCAAGCTCGGGACATAGCAAGAAGAATTTCTGGCGCCGTTGCCGGGGAGGCTTACGCAAAAGTCAACATACCAAGTACCCATCACAATCCCTATCTCTCGCATTACATTATTTGCCATTTGCCTCTCGTTTTCCTCTCCCCCACTTCACCCTTGCCGTTTTATTCGCCCTCTCTTTCCCAATCTCCTCCTCCTTTCCGTTTTGTTTGCTTTCTTCCGCCTTACCTTTTTTTCCGCTATGTCTGAAATTGGGGAGATTATCGTCGATATGGACAACAATGATAATACAAAAAATCCCGAGGCTCCGGCCGATGAACCTCCTATCTTGCATACCAAAAAAGTTTCGAAACGGTAGTGGTAACATCATTGGCAAAGGCGTTATTCAAGATTTCTTTACTTGTGCCGGTGCTTTACCTTCCATGGGTTGTTCTATCCTTCATAGAACTAGTAGCCTTGCGGATGCTATAGCTATGCTTGTGGTTGAACTTGAAAGACAATTTATGCATATGCACCCTTGCATAGAGAGAATTTTCTTAGAATTCTCTAATATTGAGCACTCTTCTATTAAGCGCGTTGTTACTATCTTTTTGGCTCACGAATTTAGATTTATCATAAGAGAAGCCAAAGAAATCTTTGCGCACTATAGGGTGGATGCCGGTCGTCCACCCATAGAAGCAATCATGTATGATCAAGAGGAAATTAGACGTTTTCAATCTTCGGACTATGTCGCTTTCAATGAAAACCTTAGAAAAAAGGTCCCTATCAATGTCTTAGTTGATTGCATTAACGAGCTTAATAATGATTTTGCAATTAGAAGTAATGAGCTAGGATACTCTCTCGAGTATAAGCTCACAAGATTTTGCCAAAAGAATGCTTTCAGTGATGAAGGGCCAAGGGAGGAACCCGTTCCTCCCGTGATTGATCTTGGGGATTTTTGTCCTGCTAAATTTAGCCCTTTTGATTATTTTTGCTTGCCTCAAAGGAAACCTGCTGCCGAACGTAGGGAATACGAGATGAGCTTTCAAGATCTATCTTACTATTATGGCACAACCTAGATCTATCCTTGCTTTTATGCCTAGCTAGGGGCGTTAAACGATAGCGCTTGTTGGGAGGCAATCCAATTTTATTTTGTGTTTTTTGTTTTTGCTTCTGTTTAGGAATAATTAATCCATCTACCTTCTGTTTGGATGTGGTTTTATGTTTTAATTAGTGTTTGTGCCAAGTAGGACCTATAGGTTAACCTACGATGATAGTTGATTTGATTCTGCTGAAAAACAGAAACTTTAGCGCTCACGAGATTAGCTGCCATTTTTTACTGGAGAGTGCTTTTAGGTTGATTATTTTTGCTTCTGATCAATAAACAAATTTTCCAGGACTTCCTATTTTGGTAGAATTTTTAGAGTTCCAGAAGTTGGAGTTAGTTACAGATTGCTACAGACTGTTCTGTTTTTGACAGATTCTGTTTTTCGTGTGTTGTTTGCTTATTTTGATGAATCTATGGCTAGTAAAATAGTTTATAAACCATAGATAAGTTGGAATACAGTAGGTTTAACACCAATATAAATAAAGAATGAGTTCACTACAGTACCTTGAAGTAGTATTTTGTTTTCTTTCTCTAACGGAGCTCACGAGATTTCTGTTGAGTTTTGTGTTGTGAAGTTTTCAAGTTTTGGGTGAATTCTTTTGATGGATTATGGAACAAGGAGTGGAAAGAGCCTAAGCTTGGGGATGCCCATGGAACCCCCAAGATAATCCAAGGACACCAAAAAGTCAAAGCTTGGGGATGCCCTGAAGGCATCCCTCTTTAAATCCACTTCCATCGGTAATTTACTTGGAGCTATATTTTTATTCACCAACATGATATGTGTTTTGCTTGGAGAGTCTTGTATTATTTGTGTCTTTGCTTGTTAGTTTACCACAATCATCTTTGCTATACACACCTTTTGAGAGAGCCATACATGAATTGTAATTTGTTAGAATACTCTATGTTCTTCACTTATATCTTTTGAGCTTGATAGTTTGCTCATAGTGCTTCACTTATATCTTTTTTAGCGTGATAATTTTTGCTCTAGTGCTTCACTTAGATCTTTTAGAGCACGGTGGTGGATTTTTTTAAAGAAACTTGATCTCTCATGCTTCACTCAGATTATTTTGAGAGTCTTTAATAGCATGGTAATTTGCTTAATGTTAATATACTTGGTATTCAAGATATGTGAAACTTTCTTTTGAGTGCGTTGAATACTAAGATAAGTTTGATGCTTGATAATTGTTTTGAGATGTGGAGGTAATAATATCAAAGTCGTGCTAATTGGGTGATTATGAATTTGAGAAATACTTGTGTTGAAGTTTGCAAGTCCCGTAGCATGCACGTATGGTTAAAGTTATGTAACAAATTTGAAACATGAAGTGTACCTGGCTTGTGCATCCTTATGAATGGCGGTCGGGGACGAGCGATGGTCTTTTCCTACCAATCTATCCCCCAAGGAGCATGCGCGTAGTATTTGAATTTTTGATGACTTCTAAATTTTTGCAATAAGTATATGAGTTCTTTTGACTAATGTTGAGTCCATGGATTATATGCACTCTCATCTTTCCGCCTTTGCTAGCCTCTTCGGTACCGTGCATTGCCCTTTCTCACCTTGAGAGTTGGTGCAAACTTCACCGGTGCATCCAAACCTCATGATACGATACAGTCTATCACACATAAACCTCTTTATATCTTCCTCAAAACAGCCACCATACCTACCTATCATGGCATTTCCATAGCCATTCCGAGATATATTGCCATGCAACTTCCACCATCATCATCGTGACATGCATTACTTTTGTCGTATTGCCATTGCATGATCTTGTAGTTGACATCGTATTTGTGGCAAAGCCACCTTGCATTATTTTCCATACATGTCACTCTTGATTCATTGCACCATCCTGGTACACCACCGGAGGCATTCATATAGGGTCATATCTTGTTCTAAGTTTCGAGTTGTAATCCTTATGTTGTAATCAATAGAAGTGTGATGAACATCATTATTAGAGCATTGCCCAAAAAAACGGCCAAAAAAAAGAGGAAAGGCCCCGAAAAAAAGGCCGAAAAAAAAGAAAGGCCCAAAAAAATAAAAAAGGGCAATGCTACTATCTCTTTTTCCACACTTGTGCTTCAAAGTAGCACCTTGTTCTTTATGTAGTGAGTCTCATATATTGTGCTTCAAAGTAGCACCATGTTTTTCATATAGTGAGTCTCTTAAGTTATCTTGTTCATACTAGTGGGAATTTTTCATTATAGAACTTGGCTTGTATATTCCTACGACGGGCTTCCTCAAATGCCCTAGGTCTTCGTGAGCAAGCGAGTTGGATGCACACCCACTAGTTTTCTTTTGTTGAGCATTCATAGCTCTAATGCATCCGTTGCATGGCAATCCCTACTCCTCATGTTGACATCAATTGATGGGCATCTCCATAGCCCGTTGATTAGCCTCGTCAATGTGAGACTTTCTCCTTTTTTGTCTTCTCCACACAATCCCCATCATCATATTCTATTCCACCCATAGTGCTATATCCATGGCTCATGCTCATGTATTGCGTGAAGGTTGAAAAAGTTTGAGATTATTTAAGTATGAAACAGTTGCTTGGCTTGTCATCGGGGGTATAGAAGTTGGGAACATCTTTGTGTGACGAAAATGAAGCATAGCCTAACTATATGATTTTGTAGGGATGAACTTTCTTTTGCCATGTTATTTTGAGAAGACATAATTGCTTTGATTAGCATGCTTGAAGTATTATTATTTTTGTGTCAATATGAACTTTTGTCTTGAATCTTTCGGATCTGAATATTCATATCACAATTAAGAAGATTTACATTGAAGTTATGCCAAAGTATCACTCCGCATCAAAAATTCTTTTTTTTTATCATTTGCCTACTCGAGGACGAGCATGAATTAAGCTTGGGGATGCTTGATACGTCTTCAACGTATCTATAATTTTTGATTGCTCCATGCTACTTTATCTATTGTTTTGGACTATAATGGGCTTTATTTTCCACTTTTATATTATTTTTGGGACTAACCTATTAACCGGAGGCCCAGCCCAGAATTGCTGTTTTTTTTTGCCTTTTTCAGTGTTTCGAAGAAACAGAATATCAAACAGAGTCCAAACGGAATGAAACCTTCGGGAACCTGATTTTCTCATCAGATAAGATCCAGGAGACTTGGACCCTCCGTCAAGAAAGCCACGAGGCGGTCACGAGGGTGGAGGGCGCACCCCCCTACCTCGTGGGCCCCTCGGAGCTGCACCGACGTACTCCTTCCTCCTATATATACCTACATATCCCCAAACGATCAGAAGAGGAGCCAAAAACCTAATTCCACCGCCGCAACCTACGTATCCATGAGATCCCATCTTGGGGCTGTTCGAGCTCGCGGAGGAGGCATCCACCATGGAGGCTTCTACATCAACACCATAGCCCCTCCGATGAAGTGTGAGTAGTTTACTTCAGACCTTGGGTCCATAACTAGTAGCTAGATGGCTTCTTCTCTCTTTTGGATCTCAATACAATGTTCTCCCCCTCTCGTGGAGATCTATTCGATGTAATCTTCTTTTTGCGGTGTGTTTGTTGAGACCGATGAATTGTGGGTTTATGATCCAGTATTATCTATGGAAAATATTTGATTCTTCTCTGAATTCTTTTATGTATGATTGAGTTATATTTGCAAGTCTCTTCGAATTATCTGTTTGGTTTGGCCAACTAGATTGGTAGTTCTTGCAATGGGAGAAGTGCATGGCTTTGGGTTCAATCTTGCGGTGTCCTTACTCAGTGACAGAAAGAGTTGCAAGGCACGTATTGTATTGTTGCCATGGAGGATAACAAGATGGGGTTTTTATCATATTGCATGAATTTATCCCTCTACATCATGTCATCTTGCTTAAAGTGTTACTCTATTTTTAACTTAATACTCTAGATGCATGCTGGATAGCGGTTGATGAGTGGAGTAATAGTAGTAGATGCAGAAAATCGTTCCGATCTACTTGTCACAGACGTGATGCCTATATACATGATCATTGCCTAGATATACTCATAACTATGCTCAATTCTGTCAATTGCTCAATAGTAATTTGTTCACCCAACATAGAATACTTATGCTCTTGAGAGAAGCCACTAGTGAAACCTATGGCCCTCGGGTCTATTCTCATCATATCAATTTATATCACTTTATTTACTTGCTTTGTTTTTACTTTGCCTTTACTTTTTACTTTGCATATATCTATCAAAAATACCAAAAATATTATCTCTATCAGATCTCACTCTCGTAAGTGACCGTGAAGGGATTGACAACCCCTAAGCGTTGGTTGCGAGTTGCTATCGTGTTGTGCAGTACGAGGACTTGCGCGTGACCTCCTCTTGGATTGATACCTTGGTTCTCAAAAACTGAGGGAAATACTTACGCTACTGTGCTGCATCATCCTCTCCTCTTCGGGGAAAACCAACGCAAGCTCGAGACGTAGCAAGCTGCCCCGACGTTCCCCTCGTCTTTCACGCCACCTCCATTCCCACACCATCGTCTTCACCTGCACCACCGGAAGAGCATCATCATCACCGTTTCCTCGGATGAAGCTGCGGCCTAATCGGCGCCACCAAAGAGGTTGTACACTAATCGCCACATTTTCTTCTTAATTCGATCTCACGGTGCTGCCGGCGCTCGGTCCCGAGCCGACACGGCACGGATCCATCCACGGCGGCATCGCCGGCCACTTCCTCCATGGCGTCGCTCCCTCGGCGACGACATCCACATCAGTAGGAGCTGCTGCTGCTTTAGCTCTCGCTCGCACTGCTACTCTGCTCTTGCTCTCGGTCCCCTACCTGGTCTGCTCTTGCTATTGCTCTTGCTCGCACTGCTGCTCTCGCTCTTGCTCTTGCTTGCGATGCTACTCCGATTTAGCTACACTTCAATTGACTGAATCGACTTTTGGGCCAATCGATTTTTAGGGGGTGGGGGGGGGGGCTCGCCGGGGTGAAGGAAGAACCAGCCGCAGCGGGGAGGGGGCTCGCCGGAGAGGTACCCCACTATCTATCTTAGGGTTTAGGGTGGGCGCGGTGGTCATCGGCGGTGGCGGGACGGTGACGTGGGGATCGCCGGAGAAAAAGCTCGGCATGGGGGGCATAGAGGGATGGCTGGGGCAGCGGCGGACCGACCGTGGGGAGTGTTTTTGGGGCGGACGGGGTGGCGCACCATCGGCCGTGGGCGGCAGGGGTCTGCTGTTTAGCCGGTGGTGGCTGGCGGCTCAGGGGGGTGGAGGTTGAAGATGAACTGCAGGCCCTTGATTTCGTATCCAACGGCTGCAAAATTGACTGACTAGAGATGAAAAAGTCAGTCGACCGACGTGTAGCCTCACCTTGCTAGTGCGTTTAGTTTCGACAGCAAAATTCAGTTTCGACAGCAAAATTTAGTTTCGACTGTTAAGTTCAGTTTCGACAGTTAAATTCAGTTTCGACAGTTAAGTTCAGGGATGAGTGCTACGTCTTGAGCTTGCGTTGGTTTTCCTTGAAGAGGAAAGGGTGATGCAGCAATAGTAGCGTAAGTATTTCCCTCAGTTTTTGAGAACCAAGGTATCAATCCAGTAGGAGGCTCCTCAAAAGTCCCACGCACCTACACAAACAAACAAAGAACTCGCAACCAGCGCAATAAATGGGTTGTCAATCCCTTCATGGCCACTTGTGAAAGTGAGATCTAATAGAGATAATATGATAAGATAAATATATTTTTGGTATTTTATAATATAGATGCAAAAAGTAAAGATGCAAATAAAAGTAGATTGGAAGCAAATATGATAAGAGATAGACCCGGGGGCCATAGGTTTCACTAGTGGCTTCTCTCAAGATAGCATAAGTATTACGGTGGGTGAACAAATTATTGTCGAGCAATTGATAGAAAAGTGAATAATTATGAGATTATCTAGGCATGATCATGTATATAGGCATCACGTCCGTGACAAGTAGACCGACTCCTGCCTGCATCTACTACTATTACTCCACACATCGACCGACTCCTGCCTGCATCTAGAGTATTAAGTTCATAAGAACAGAGTAAAGCATTAAGCAAGATGACATGATGTAGATGAATAAACTCAAGCAATATGATATAAACCCCATCTTGTTATCCTCGATGGCAACAATACAATACGTGCCTTGCAACCGCGGCTGTCACCGGGTAAGGACACCGCAAGATTGAACCCAAAGCTAAGCACTTCTCCAATGGCAAGAAAGATCAATCTAGTAGGCCAAACCAAACTGATAATTCGAAGAGACTTGCAAAGATAACTCAATCATACATAAAAGAATTTAGAGAAGATTCAAATATTATTCATAGATAAACTTGATCATAAACCCACAATTCATCGGATCTCGGCAAACACACCGCAAAAAGAGTTTACATCGAATAGATCTCCACAAGAGAGGGGGAGAACATTGTATTGAGATCCAAAAAGAGAGAAGAAGCCATCTAGCTAATAACTATGGACCCGTAGGTCTGTGGTAAACTACTCACAACTCATCGGAGGGGCAAGGATGTTGATGTAGAAGCCCTCCATGGTCGATTCCCCCTCCAGCAGAACGCCGGCGAAGGCTCCAAGATGAGATCTCGCGGATACAGAAGGTTACGGTGGTGGAAATTGTGTTTCGTTGGCTCCCTGGATGTTTTCGGGGTACGTAGGCTTATATAGGAGGAAGAAGTACGTCGGTGGACGCCTGAGGGGCCCACGAGACAGGGGGCGCGCCCTCCTATCTCGTGGAAGCTTCGGCTGCTTCTTGACTTGCACTCCAAGTCCTCTGGATCACGTTCGTTTCAAAAATCACGCTCCCGAAGGTTTCATTCCGTTTGGACTCCGTTTGATATTCCTTTTCTTCGAAATACTGAAATAGGCAAAAAACAGCAATACGGGCTGGGCCTCCGGTTAGTAGGTTAGTCCCAAAAATGATATAAATGTGTAAAATAAAACCCATAAACATCCAAAAGGTGTAATATAATAGCATGGAACAATCAAAAATTATAGATACGTTGGAGACGTATCAAGCATCCCCAAGCTTAATTCTTGCTCGTCCTCGAGAAGGTAAATGATAAAAAGAGAATTTTTGATGTGGAATGCTACCTAGCATAATTCTTAATGTAATTTTCTTTATTGTGGCATGAATGTTCAGATCCAAATGATTCAAAATAAAATTTTATATTGATAAAAGAAATAGTGACACTTCAAGCATACTAATCAAAGTAATCATGTCTTCTCAAAATAACATGGCAAAAGAAAGTTCATCCCTACAAAATCATATAGTTAGGCTATGCTTCATTTTCGTCACACAAAGATGTTCCCAACTTCTATACCCCCGATGACAAGCTAAGCAATTGTTTCATACTTTAATAATCTCAAACTTTTTCAACCTTCACGCAATACATGAGCGTGAGCCATGGATATAGCACTATGGGTGGAATAGAATATGATGATGGGGATTGTGTGGAGAAGACAAAAAAGGAGAAAGTCTCATATTGACGAGGATAATCAATGGGCTATGGAGATGCCCATCAATTTATGTCAACATGAGGAGTAGGGATTGCTATGCAACAGATGCACTAGAGCTATAAATGAATGCTCAACAAAAGAAAACTAGTGGGTGTGCATCCAACTTGCTTGCTCAAGAAGACCTAGGGCATTTGAGGAAGTCCATCGTAGGAATATACAAGCCAAGTTCTATAATGAAAAATTCCCACTAGTATGAAAAAGACAACTTATGAGACTCACTATATGAAAAACATGGTGCTACTTTGAAGCACAATATATGAGACTCACTACATAAAGAACAAGGTGCTACTTTGAAGCACAAGTGTGGAAAAAGAGATAGCAACATTGCCCTTTTTATTTATTTTCTTTATTTTCTTTTTTTGGGCCTTTTTTGGCCTTTCTTCTTTTTCCCTTTTTTTTCTTTGGGCAATGCTCTAATAATGATGATCATCAAACTTTCATTGATTACAACATATGAATTACAACTCGAAACTAGAACAAGATATGACTCTATATGAATGCCTCCGGTGGTGTACCGGGATGGTGCAATGAATCAAGAGTTACATGTATGAAAAATAATGCATGGTGGCTTTGCCAAAAATACGATGTCAACTACATGATCATGCAATGGCAATATGACAAAAGTAATGTATGTCATGATGATAAACGGAACGGTGGAAAGTTGCATGGCAATATATCTCGGAATGGCTATGGAAATGTCATAATAGGTAGGTATGGTGGCTGTTTTGAGGAAGATATAAGGAGGTTTATGTGTGATAGAGCGTATCATATCACGGGGTTTGGATGCACCAGCGGAGTTTGCACCAACTCTCAAGGTGAGAAAGGGCAATGCACGGTACCGAAGAGGCTAGCAATGGCGGAAAGGTAAAAGTGCGTATAATCCATGGACTCAACATTAGTCAAAAGAACTCATATACTTATTGCAAATATTTAGAAGTCATCAAAAATCAAGTACTACGTGCATGCTCCTAGGGGGATAGATTGGTAGGAAAAGACCATCGCTCGTCCCCGATCGCCACTCATAAGGATGCACAAGTCAGGTACACTTCATGTTTCAAATTTGTTACACAACTTTAACCATATGTGCATGCTACGGGACTTGCTAACTTCAACACAAGCATTCTTTAAATTCATAATCACCCAACTAGCATGACTTTAATATCACTACCTCCCTATCTCAAAACAATTATCAAGTATCAAATTGATCATAGCATCCAATTCACTTCCTATGATAGTTTTTATTATACCCAACTTGGATGCCTACCATTCTAGGACCAATTTTATAACCATAGCAAATACCATGCTGTTCTAAAAGACTCTCAAAATAATATAAGTGAAGCATGAGAGACTAGAAATTTCTACAAAAATAAGTCACCACCGTGCTCTAAAAGATATAAGTGAAGCACTAGAGCAAAAACTATCAAGCTCAAAAGATATAAGTGAAGCACATAGAGTATTCTAGCAAATTCTAATCAAGTAGGATTCTCACAAAAGATGTGTACAGCAAGGATGATTGTGGTAAACTAAAAAACAAAGACTAATATAATACACGACGCTCCAAGCAAAACACATATCATGTGGCGAATAAAAATATAGCTCCAAGTAAAGTTACCAATGAACGAAGACGAAAGAGGGGATGCCTTCCCGGGGCATCCCCAAGCTTAGGATTTTGGCTATACTTGAATATCTTGGGGTGCCTTGGGCATCCCCAAGCTTAGGATCTTGCCACTCCTTATTCCATAGTCCATAAAAGCTCTACCCTAAACTTGGAAACTTCACAACACAAAACTCAACAGGAAATCTTATAAGCTCCGTTAGTGAAAGAAAACAAAACCACCACATAAGGTACTGTAATGAACTCATTGTTTATTTATTTTGGTGTTAAAACTACTGTATTCCAACTTCTCTATGGTTTATAAACTATTTTACTGGCCATAGATGCATCGAAATAAGCAAACAACACACGAAAAATAGAATCTGTCAAAAACAGAACAGTCTCTAGCAATCTGTAACTAACGCAAACATATGGAACTCTAAACATCCTACCAAAATAGGAAGTCCTGGACAATTTGTTTATTGATCAGCAGAAAAATAATCAACGCAAAAGCACGTTTCTGTGATTTAACAAAACTAAATTCGTGCGTGCAAAGTTTCTGTTTCTCAGCAGAATCAAATCAACTATCATCATAG
This sequence comes from Aegilops speltoides, assembly GCA_021437245.1. NCBI lineage: Eukaryota > Viridiplantae > Streptophyta > Magnoliopsida > Poales > Poaceae > Aegilops > Aegilops speltoides. Next base: position 89,358,140 of record CM038143.1, on the reverse strand, counting down.
GTTATCCTATAGGTTATACTTGGCACAAACACTAATTAAAAGATAAAAACACATCTAAACAGAAGGTAGATGCAAGATTTATTACTAAACAGGAACAAAAATAAAAACATAAAGAAAATTGGGTTGCCTCCCAACTAGCGCTATCGTTTAACGCCCCTAGCTAGGCATAAAAGCGAAGATAGATCTAAGTAGTGCCATCTTTGATTTTCAGTTTTTTAGCGGAGTCATGTTCGAATCCGGGAGGTTCTTTCTGCTTCCCTTCATACTCGGAAATTTTTAGATCTAAATAATCCAACTGCTTATTGCAAAGAGTAATCAACATATTCATGCGGTGAAGATTTCTGCTAACACTTTTAAGAGGCTAAAGAGACTTTTGTAAAAAAATTGTTACTTCGCCAATCTTTCCAAACACTTGCGTTTCTTCTTGGGTCGGATGCGATCCTCCCTTTTGAGGTAGTGTTCCCACTATTCCCTCTATAATTTCATGTGCAATACTACGATCAATTTCAATAAATTTCCCTTGGCAATGCAATCCAAGAGTTGTCTATGCGTCATATTTAACCCAACATAAAAATTGCGAAGAAGAATTCTAAAGTTCACCTCTAGGGTGCATTTGCGATAAGATTCCATCATCCTATACCAAGCATCTTTTAAATTTTCTCCTTGCCTTTGCTTGAAGTGAAGAACTTCAAACTCGGGAGACATAGGAGCGGATAAGGAACTAGACATAGTGACAAGCAAGGAAAAGGCAAGCGAAAGAGAGAAGAAGATTGGGAAAGAGAGGGCGAATAAAACGGCAAGGGTGAAGTGGGGGAGAGGAAAACGAGAGGCAAATGGCAAATAATGTAAATGCGAGGGAGATGGGTTTGTGATGGGTACTTGGTATGTCTTGACTTGAGCGAAGACCTCCCCGGCAACGGCGCCAGAAATCCTTCTTGCTACGTCTTGAGCTTGCGTTGGTTTTCCTTGAAGAGGAAAGGGTGATGCAGCAATAGTAGCGTAAGTATTTCCCTCAGTTTTTGAGAACCAAGGTATCAATCCAGTAGGAGGCTCCTCAAAAGTCCCACGCACCTATACAAACAAACAAAGAACTCGCAACCAACACAATAAAGGGGTTGTCAATCCCTTCACGGCCACTTGCGAAAGTGATATCTAATAGAGATAATATGATAAGATAAATATATTTTTGGTATTTTATAATATAGATGCAAAAAGTAAAGATGTAAATAAAAGTAGATTGGGAGCAAATATGATAAGAGATAGACCCAGGGGCCATAGGTTTCACTAGTGGCTTCTCTCAAGATAGCATAAGTATTACGGTGGGTGAACAAATTACTGTCGAGCAATTGACAGAAAAGCGAATAATTATGAGATTATCTAGGCATGATCATGTATATAGGCATCACGTCCGTGACAAGTAGACCGACTCCTACCTGCATCTACTACTATTACTCCACACATCGACCGACTCCTTCCTGCATCTAGAGTATTAAGTTCATAAGAACAGAGTAACGCATTAAGCAAGATGACATGATGTGGAGGAATAAACTCAAGCAATATGATATAAACCCCATCTTACTATCCTCGATGGCAACAATACAATACGTGCCTTGCGACCCCTGCTGTCACTGGGTAAGGACACCGCAAGATTGAACCCAAAGCTAAGCACTTTTCCCATGGCAAGAAAGATCAATCTAGTAGGCCAAACCAAACTGATAATTCAAAGAGACTTGCAAAGATAACTCAATCATACATAAAAGAATTCAGAGAAGATTCAAATATTATTCATAGATAAACTTGATCATAAACCCACAATTCATCGGATCTCGACAAACACACCACAAAAAGAGTTTACATCGAATAGATCTCCACAAGAGAGAGGGAGAACATTGTATTGAGATCCAAAAAGAGAGAAGAAGCCATCTAGCTAATAACTATGGACCCGTAGGTCTGTGGTAAACTACTCACAACTCATTGGAGGGGCAAGGATATTGATGTAGAAGCCCTCCGTGGTCGATTACCCCTCCGGCAGAGTGCCGGCGAAGGCTCCAAGATGAGATCTCACGGATACAGAAGGTTACGGTGGTGGAAATTGTGTTTCTTTGGCTCCCTGGATGTTTTCGGGGTACGTAGGCTTATATAGGAGGAAGAAGTACGTCGATGGACGCCTGAGGGGCCCACGAGACAGGGGGCGCGCCCTATAAGGGGGAGGCGCCCTCCTATCTCGTGGAAGCTTCGGCTGCTTCTTGACTTGCACTCCAAGTCCTCTGGATCACGTTCGTTCCAAAAATCACGCTCCCGAAGGTTTCATTCTGTTTGGACTCCATTTGATATTCCTTTTCTTCGAAATACTGAAATAGGCAAAAAAAACAGCAATACGGGCTGGGCCTCCGGTTTGTAGGTTAGTCCCAAAAATGATATAAATGTGTAAAATAAAGCCCATAAACATCCAAAAGGGGTAATATAGTAGCATAGAACAATCAAAAATTATAGATACGTTGGAGACGTATCAATGAGCGGCTGATGTATTTTACATCTAGCACTTTTTGGTTATGTATTTTACGTCATTTATTGGAGATGCTGTTAGAATTCCACTGTGACGCCCTCGATTCAATCGTACACTAATCATACACGCAAATGTGTAGGATCAAGATCAAGGACTCACGGGAAGATATCACAACACAACTCTAGACACAAATTAAAATAATACAAGCTTTATATTACAAGCCAGGGGCCTCGAGGGCTCAAATACATAAGCTCGAATACACAAGAGTCAGCGGAAACAATAATATCTGAGTACGGACATAAGTTAGACAAGTTTGCCTTAAGAAGGCTAGCATAAAAACATCTACGATCGAAAAGGCAAGGCCTCCTGCCTGGGAGCCTCCTAACTACTCCTGGTCGTCAGCGGTCTCCACGTAGTAGTAGGCACCGGCGGTGGCATCTGGATCCTGGGCTCCGACATCTGGTTGCATCAACCAGAAAGAAAAAGAAAGAGGGGAAAAGGGGGAGCAAAGCAACCGTGAGTACTCATCCAAAGTACTCGCAAGCAAGGATCTACACTACATATGCAACATTATCAAAGGAAGGTTGTATATGTGGACTGGGCTGCAGAAATGTCAGAATAGAGAGAAGGCCTAGTCCTATCGAAGACTAGCATCTTCTGGAAAACACCATCTTGCAGCAAACAGGAAGGAGTAGAGTAGCATAAAGTAAAGTAGTAGTAGTGTTATCAACCTCGGCCAGAGATCCTTTCTCGACTTCCTGCGAGAAAGCAATCCCAGAGCCATACTATCCAGTTATCACCTCATCACCATCCAATTCTCATCACAAGTATCCAGTTCTAGTTGTATCGATCGGGATACAACTCCAAGTGTCTGTTACCGTAGGACAGGCTATCGATAGATGTTTTCTTCCCTGCATGGGTGCACCAACTTACCCACCACGCTCGATTAACTCCGGCCGAACACACTTTCTTGGGTCATGCCCGGCCTCGGCCAAACAATACGCCGCAACCCGACCTAGGCTTAATAGAGAGGCCAGCACGCCGGACTAAACCTATGCCCCCAGGGGTCATGGGCCATCTCCCTGGGAACTCCTCCACGTTGCGTACGCGGCCGGTGAGCAGACCTAGCTACCTCCTTTAAAAAGGAAGGTGCTTACCAGTCCAACCCGGCGCGTGCCGCTCAGTCGCTGACGTCTATTAAGCTTCGGCTGATGTATACGACGCAGAACGCCCATACTATGCCCACGTGATGGTTAATGCTATCAGACCAGAGGCCCCTCGGATCAAATATCCAAACCGTTAGTGTGTTGGTAGTGCAGTCTGCTACCTCTTGAGCACTGCGTTGGATTTCCCCGAAGAGGAGAGGATGATGCAGCAAAGTAGTGTAAGTATTTCCCTCAGTTTTTGAGAACCAAGGTATCAATCCAGTAGGAGACCACGCACAAGTCCCTCGTACCTACACAAAACGATAGCAACTCGCAGCCAACGCTTAGGGGTTGTCAATCCCTTCACGGTCACTTACGAGAGTGAGATCTGATAGAGATAATATTTTTGGTATTTTTGTTAGATAGATGCAAAGTAAAAAGTAAAATGCAAAGTAAAAACAAAGCAAGTAAATAAAGTGATAGAGATTGATATGATGAGAATAGACCCGGGGGCATAGGTTTCACTAGTGGCTTCTCTCAAGAGCCTAAATATTCTACGGTGGGTGAACAAATTATTGTTGAGCAATTGACAGAATTGAGCATAGTTATGAGTATATCTAGGCAATGATCATGTATATAGGCATCACGTCCGAGACAAGTAGATTGAAACGATTCTGCATCTACTACTATTACTCCACTCAGCGACCACTATCCAACATGCATCTAGAGTATTAAGTAAAAACAGAGTAACGCCATAAGCAACATGACATGATGTAGAGGGATAAATTCATGCAATATGATAAAAACCCCATCTTGTTATCCTCGATGGCAACAATACAATACGTGCCTTGCTGCCCCTTCTGTCATTGGGTAAGGACACCGCAAGATTGAACCCAAAGCTAAGCACTTCTCCCATTGCAAGAACTACCAATCTAGTTGGCCAAACCAAAAAGGATAATTTGAAGAGACTTGCAAAGATAACTCAATCATACATAAAAGAATTCAGAGAAGAATCAAATATTTTCCATAGATGATACTAGATCATAAACCCACAATTCATCATTCTCAACAAACACACCGTAAAAAGAAGATTACATCGAATAGATTTCCACGAGAGAGGGGGAGAACATTGTATTGAGATCGAAAAAGAGAGAAGAAGCCATCTAGCTACTAGCTATGGACCCAAAGGTCTGAAGTAAACTACTCACACTTAATCGGAGGGGCTATGGTGATGATGTAGAAGCCCTCCGTGGTGGATGCCCCCGTGAGCTCCTAACAGGCCCCAAGATGGGATCTCATGGATCTGAGAAGGTTGCGGCGGTGGAATTAGGTTTTGGCTCATGTTCGATCGTTCGGGATCGTGAGGTATATATAGGAGGAAGGAGTACATCGGTGGAGCTCCGAGGGGCCCACGAGGTAGGGGGCGCGCCCAGGGGGGCGCCCTCCACCCTCGTGACCTCCTCGGACACTTCTTGGAGTAGGGTCCAAGTCTCCTGGATCACATTCGGTTGGAAAATCACGATCTCGAAGGTTTCATTCTGTTTGGACTCCGTTTGATATTCTGTTTCTTCGAAATACTGAAAAAGGCAAAAAAACAGCAATTCTAGGCTGGGCCTCCGGTTAGTAGGTTAGTCCCAAAAGTAATATAAAAGTGGAAAATAAAGCCCAACATAGTCCAAAACAGTAGATAAAGTAGCATGGAGCAATCAAAAATTATAGATACGTTGGAGACGTATCATGCATCCCCAAGCTTAATTCCTGCTCGTCCTCGAGTAGGTAAATGGTAAAAAAAGAATTTTTGATGCGGAGTGATACTTTGGCATAATTTCAATGTAAATCTTCTTAATTGTGATATGAATATTCAGATCCGAAAGATTCAAGGCAAAAGTTCATATTGACACAAAAATAATAATACTTCAAGCATACTAATCAAAGCAATCATGTCTTCTCAAAATAACATGGCAAAAGAAAGTTCATCCCTGCAAAATCATATAGTTAGGCTATGCTTCATTTTCGTCACACAAAGTTGTTCCCAACTTCTATACCCCCGATGACAAGCCATGTTGGGGAACGTAGTAATTTCAAAAAATTTCCTACGCACACGCAAGATCATGGTGATGGCATAGCAACGAGAGGGGAGAGTGATGTCCACGTACCGTCGTAGACCATAAGCGGAAGCGTTATGACAACGCGGTTGATGTAGTCGTACGTCTTCACGATCCGACCGATCCAAGCACCGAACGTACGGCACCTCCGAGTTCAGCACACGTTCAGCTCGATGACGTTCCCCGGCCTTCAATCCAGCAAAGCGTCGGGGATGAGTTCCGTCAGCACGACGGCATGGTGACGGTGATGATGTTCTACCGGCGCAGGGCTTCGCCTAAACTCCGCGACGATATGGCCAAGGTGGAATATGGTGGAGGGGGGCACCGCACACGGCTAAGGAACGATCCGTAGATCAAGTTGTGTGTCCTAGGGGTGCCCCCCTCCCCCGTATATAAAGGGGGAGAGGAGGAGGGGGCCGGCCAAGGGGAGAGGCGTGCCCTAGGGGGGGGCAATCCTACTCCAAGTAGGTTTGGCCCCCCTTTCCTATTAGGAGTAGGAGAGGGAAGGAAGAGAGGGAGGAAGAAGGAAGGGGGGGCCCCCTCCCAGTCGGATTGGGCTTGGGGGGGCGCGCCCCCTCCTTTGCTCCTTCTCTGTCCTTTCCACTAAGGCCCAATAAGGCCCATATACTTACCGGGGGGTTCCGGTAACCTCCCGGAGCTCCAGTATATTCCCTATCTCATCCAGAACCTTTCCGGTATCCAAATATATCCATCCAATATATCAATCTTTATGTCTCGACCATTTCGAGACTCCTCGTCATGTCCGTGATCACATCCGGGACTCCGAACAAACTTCGGTACATCAAAACTTATAAACTCATAATAAAACTGTCATCGTAACGTTAAGCGTGCGAACCCTATGGGTTCGAGAACTATGTAGACCTGACCTAGAACTGTTTCCGGTCAATAACCAATAGTGGAACCTGGATGTTCATATTGGCTCCTACATATTCTACGAAGATGTTTATCGGTCAAACCGCATAACAACATACGTTGTTCCCTTTGTCATCGGTATGTTACTTGCCCGAGATTCGATCGTCGGTATCCAATACTTAGTTCAATCTCGTTACCGGCAAGTCTTTTTACTCGTTCCGTAATACATCATTTCGTAACTAACTCATTAGTTACAATGCTTGCAAGGCTTAAGTGATGTGTATTACCGAGAGGGCCCAGAGATACCTCTCCGACAATCGGAGTGACAAAACCTAATCTCGAATTATGCCAACTCAACATGTACCTTAGGAGGCACTTGTAGAGCACCTTTATAATCACCCAGTTACGTTGTGACGTTTGGTAGCACACAAAGTGTTCCTCCGGTAAATGGGAGTTGCATAATCTCATAGTTGTAGGAACTTTGTATAAGTCATGAAGAAAGCAATAGCAACATACTAAACGATCAAGTGCTAAGCTAACGGAATGGGTCAAGTCAATCACATCATTCTCCCAATGATGTGATCCCATTAATCAAATCACAACTCTTTTGTCCATGGCTAGGAAACATAACCATCTTTGATAAACGAGCTAGTCAAGTAGAGGCATACTAGTGACACTATGTTTGTCTATGTATTCACACATGTATTATGTTTCCGGTTAATACAATTCTAGCATGAATAATAAACATTTATCATGATATGAGGAAATAAATAATAACTTTATTATTGCCTCTAGGGCATATTTCCTTCGGTCTCCCACTTGCACTAGAGTCAATAATCTAGATTACATAGTAATGATTTTAACACCCATGGAGTCTTGGTGTTGATCATGTTTTGCTCGTGAGAGAGGCTTAGTCAACGGGTCTGCAACATTCAGATCTGTATGTATCTTGCAAATTTCTATGTCTCCCACTTGGACTTGGTCCCGGATGGAATTGAAGCGTCTCTTGATGTGCTTGGTCCTCTTGTGAAATCTAGATTCCTTTGCCAAGGCAATTGCACCAGTATTGTCACAGAAGATCTTCATTGGTCCCGATGCACTAGGTATAACACCTAGATCAGAAATGAACTCCTTCATCCAGACTCCTTCATTTGCTGCTTCAGAAGCAGCTATGTACTCCGCTTCACATGTAGATCCCGCCATGACGCTTTGTTTAGAACTGCACCTACTTATAGCTCCACCATTTAATAAAAATACGTATCCGGTTTGCGATTTAGAATCGTCCGGATCAGTGTCAAAGCTTGCATCGACGTAACCATTTACGACTAGCTCTTTGTCACCTCCATATACGAGAAACATATCCTTAGTCCTTTTCAGGTATTTCAGGATGTTCTTGACCGCTGTCCAGTGATCCACTCCTGGATTACTTTGGTACCTCCCTACCAAACTAATAGCAAGGCACACATCAGGTCTGGTACACAACATTGTATACATGATAGAGCCTATGGCTGAAACATAGGGAACTCCTTTCATTTTCTCCCTATCTTTTGCAGTGGTCAGGCATTGAGTCTGACTCAATTTTATACCTTGTAATACAGGCAAGAACCCTTTCTTTGCCTGATCCATATTGAACCTTTTCAACACTTTATCAAGGTACGTGCATTGCGAAAGTCCAATTAAGCATCTTGATCTATCTCTATAGATCTTGATGCCCAATATGTAAGCAGCTTCACCGAGGTCTTTCATTGAAAAACTTTTATTCAAGTATCCTTTTATGCTATCCAGAAATTCTATATCATTTCCAATCAACAATATGTCGTCCACATATAATATTAGAAATGGTACAGAGCTCCCACTCACTTTCTTGTAAATACAGGCTTCTCCAAAAGTCTGTATAAAACCATATGCTTTGATCACACTATCAAAGCGTTTATTCCAACTCCGAGAGGCTTGCACCGGACCATAGATTGATCGCTGGAGCTTGCACACTTTGTTAGCTCCCTTAGGATCGACAAAACCTTCCGGTTGCATCATATACAACTCTTCTTCCAAAAATCAATTCAGGAATGCAGTTTTGACATCCATCTGCCATATTTCATAATCATAAAATGCGGCAATGGCTAACATGATTTAGACAGACTTAAGCATCGCTACGGGTGAGAAGGTCTCATCGTAGTCAACCCCTTGAACTTGTCGAAAACCTTTCACAACAAGTCGAGCTTTATAGACAATTATATTACCGTCAGCGTCAGTCTTCTTCTTAAAGATCCATCTATTCTCAATGGCTTGCCGATCATCGAGCAAGTCAACCAAAGTCCATACTTTGTTCGCATACATGGATCCCATCTCAGATTTCATGGCTTCTAGCCATTTTGCGGAATCTGGGCTCATCATTGCTTCCTCATAGTTCGTAGGTTCATCATGGTCAAGTAACATGACTTTCAGAATAGGATTACCGTACCACTCTGGTGTGGATCTTACTCTGGTAGACCTACGAGGTTCAGTAGAAACTTGATCTGAAGTTTCATGATCAATATCATTAGTTTCCTCACCAATTGGTGTAGTTGTCACAGGAACCGATTCTTGTGATGAACTACCTTCCAATAAGGGAGCAGGTACAGTTACCTCATCAAGTTCTACTTTCCTCCCACTCACTTCTTTCGAGAGAAACTCCTTCTCTAGAAAGGATCCGATTTTAGCAACGAAAATCTTGCCCTCAGATCTATGATAAAAGGTGTGCCCAATAGTTTCTTTTGGGTATCCTATGAACACACATTTCTCCGATTTAGGTTCAAGCTTATCTGGTTGAAGTTTCTTCACATAAGCATCGCAGCCCCAAACTTTAAGAAACAACAACTTTGGTTTCTTGCCAAACCACAGTTCATAAGGCGTCGTCTCAACGGATTTTGATGGTGCCCTATTCAACGTGAATGCGGCCGTCTCTAAAGCATAACCCCATAACGATAGCGGTAAATTAGTAAGAGACATCATAGATCGCACCATATCTAGTAAAGTACGATTACGACGTTCGGACACACCATTTCGTTGTGGTGCTCCGGGTGGCGTGAGTTGCAAAACTATTCCGCATTGTTTCAAATGTGAACCAAACTCGTAACTCAAATATTCTCCTCCACGATCAGATCGTAGAAACTTTATTTTCTTGTTACGATGATTTTCCACTTCACTCTGAAATTCTTTGAACTTTTGAAATGTTTCAGACTTGTGTTTCATTAAGTAGATATACCCATATCTGCTCAAATCATCTGTGAAGGTGAGAAAATAACAATACCCGCCGCGAGCTTCAACATTCATTGGACCACAAACATCAGTATGCATGATTTCCAACAAATCAGTTGCTCGCTCCATAGTTCCGGAGAACGATGTTTTAGTCATCTTGCCCATGAGGCACGGTTCGCAAGTATCAAGTGATTCATAATCAAGTGATTCCAAAAGCCCATCAGTATGGAGTTTCTTCATGCGCTTTATACCGATATGACCTAAACGGCAGTGCCACAAATAAGTTGCACTATCATTATCAACTCTGCATCTTTTGGTTTCAACACTATGAATATGTGTATCACTACTATCGAGATTCAATAAAAATAGACCACTCTTCAAGGGTGCATGACCATAAAAGATATTACTCATATAAATAGAACAACCATTATTCTCGATTTAAATGAATAACCGTCTCGCATCAAACAAGATCCAGATATAATGTTCATGCTCAACGCGGCACCAAATAACAATTATTTAGGTCTAAAACTAATCCCGATGGTAGATGTAGAGGTAGCGTGTCGACCGCGATCACATCGACTTTGGAACCATTTCCCACGCAGATCGTCACCTTGTCCTTAGCCAATCTTCGCTTAATCCGTTGTCCCTGTTTCGAGTTGCAAATATTAGCAACAAAACCAGTATCAAATACCCGTGTACTCTGCGAGCATTGGTAAGGTACACATCAATAACATGTATATCACATATACCTTTGTTCACTTTGCCATCCTTCTATCCGCCAAATACTTGGGGCAGTTCCGCTTCAAATGTCGATCGCTTGCGGAGAAGCACTCGGCCTCGTGCTTAGGTCCAGACTTGGGTTTCTTCTCTTGAGCAGACAACTTGCTTGCTGTTCTTCTTGAAGTTCCTTATTCTTCCCTTTGCCCTTTTCTTGAAACGGTGGTCTTGTTAACCATCAACACTTGATGCTCCTTCTTGATTTCTACCTCTGCGGCTTTTAGCATTGCGAAGAGCTCGGGAATAGTCTTGTCCATCCCTTGCATATTATAGTTCATCACGAAGCTCTTGTAGCTTGGTGGCGTGATTGAAGAATTTCATCAATGACACTATCATCGTGAAGATTAACTCCCAGCTTGAATCAAGTGATTATTATACCCGACATTTTGAGTATGTGTTCACCGACGAACTATTCTCCTCCATCTTGCAGCTATAGAACTTATTGGAGACTTCATATCTCTCAATCCGGGCATTTGCTTGAAATATTAACTTCAACTCTGGAACATCTCATATGCTCCATGACGCTCAAAACGTCGTTGAAGACCCGGTTCTAAGCGTAAAGCATGGCACATGAACTATCGAGTAGTCATCGCTTTGCTCGCTGACATTCTTAACGTCGTCGGTTGCATCAGAAGCAGGTTCGGCACCCAGCGGTGCTTCCGGGACGTAATTCTTTCAGGCAGCAATGAGGATAATCCTCGAGTTACGGATGCAGTCCATGTAATTGCTACCATCATCTTTCAACTTTGCTTTCTCAAGGAACGCATTAAAATTCAATGGAACAACAACACGAGCCATCTATCTACAACAAACATAGACAAGCAAAATACTATCAGGTACTAAGTTCATGATAAATTTAAGTTCAATTAATCATATTACTTAAGAACTCCCACTTAGACAGACATCTCTCTAGTCATCTAAGTGATTACGTGATCCAAATCAACTAAACCATGTCCGATCATCACGTGAGATGGAGTAGTTTCAATGGTGAACATCACTATGTTGATCATATCTACTATATGATTCACGTTCGACCTTTCGGTCTCCGTGTTTCGAGGCCATATCTGTATATGCTAGGCTCGTCAAGTTTAACCTGAGCATTACGCGTGTGCAATTGTTTTGCACCCGTTGTATTTGAACGTAGAGCCTATCACACCCAATCATCACGTGGTGTCTCAGCATGAAGAACTTTCGCAACGGTGCATACTCAGGGCGAACACTTCTTGATAATTAGTTAGAGATCATCTTAAAATGCTACCATCAATCAAATCAAGATAAGATGCATAAAGGATAAACATCACATGCAATCAATATAAGTGATATGATATGGCCATCATCATCTTGTGCTTGTGATCTCCATCTCCGAAGCACCGTCGTGATCACCATCGTCACCGGTGCGACACCTTGATCTCCATCATAGCATCGTTGTCGTTACGCCATCTATTGCTTCTACGACTATCGCTACCGCTTAGTGATAAAGTAAAGCAATTACGTATGCTTGCATTTCATACAATAAAGCGACAACCATATGGCTCCCGCCAGTTGCCGATAACTTAGGTTACAAAACATGATCATCTCATACAATAAAATATAGCATAATGTCTTGACCATATCACATCACAACATGCCCTGCAAAAACAAGTTAGACGTCCTCTACTTTGTTGTTGCAAATTTTACGTGGCTGCTACGGGCTGAGCAAGAACCGTTCTTACCTACGCATCAAAACCACAACGATAGTTTGTCAAGTTAGTGCTGTTTTAACCTTCGCAAGGACCGGCGTAGCTACACTCGGTTCAACTAAAGTTGGAGAAACAGACACCGCTAGTCACACGTGTGCAAAGCACGGCGGTAAAACCAGTCTCACGAAGCGTCACGCGTAATGTCGGTCCGGGCCGCTTCATCGAACAATACCGCTGAACCAAAGTATGACATGCTGGTAAGCAGTATGACTTGTATCGCCCACAACTCATTTGTGTTCTACTCATGCATATAACATCAACGCATAAAACCTAGGCTCTGATACCACTGTTGGGGAACGTAGTAATTTCAAAATTTTCCTACGCACATGCAAGATCATGGTGATGGCATAGCAACGAGAGGGGAGAGTGATGTCCACGTACCCTCGTAGACCGTAAGCGAAAGCGTTATGACAACACGGTTGATGTAGTCGTACGTCTTCACGATCCGACCGATCCAAGCACCGAACATACGACACCTCCGAGTTCAGCACACGTTCAGCTCGATGACGTTCCCCGGGCTGCAATCCAGCAAAGCGTCGGGGATGAGTTCCGTCAGCACGACGGCGTGGTGACGGTGATGATGTTCTACCGGCGCAGGGCTTCTCCTAAACTCCGCGGCGATATGACCGAGGTGGAATATGGTGGAGGGGGGCACCACACATGGCTAAGGAACGATCCGTAGATCAACTTGTGTGTCCTAGGGGTGCCCCCCTCCCCCGTATATAAAGGGGGAGAGGAGGAGGGGGCCGACCAAGGGGAGAGGCGCGCCCTAGGAGGGGCAATCCTACTCCAAGTAGGTTTGGCCCCCCTTTCCTATTAGGAGTAGGAGAGGGAAGGAAGAGAGGGGAGGGAAGAAGGAAAGGGGGCCCGGCCCCCCTCCCAATTCAGATTGGGCTTGGGGGGCGCCCCCTCCTTTGCTCCTTCTCCCTCCATTCCACTAAGGCCCAATAAGGCCCATATACTTACCGGGGGGTTCCGGTAACCTCCCGGAGCTCCAGTATATTCCCAATCTCATCCGGAACCTTTCCGGTATCCAAATATATCCGTCCAATGTACCAATCTTTATGTCTCGACCATTTCGAGACTCCTCGTCATGTCCGTGATCACATCCGGGACTCCGAACAAACTTCGGTACATCAAAACTAACGGAATGGGTCATATTGGTTCCTACATATTCTACGAAGATCTTTATCGGTCAAACCGCATAACAACATACGTTGTTCCCTTTGTCATCGGTATGTTACTTGCCCGAGATTCGACCGTCGGTATCCAATACCTAGTTCAATCTCATTACCGACTAGTCTCTTTACTCGTTCCGTAATACATCATTCCGTAACTAACTCATTAGTTACAATGCTTGCAAGGCTTAAGTGAGGTGTATTACCGAGAGGGCCCAGAGATACCTCTCCGACAATCGGAGTGACAAAACCTAATCTCGAATTATGCCAACTCAAAATGTACCTTTGGAGACACCTGTAGAGCACCTTTATAATCACCCAGTTACGTTGTGACGTTTGGTAGCACACAAAGTGTTCCTCCGGTAAACGGGAGTTGCGTAATCTCATAGTTGTAGGAACTTTGTATAAGTCATGAAGAAAGCAATAGCAACATACTAAACGAACAAGTGCTAAGCTAACGGAATGGGTCAAGTCAATCACATCATTCTCCCAATGATGTGATCCCGTTAATCAAATGACAACTCTTTTGTCCATGGCTAGGAAACATATCCATCTTTGATAAACGAGCTAGTCAAGTAGAGGCATACTAGTGACACTATGTTTGTCTATGTATTCACACATGTATTATGTTTCCGGTTAATACAATTCTAGCATGAATAATAAACATTTATCATGATATGAGGAAATAAATAATAACTTTATTATTGACTCTAGGGCATATTTCCTTCAGTCTCCCACTTGCACTAGAGTCATGGATATAGCACTATGGGTGGAATAGAATATGATGATGGGGATTGTCTGGAGAAGACAAAAAAGGAGAAAGTCTCACATTGACGAGGCTAATCAATGGGCTATGGAGATGCCCATCAATTGATGTCAACATGAGGAGTAGGGATTGCCATGCAACGGATGCACTAGAGCTATGAATGCTCAACAAAAGAAAACTAGTGGGTGTGCATCCAACTCGCTTGCTCACGAAGACCTAGGGCATTTGAGGAAGCCCATCGTAGGAATATACAAGCCAAGTTCTATAATGAAAAATTTCCACTAGTATAAAAAGACAACTTATGAGACTCACTACATGAAGAACAAGGTGCTACTTTGAAGCACAATATATGAGACTCACTACATGAAGAACAAGGTGCTACTTTGAAGCACAAGTGTGGAAAAAGAGATAGTAGCATTGCCCTTTTTTATTTTTTATTTTCTTTATTTTCTTTATTTTGGGCCTTTCTTTTTTTCTTTTTGGCCTTTCTCTTTTTTTTATTTGGGCAATGCTCTAATAATGATGATCATCACACTTCTATTGATTACAACACAAGGATTACAACTCGAAACTTAGAACAAGATATGACTCTATATGAATGCCTCCCATGTGTAACGGGATGGTGCAATGAATCAAGAGTGACATGTATGGAAAATAATGCATGGTGTCTTTGCCACAAATACGATGTCAACTACAAGATCATGCAATGGCAATATGACAAAAGTAATGTATGTCATGATGGTGATGGTGGAAGTTGCATGGCAATATATCTCAGAATGGCTATGGAAATGCCATGATAGGTAGGTATGGTGGCTGTTTTGAGGAAGATATAAGGAGGTTTATGTGTGATAGAGTATATAGTATCTCGGGGTTTGGATGCACCGGCTAAGTTTTCACCAACGCTCAAGGTGAGAAAGGGCAATGCACGGTACCGAAGAGGCTAGCAAAGGTGGAAAGGTGAGAGTGCGTATAATCCATGGACTCAACATTAGTCAAAAGAACTCATATACTTATTGCAAAAATTTAGAAGTCATAAAAAATTCAAGTACTACGCGCATGCTCCTAAGGGGATAGATTGGTAGGAAAAGACTATCGCTCGTCCCCGACCGCCACTCATAAGGATGCACAAGCCAGGTACACTTCATGTTTCAAATTTGTTACACAACTTTAACCATATGTGCATGCTACGGGACTTGCAAACTTCAACACAAGTATTTCTCAAATTCATAATCACCCAACTAGCACGACTTTGATATTATCACCTCCGTATCTCAAAACAATTATCAAGCATCAAACTTATCTTAGTATTCAATTCACTCAAAAGAAAGTTTCACATATCTTGAACACCAAGTATATTAACATTGAGCAAATTACCATGCTATTAAAGACTCTCAAAACAATCTAAGTGAAGCATGAGAGATAAATAGTTTCTTTAAAAAAATCCACCACCGTGCTCTAAAAGATCTAAGTGAAGTACTAGAGCAAAAATTATCACGCTCAAAAGATATAAGTGAAGCACTATGAGCAAAACTATCAAGCTCAAAAGATATAAGTAAAGCACATAGAGTATTCTAACAAATTCCAATTCATGTATGGCTCTGTCAAAAAGATGTGTACAGCAAGGATGATTGTGGTAGACTAACAAGCAAAGACACAAATAATACAAGACGCTCCAAGCAAAACACATATCATGTTGGTGAATAAAAATATAGCTCCAAGTAAATTACCGATGGAAGTGGACGAAAGAGGGGATGCCTTCCGGGGCATCCCCAAGCTTTGACTTTTTGGTGTCCTTGGATTATCTTGGGGGTGACATGGGCATCCCCAAGCTTAGGCTCTTGCCACTCCTTGTTCCATAATCCATCAAAAGAATTCACCCAAAACTTGAAAACTTCACAACACAAAACTCAACAGAAATCTCGTGAGCTCCGTTAGAGAAAGAAAACAAAAGACTACTTCAAGGTACTGAAATGAACTCATTCTTTATTTATATTTGTGTTAAACCTACTGTATTCCAACTTACATATGGTTTATAAACTAATTTACTAGCCATAGATTCATCAAAATAAGCAAACAACACACGAAAAACAGAATCTGTCAAAAACAGAACAGTCTGCAGCAATCTGTAATTAACGCAAACTTCTGTAACTCTAAACATTCTACCAAAATAGGAAGTCCTGGAAAATTTGTTTATTTATCAGCAGCAAAAAGAATCAACGCAAAATCACGTTCCTGTGGTTTATCATAACTAAATTCGTGCGTGCAAAGTTTCTGTTTTTCAGCAGAATCAAATCAACTATCATCGTAGGTTATCCTATAGGTTCTACTTGGCACAAACACTAATTAAAACATAAATCAACATCCAGAAATAAGGTAGATGGATTATTTATTCCTAAACAGAAGCAAAAACAAAAAACACAAAATAAAGTTGGGTTGCCTCCCAACAAGCGCTATCGTTTAACGCCCCTAGCTAGGCATAAAAGCAAGGATAGATCTAGGTATTGCCATCTTTGGTAGGCAATCCATAAGTGGCTCTCATGATAGATTCATATGGTAATTTTCTTTTCTTTCTAGGGAAGTGTTCCATACCCTTCTTTAAGGGAAATTGGAATCTAATATTCCCTTCCTTCATATCAATAATTGCGCCAATCGTTCTAAGGAAAGGTCTACCAAGAATAATAGGACATGAAGGATTGCAATCTATATCAAGAACGATAAAATCTACGGGCACATAATTCCTATTTGAAACAATAAGAACATCATTAATTCTTCCCATAGGTTTTTTAATAGTGGAATCCGCAAGATGCAAGTTTAGAGAGCAATCATCGAAATCACGGAAATCTAGCAAATCACATAAAGTTTTGGGAATAGTAGAGAGACTAGCACCCAAATCACACAAAGCATGAAACTCAAAATCTTTAATTTTTATTTTAATAGTAGGTTCCCACTCATCATAGAGTTTTCTAGGGATAGAAACTTTCAACTCAAGTTTTTCTTCATAAGGTTGCATCAAAGCATCAACAATATGTTCGGTAAAGGCCTTATTTTGACTATAAGCATGAGGAGAATATAGCACTGATTGCAACAAGGAAATACAACCAATAAAAGAGCAATTTTCATAATTAAATTCCTTGAGATCCAAAATAGTGGGTTTAGCAACATCACGGTTTTTATTATTTATTTCAATCCCACTTTCATCAATTTCATCATCAAGATCTAGAAACTCCGAATTCTTAGAACGCCTTCTAGGTAAAGGAAGATAATCTTCAGATTCATCAAGGTTCATATTGCAAAACAAAGATTTAATGGGGGACACATCAATAACTTTTAGATCTTCATCTTGATTTTCATAGGGATTGGAAGAACACGCTTTAATAAAGGCATCTTTGGAAGCACGCATCCTAGCGGTTCTTTCCTTGCACTCATCAATGGAAATTCTCATTGCTTTGAGAGACTCATTGATATCATGCTTAGGAGGAATAGATCTAAGCTTTAAAGAATCAATTTCAAGAGAAATTCTATCAATGTTCCTAGCCAAATCATCAACTTTAAGCAATTTCTCTTCAAGCAAAGCATTAAAATTCTTTTGTGAATTCATAAACTCTTTATCACTACTCTCAAATTCAGAGGGCATATTATTAAAATTTCCATAAGAGTTATTGTAGTAATTTCCATAATTATTAGAAGGATTACGAGGATAAGGCCTAGGATTAAAATTCCCTCTATAAGCTTTGTTTCCAAAACTATTCCTACCAACAAAATTCACATCCATAGATTCATTATTATTCTCAAGCAAAGTAGATAAAGGCATATCATTGGGATCAAGAGGAGTATTTTTAGGAGCAAACATCTTCATAAGTTCATCCATCTTTTCACTAAAAACATTGATTTCTTCTATATCATGCACTTTCTTACTAGAAGATCTTGCCATTGAGAATAATTAGCCATAATATTATCAAGCAATTTGGTAGCGTCCCCTAACGTAATTTCCATAAAAGTGACTCCCGCAGCCGAATCTAAAAGATTTATAGAAGCAAAATTCAATCCGGCAAAAAAGTTTGTATGATCATCCATAAATTCAAACCATGAGTAGGGCAATTGCGAAGCATTAATTTCATTCTTTCCCAAGATTGGGCATCATGCTCATGATCAAGTTGTTTAAAATTCATAATATCGTTCCTAAGAGTGATAATCTTAGCGGGAGGAATATACTTAGAGATAAAAGCATCTTTGCACTTGTTCCAAGAATCAATACTATTTTTAGGCAAAGATGAAAACCAAACTTTAGCACGATCTCTAAGTGAAAACGAAAATAAGAGAAAACGAAAATAACTTCAATTTGACAATATTGTTATCCGTATCTTTCTTATTTTGCATATCACACAAATCAACAAAATTGTTTAGATGAGTAGCGGCATATTCACTAGGAAGGCCGGCGAATTGATCTTTCATAACAAGATTCAGCAAAGTGGTATTGATTTCACAAGACTCATCATTATTAAGAGGAGCAATCAGAGTACTAAGGAAATCATAATTATTGGTATTCGAGAAATCACACAATTTGGTATTATCTTGCGCCATGGCAACAAGTAATCCAACACACAAGCAAACAGAAAGGCAAAGGGAAAAGGGCAAATGGGAAAGAGAGGAGGAGATTGGGAAAGAGAGGGCAAATAAAACGGCAAGGGTGAAGTGGGGGAGAGGAAAACGAGAGGCAAATGGCAAATAATGTAATGCGAGAGATAGGGATTGCGATGGGTACTTGGTATGGTTGACTTGCTTGCGTGAGCCTCCCCGGCAACGGTGCCAGAAATTCTTCTTGCTACCTCTTGAGCACTGCGTTGGATTTCCCCGAAGAGGAGAGGATGATGCAGCAAAGTAGCATAAGTATTTCCCTCAGTTTTTGAGAACCAAGGTATCAATCCAGTAGGAGACCACACACAAGTCCCTCGTACCTACACAAAACGATAGCAACTCGCAACCAACGCTTAGGGGTTGTCAATCCCTTCACGGTCACTTACAAGAGTGAGATCTGATAGAGATAATATTTTTGGTATTTTTGATAGATAGATGCAAAGTAAAAAGTAAAAGGCAAAGTAAAAACAAAGCAAGTAAATAAAGTGATAGAGATTGAATGATGAGAATAGACCCGGGGGCCATAGGTTTCACTAGTAGCTTCTCTCAAGAGCATAAATATTCTACGGTGGGTGAACAAATTACTGTTGAGAAATTGATAGAATTGAGCATAGTTATGAGTATATCTAGGCAATGATCATGTATATAGGCATCACGTCCGAGACAAGTAGATCGAAATGATTCTGCATCTACTATTATTACTCCACTCATCGACCGCTATCCAGCATGCATCTAGAGTATTAAGTAAAAACAGAGTAACGCCGTAAGAAAGATGACATGATGTAGAGGGATAAATTCATGCAATATGATTAAAAACCCATCTTGTTATCCTCGATGGCAACAATAAAATACGTGCCTTGCTGCCCCTTCTGTCACTGGGTAAGGACATCGCAAGATTGAACCCAAAGCTAAGCACTTCCCCATTGCAAGAACTACCAATCTAGTTGGCCAAACCAAAAAGGATAATTCGAAGAGACTTGCAAAGATAACTCAATCATACATAAAAGAATTCAGAGAAGAATCAAATATTTTCCATAGATAATACTGGATCATAAACCCACAATTCATCGATCTCAACAAACACACCACAAAAAGACGATTACATTGAATAGATCTCCACGAGAGAGGGGGAGAACATTGTATTGAGATCCAAAAAGAGAGAAGAAGCCATCTAGCTACTAGCTATGGACCCGAAGGTCTGAAGTAAGCTACTCACACTTCATCAGAGGGGCTATGGTGATGATGTAGAAGCCCTCCGTGGTGGATGCCCCCTCCGGCGGAGCTCCGGAGCAGGCCCCAAGTTGGGATCTTGTGGATACAGAAGGTTGCGGCGGTGGAATTAGGTTTTTGGCTCCTGTTCTGATCGTTCGGGGATACGTAGGTATATATAGGAGGAAGGAGTACGTCGGTGGAGCTCCGAGGGGCCCATGAGGTAGGGGGCGCGCCCTCCACCCTCGTGACCTCCTCGGACACTTATTGGAGTAGGGTCCAAGTCTCCTGGATCACGTTCGGTTAGAAAATCACGATCCCAAAGGTTTCATTCCGTTTGGACTCCGTTTGATATTCTGTTTCTTCGAAATACTGAAAAAGGCATAAAAAACAGCAATTCTGGGTTGGGCCTCCGGTTAGTAGGTTAGTCCCAAAAGTAATATAAAAGTGGAAAATAAAGCCCAATATAGTCCAAAATAGTAGATAAAGTAGCATGGAGCAATCAAAAATTATAGATACGTTGGAGACGTATCACGGTCACGAGCAGAGACTCACGAAAGATGTGACCCCGTCGCCCCGTCTCGAGGACTTGCGGCAAGGGCTAAGAATGCGCGGCCACGCCTCGTATTCAATTCTCGTGTACCCTCCAGGTCAACCCGTCTCCACATCACTCGCAATTATGCTCGCGCGGGTACCCCTCAGGGTCGACCCATCTTTAGTAACATGGTTCAGTGTAAAGTCATAGTAATCATAGTAACTGTGTGTCTAAACATCAAGGGGAAAACCCTAGGAATCACCCCCGGTAAATTCCACTCAATGTAATCATCAAGGTGAACGTAAGAGGAATCACCCCCGAGGTTCACACTTGAGGGGTTGCACGACAGAGTCGTATCGGAAGTGTTTAAGGCGGAATCACCCTCGATGACCACGACAGAATAGCTACACTACAGGGTTAACATCAGAAGTGCTGTAGAGGTCTCACCCTCGGCACTCGATAGTAACCCAGCAGTGTCGAGCAACTAAGGGGAAAGTGATGTGCGTTGCCGGGGCCTGGTCTTCAATCCCGTTGATCGGGTCTTCGATGATGAAGCAGGGGAAATAAGGACAAGGTGGGGGTCACTGATGGATCACTAACCAACCTATACTAAGCAGTTTAGGATAAGCAGGTAAGGTACAATAGCAGATACAAAAGCAGGCTATGCATCAGAATAGGAGTCATCAATAACAGTATCAAAATCTAATGCAAGCATGAGAGAATGAAATGCGCGATATCGAGATGATCAAAGGGGGGGCTTGCCTGGTTGCTCTGGCAAGGAGGGGTCATCGTTGACGTAGTCGATCACAAGGGCGGCATCGGTCTCGGGGTCTACCGGAGAGAAGAGGGGGAAGAAACAATAAGTACAGAGCAAACAAGGCATCACAAGGCATAACATGGCAATATGCAGCGCTAGGAGTGTTGTAACATAGTGCTGCACGATACAGGTGAAGGGGGAATCCAACCGGAAAGGTATTCCCGGTTTCGGACCTGTGTCAGACAGATGACCGGAGGGGGAATGTTCCATGTTCAGCATGCTAGGGGCATGTGACAGATGAACGGACCGCATATTCGGATTCGTTGGATTTTTCTGAGCAACTTTCATATAGAAAACATTTTCATCGAAGTTACGGTTTAAATTCTATGATTTTCAAAGATTAAACCATATTCTGGAATTATTAATATTAACAGAAAAGGAATATGACGTCAGCATGATGCAATGTCGACATCGCAGTCAATGTGTCGGCCGACCGGTCAAACCGCATGTGGCGCCCACATGTCACCAATCGTAAGCTTAACAATGGATTAAACTAATCTAACAGGCTAATTAGAGGGGTGGGCCCCTGGTGTCAGTGACTAACTAATTACTAATTAATTCACAGATTTTAATTAACAAATTTATTTATTTTTAAAACGTTTAAGCTAGCGGGGCCCACATGTCAGTGGGTCAAAGTGCCCAGTCAGCATGTTGACTGCTCAAACCAGTCAACGGGTACCCGTGGGGCCCAGCGTCAGTGGCACAGATGGCCCAACTGCCAGGCCACGTCGGCGACGGTGCCAGAGACAGCTCCGGCGACCCAAAACGTAGTGGCACATGCGGGAGGGGCTCGGGTTTCATCGTTCGGCGACCAAATCGACGGCGGTTGGTCGCATTCGAACGGGAAAAACGTCCCGCGTCGATATGTGGCCTTAGTGCGAGCTAAAATAGATGGAGTCGAGCGCTAGGTCGTTGGCGGCGGATGCCGGAATCGGGCGTTGGTGGCTATGATGACGTGGGGCATGACAAGCGATGCAAAGAGCATATTTGGGCTCCTACGAGCCCCGGGAGCTCGGCTACGAGCTCGGGCGCGAGCTCGGGCCACGGTGGCCACGACGGTGAGGTGATCTACGGCGGCGAGCTCACGACAACAGTGATGAGCTAGCTAGGGCGAACCACGCGGTGCGAGGAGATGAATGGAGGAAGGGAGGAGCTCACCGAGCGGCTACGAAAAGCCTGCGACAGCTTAGGAGCGCAGAGGTGGCCAGAGGCGACGGCGGTCACCGGCGACAGAGAAGATGGGGACAAGCTTGATCCCGACCGTGCGGTTGTTCCCAAGCTCGATGGCGAGGCGTAGTCGAGGTAGAGGTCGACGACGCGTCTCGTGGACGTGTTGGCGAGGCGCGGGATGGGCGGTGGCCGCGGTGGTGGTAGACAGCGGCGACGACAGCGCGCAGGAGGTCCAGATCGGGACGAGAGTAGAGGGAGAGACGAGCGAGTGAGGCAGGAAGCGGGCAAGTGGATGGAGGTAGGTGGGGGAGGAGGCCCGAGGCGTCGGGGCGCTGGCGGCCTTATCCTCATCGATGGTGAGGTGGTCCGGCGGCGACTCACGGGCGCGCGCCCTCGGTCAGTTGAACAGGGGAAGGGGAGAGCGACCAGGGAGGTGGGCCGTCTAGGTTGGGCCGGCTGGTCCGGATGGGCCAAGGCCCAGGGAGGCAGGGGCTTCCTTTCCTCTTTTCTTTTTCTTTTAAAACTTTTCTGTTTTCATTTAACAGTAGCCTTTTGCATTTTCTTTTGAAGTGATTATCTTTTGCAAAATGTTCCACTCGTGAAAACAAATACTAGGGGCAGTGGTGCACTGCCACCATAAGCTTGGGATTTATTTGAATCCATTTGGAATTTTCATAATTGGAGTAGCATTTTAAAATGCTAGAATTGCACTGGATTAATTGCTCTCGCTCATTTTAGCAACATAGTGATGTTCTTTTTCTTAACATCAATTGTTTTGGAATATTTGCTAAATAATGAACATTTTTCCAACAAGTTTTTGCAACTTCAAATTTCACTTTGAATTTGAATAGAGTTCAGAGAAGGGATTTGAGCTGAGATATTACCCCAAGATGATTAAGCTTTGTAAATCAAGATGACTTGGCACTGATCATAAGGGATTACTGTAGTGTGATGCTGGGGATGTTACATCCACTCAGGTTAACGTTGTCTCTCTTGTCCTGCTTCAGCCTCGGTGTCGTACAACTCACCGGAGCTGCTCCAACGACGAAACCCTCCATCACAGCGGAGTAGTACCTCAGGCTCCATCTCCAGACGCCTAAGATCTTCTTCCCCTCCTCCGACAGCCAAGTCAGCCGGAGCATCCTCACCGGCCAACCCAATCACGCTGAGATCGACATGGCTTCGCCAAAGAGGTTGTACACTTGTTGCATCTCTTTTTTACTCTACATGTTATATATATTGTCCACTGAGCACACATAGTAACGAGAAATACGATTATTTTATCCTACTATATGACAAGCAGTGAGGTACCATGCAACTTAGCTTTCCGTGATGGACTCTCTTGAACGCCATCATTATTTATCTCTGCTCGTTTGAGCTATGCATTTGTCGATGGCCCTGGGAGTTGAGCTAGTAGGGCAGTGGCCTGGGTCCAAAGTAATAGAAGTAGCACAAAAACATTTTTTTAGTGTAGGCTTTTCCTTGCTCAAGCCTGCCTACTAGAATCGCCAGTGCTTGAAAGGAAAAGTGAATGAAAAACATAGGAATTGGGAAGTTCCTATGGTACTACTATTCATGAATTTGGTTCAAAGGAATGGAGCAAAGGAAAACTGTAGGATTTGTTCCTTTAGTGTCTCCTTGAAAGAAAAAATGTGGAATTTTAATTTTCACTTGTCCTCCTTTTCAAATTCCTATTCATGAAGCACAAGACTAAGAGATAGTAGCATAATAGCATTATAACCGTACATTTTATTGTGGTTTGACTTAATCTCACCATGCTTCTTTGCATCCTGTGATCTTTCAATTGTTGTGACTCAAACACCCAAATTGGCAGAAATCATGTGTTTTTAAATTATCTGTTTTGCACGTGCATTCCTATCCTATTCCTGTCTATTTCCTATCCCTGCATTGTTGGAATCCTCCAATTCAAACGAGCCCTTACAGAATTACTTCTCTTATAGATAGTTGCCAAAGAAAACCTTGCGTGGTTTATCCCGCTCCTGCTGCGCCCTCGTCCACCCCAGCTCAGATGCTCCAACGACAGAAGGGTCCAGCACAGCAGGGATCCGGCCTCCAGACTGTCTTTCGCTGCCTCAGATCTTCTTCCCCGCCGCCGGCAGCCATGAAAACTGCATTACCATCATCAACCGAGCAGATGACCTCGAGGACTACACGGGTCCGCAAGAGAGGTCGCACTCTTTCGTGTCTGCTTATGTTATGCATCACTTAATATTACATGCTACTTTATCATCCTGTTCATCGATTAGACTCTGAGTCAGCTCCAAACTAATGGTCAAACTTGAGTTTTTAAATGGTTGTGGGGGTATATATCGGGGCCACAATCAATAGTATCTATCTACTATCTGGTTAATCTCTGGGGTCTATTATGAGTTTCATGTTGGGTGGGAAACAAACAGTAAAGAAGCCATTATCTGTATTTTTTAACTAAAGCCATTATCTGCCTGCTATTATTGGTTTTGGGTCTATCCACAAGTTGCTACCATCACTCTGGATTTCTTCATGCACTCCTTGCATAATCTCACTATGTTTTATTCCTATGCATGACAGTTATTGTAAACAATGGAACTGAACATGTAGAGCAAAAGAGACGAGCCTTGCATGGCAATAAAGTTTCATGCAGACGTCGCTCCATGGTAGGCGCAAAGGCAGCCCCCCTCCACGCATTTCGGATTGTAATCGAGAGGAAGATATCTGCTCGAGGGGATTCGTATGAGAAGACAACTCATATTTACCCCCTGAGGTCTTCGCTCTAACTTGGCATGCTGATGTTGGTTATATCATGCATATGGTGCCTTGCATTGCTTACTTTCTACATCAAATGTGTCATCTGCTTAGTTTAGACATCCTTTGTGCTAATGCCATCTGTTTAGTTTATTCATCGTTTATGTGAATTATGCAACGGCATCTTGTTTAGCCAGGCATCATATATGTGAATTTTGCAATGCCATCCTGCTTAGCCAGTCATCTTATATGTAAATTATATCAGGCCATCCTTTTTTCCGTTACATATTACATTTGTCAACAATGTTAGTACATTCAATTGCTCTTCGTGTGCATCAGCCATTTGACATGGTGATGGCAAATTCTGGAGTGAAAACAAGGTCTTCAGAGCAGACTATGCTATCTGACGAAGCGCATATCTCGCTGGTTACGGATAGCTCCTCAGAGGAGGATTCAGATACAGATGACCAGTCCTATCCCCCCCCTGTGGTGTATGCTCTAACTTGGCAGGGTTATGTTGCTCATATCGTGCGTATGGTGTCTCGCATTGCTATGTCATTTGATTAGTTTAGACATGCTTTGTGTGAATGTCACTTGTTCAGTGTCTAATTACAATATATGTAAATTATGCATTGCCATCTTGTTGCAAGACATTATATATGTGAATTATACAATGCTATCTTGTTGCAAAGGCATTATGTATGTGAATTATGCAATGCCATGCTGTTTAGCCAATCATCATGTATGTGAATTACATCATGCTATCATTTTTTTGTATTAGGTGTTCCATTTGTCAGCAGCGTTTGTATATTCAACTACTCTTCCTGTGCATCAGCCATTTGAAGCGGTAATGGAAGTATCTGGAGTGAAAACAAGGTATTCAGAGCAGACAATGCTACCTGCTGAAGCAGACATCTTGTTGGTTAAAGAGGGCTCCTCAGAGGAGGATTCAGAGGCTGATGACCAGTCCTATTTCCCCCCTGAGATCTATGCTCAAACTTGGCAGGGTTATATTACCCATGTCATGCATGTTGTCTTGCATTGCTTAGTTTTTACATCATATATGGATTGCCATCTGCTTACTTGCTTACTATATAAATCATATATTTGAATTATATCATGCCATCATGTTTACATAGTACATACACATCATCTACCTGAATTATGGCATGACAACCCATTTAATAAAGACATCATATAGTTATATTATCTCATCCTGTTTAGTGTTTACAGTCATCATATTTTGAATTATGGCATTCTATCCATGAATGTATGTGAATTATGGCATGCCAACCTATTTAATAAACACATTATATAGTTATATCATGTCATCCTGTTTACATAGTCATCATATTTTGAACTATGGCTTTCCATCTTTTTTAGTTAGCCATCGTAATGTGAAATTGTGTCATGCTATCCTGTTTAGTTAGCCATCATATATGTGAAATTGTGTCATGATATCATGTTTGGTTAGACAACATAAATATGAATTATTTCATGCCCTCTTTTATTCCCCACTATCCATTGCACCTGTCTATCATGCAATGTCTATACTTTCAATTACTTTTCTTGTTTATCAGCCATTTGAATTGGAGAGGGTGATGGCAGTATCTAAGGGAGTAACAACATGGTCTTCAGAAAAGATAGTGCTACCAGTTGATGTAGATAGAACCACGGTTGTACTTGCCCAAGGACCAGATCCACCACACATAACCTAGACTCTCGCAGATTGTACCCCTACCCAGTTGGACAGAGAACCAGCTACACCCCTTCTAACCCCAACCCCGGCAGATAGTAACCCAGTTCCAGTTGACACAACACCGTCTCCACCACAGAGCACCCAAACATGAGAAGTTAGTAAGGGAACTGCAGTGCCCAAAGCACGAGGACCACCACTCTGAATCCCAACTCAACGCTTAAAGGAGAAGAAGATTTGTTCTCGTGTCGTTCTCAGAGCTATGGTTCATACTCCTTTGATCTTGCATTATCAGTATTTACTCATACCAACTATTTTCAAATTTGAAGGATGGAATTGAAACTCCAATGGCGCAACAGGTATGTTTCAAACCTGTTTCTTTAACTGGTTTGCTGTTGTAACCTGCTCTATGTTGATTTCAGTTTCAATTGAATAAACAGTTATGTTCTCATGTCATGCACATTAAAAGTGTTGTTATTGCTCTATAGTT
The DNA here is from genome assembly GCA_021437245.1 of Aegilops speltoides. Taxonomy (NCBI): domain Eukaryota; kingdom Viridiplantae; phylum Streptophyta; class Magnoliopsida; order Poales; family Poaceae; genus Aegilops; species Aegilops speltoides. The sequence continues at coordinate 89,330,520 of CM038143.1, read as the reverse complement.
TCCCACACTTATATTCTGTCTATTCTGCTTTGTCTTGAACAAATATTATTTGAACTGTGTCTCTATCTTGATTTGGCAACAAAAACTAGAATGATATAGACCATAAAGTGACCATGGTACATAGATATATGTTTGTTTCATGTTGTTATCCTGTCCACTTTACTACTGAACTCATTTACCAAAATGAGTTTCATATACAACATGGTAAACCTGTGATGTGTCTGCTTGTTTCTCTTTTAGAATGCGGACAAAATATTGGAGAACAGTATCGCGTTATGCAATGGTAAAGGAAGTAATGCAGATAAGGTTTAAGATAGTGAGACATCCCTGTTGGTCTCCAAGAAAGCTGATAGAAACTATCTTGACGACAGTGAGAGAACCCAAAAGTCCTGTCTTGATGTAGTGTTCGAGTTACTGGCCACTACTGCTGGCACAAGCTCTTCGAACTCGCTGCCTAAATCAATTTGTCTTCTTGAGTCTCAACTTCAAGTTGAAAGACATCGATCAGATGTGCTACGACAGGAAGCTGAAGGACTAAGGAAGTCCCTGCAGAATTCAGATGCATATTTCTGGTGCAACAAAGAAGTTACTGGAGGATTTAAGCGCCAAACAAGAGAAAGTTAATAAGCTTGCTAAGCATCTTGCCAGCATTATGGGTACCCAGGATATTGTTTCTTGAGATCTTTTGAAGTGGTTTCAGTTCTGGATTTGTTTTGCTGCGGCGTTTATTTGCGCTGGTCGCCAACTTTGACAACCAATGTATATGATATGCTGCTTTGTTCCCCATATTTGCACTGGTGGCGAACTTTGATGCCCAGTGGATGTAATATGTGTAATAGTCGTGATGGCCTAGCGTTAGTTGCTTGCTTATTTATTTCCTTGTCGTCTTGTTTATTTGTTTGCTTGTAGTCATTGTAGTTCTTTTTCCATGGTTTGCTAGTGGCTGCAATAACCTATTTTTTAAAATTAGGCCACAATAACCATGGGCTAATATTTACTGTAGTGACACTGGGCCTCCTATGGGCCGTAGAAACAGTGAGTCTTCTATGGGCCGTAGAAACAGTGGGCCTTCTACGGGCCGTAGAAACAATGGGCCTTCTACGGGCCGTAGAAACAATGGGCCTTCTACGGGCCGTATCATCAATGGGCCTTCTACGGGCCGTATGATCGATTGGCCAAACATGGGCCAAACATACCGCATTATGGCCGTAAACGGGCTAGATTGGAATTGTCCGTTCATGGGCCGACCATAACGGGCCATCGTTAATAGGCCCTATTTGATGACACTATGAAAATGGCCCAACGTATTAACGAACCACAAACGGGCCGACTATAACCACGGGCTGAATTTGGCCCACAAGCAGAAAATGACAGTATCGGGCCGTAAGTAAACGAATGCTGGAAATGAGCCCAAGAATAAATGGGCTCTGAGAAGGCCGAAAGATAACATGGGCTGGAAACGACCCAACGGAATAATGGGCCGTTAATGGGTATAAAGTGATACACTGTTCATTACGGGCCAGTTTCAGCAAGGGCCGCTAATGGGTGTAAAGTGATACACTGTTCATTACGGGCCAGTTTCACCATGGGCCATTAATGGGCCAAGAGTTACAAAGGGCCTCATATGGGCCGAAAGACGTCATGGGCCATACATGGGCCAGAAGTGAAAATGGGCTGGAATCATATTGGATGGCCCAGATAACGCTACTGGGCCTAATTCGTATAGGGCGTAACGGGCCTTGGGTTAGCGGGTTGTAAATGGGCTATATGCGAACAGGCCGTTAACAGGCTTTCCATGGGCCGGCCCGCCACCTTTTGACCAAGTCAAACGGGCCGGCCGTTTCACAGGAATGGGCCTTTGTTGGGCTGTGCCACGTGTCGACGTATCATAGGCGCCTTCTGTCCAATGAGTGGATGACATCTGTCCCAACGATGAGCCGACACGTGTTTCCTCCACCAATGATGGTTTTACACGGAAAATCCCCATTGGTTGGGGCTGTTAACGGTTATCGGATCCAAAACCCGACCCGATAGCTTAACGGCGTTCGTTACGGTGGATGCCACGTGTCGGTCACCCTTGACGAAAGCACTTACGTGACGCGCGATTTATCGTCATGGAAGTGGACACTTCCGTGATGATAATTTTGGTAATGTCATGGAACACTTCTACGACAGCACAGGTGTGACTATCTTGATTCTGTCATAAAATCGTCATGGATGTACATGCATGACAAAAAACGCGACCTACTTTGACAAACACGTATCATCATGGAAGTGTATTTTTTTGTAGTGAGGTAAGTCTTCTTGGGAAGAAGACCCCCTTTATATAGTGGCAAAGATTCCAACTGTTACCTTGCTCACAGCCTGCGCTAAACGGTACTACTGTTCAGGAGAGCAGTACTACTGCTCGGGCGACAGTACACATAGAACAGTGCAATGGCATGAGACCACGAGGCGGTAGTGCCGCCGGAGCGGTACTACCGCTCGCCCCAGCGGTACTGCCCCTGGGGTTGCAGCTCAAAGTACTAAGGAAGTAGGGCAGGATAGATGGGGTGTGGCAGTGCTGCAACAACGAGCAATAGTGTCACTCACCCACTGCCGCTCTACAACCGCTGAGAGCGCGGTGGGTCCAGAAGAAAGTGTAAGTGGAGCGGTAGTGGGTGGGCAGTACTATCGCTCGTACTACCATCCCACTCTCGTGCAAGCCGACACAAAAAATGAAATCCCCTAAAACAATGGCACTAGACCGCGGTACTACCACTGCCCTGAGCGGTACTACCGCTTGGGGCCTTCTGGACCTACGTACAGGAAACATGGGAGCAACTCCATCGATGCAGGAAAGGAATGAGGGTGCAAATGAAAAATTTGTGTGTGTTGATTACATCCAAACCTTTCTGAATCGGACCCCCTCTTAATAGTACGGTTCTCCTACGACTCAAATCCATCGAAAAAGAAACACAGGAAAATAACTGTCTTCACTTTAAAAGCTCCGAGGGGCTCGAATCGTCTTGTGCCATATGATAGATTATCTGAAATGCTCAATGCACACGATTAGTTCGCAAATGCATTGTCAAATTAATCACCAAAACCACTAAGGGAGAAATATGCCCGAACACCATGACAACATGCTTTTGTTAATTATATATGAAGGAATTACGTCCATGTACAACAGAAAAGCTAACAAGTTTTTGATCTGTTTGGTTGATAGCAACCATGTGATTTTTGGCATTGGGAGTTGGAATATGGCTATCTTATGGATCGTCATATCCTCGTTCGGAATGATGTAGTCGATGCACTTGGCGCAATAGAGAAGAAGAGGAAGAGCTTCTTCGAGCAAGAGATATAGGGCAAGGATTGCAGGGACCAAGAGAGGAATTGGAGCTGCAAGGGACATGAGGGAAAGGTTTGTAGCTGCACGTACCTTGACCATGACCAAGCCGCAAGTGCATTGATCGGTCTAGGTAGAGAAATGCTGCTGATAATGAAACTGGTGGTGTTGTGTGTCCTATGGGTTATCTTGCTGCGAAAATAATGGTGTTACCATCACAGACGGCTAGCTAAACCATCTGTGATAATGGCCACACATATACCCCTTGGCCAATCAGTGATAACAAAACATAGTATATGCTAGCAGTGGAGCCCTAAGATGCACTAAGGATGAAAGTTACACAAAACATACAACGACATTGCATTACATTACATACATATGTCCAAAATGTTTAGGGCTACAAATTCAATTAAGTGCTAATATATTGATATGTGACTACATGAGTCTTGTCGTCGACGAATCAGCCATGCCGCTGGAGCTAATATGACACTTGAATGAGTCCTTCAACTCACTGAAAATGCCTTGACTTGTCAGATTAGCGGTCTTCTTCTTATGCAGTGCACCTAAAAAATAGCAACGATCACCAATGTGTCATTTTAGTTGCACTACACAAGACACTCTAACAAAAAGTGTTTTGTGCAGCACACTAAAAGGTCACAGCAGCAACGATGTGTGCCTGCCCCTGTTCATATAAATTAAACATATTAATTTTATATACTTAAGATCATACATATATATGCATGACTAAGTTAATAGCAAACGAGAAATAACATGCATACAAACAAAATATGCTAAGTACATGTATTTAAAAAAAGTTAAAATGCAAATTTGATAAAAATGAATAGAAAGTAAAAAAATGTAGCATAATTTAAAGAAGTGTTGATAGCATTAAAAAATGTTCACGCACTTAAAAAATTTAAATGACATTTTTGAAAAGTTTTATGCAATGCAAAAATGTTCATTTAATTTTAAAAAAGAATTTGTACCATTAAAAAAAGTACATTGCATTTCAAAAGATGTTATAGTTTAAAAAATATGTTTGTGAAATTCTAGAAAGATGTTCACATAATTTTAAAAAATAATTGCTGATTAAAGAAGAAAAAACTCTACAAACAGTAAAAAAGATGATAAGGAAAACCAGAGGAAAGAAAACTTTTTTTTCGAGAGTACGCCAATAGCGTACCTTATCTTTATAGAAGAAGAGCAACAAGTTTACAAGAGACGCCTAGAGGAGGATGCGAACATCACACCTAGGGCCACACCCGATTACACCCCACTCAAAACCAATGCCTACTCTCTAACAAATCGAGACAACCCGCCTACTCCTAGACCCGCCTCCCTCTGCTCTTGGATCTCCCGCAGGATCGCACCCACCACCTGAAGAGGTGATTTTTGTTGGGCCGTTCGATTGAAGACCCGTGCATTACGTTGCTTCCACAATGCCCAGGTGACCGCAATCACAAAAGTGTCGAACCCACGTTTGTGCTCTTTCCTGAAACCCCTCCTAGCCTGCAATCACCAATCTAGCAAAGTATCCTCCGTCGTCGGCCGCTCCACGTTCAAGTTGAGCTCTTGTAGACATTCATGCCACACTTCCCTAGCGAAAACACATTGGATCAAGATGTGCTCCGCATTGTCTTCTTCCTGCAAACAAGTGAAGCAGCTAGAAGAGCGCTCTTGCAACCCGTGCTTTGCTCTCCTGTCTGAGGTCCAAATGCGGTGCTGTATCGCCAACCAGACAAATATTTTACACTTGAGAAGCGCCCAACTCTTCCAGATGCAAGAAGCATAGGCAACCCGTTGGATCCCTTGGCACAGACGATGATATGTGGATCTAGCAGTGTACTGCCCGGACGGGTCCGCCGGCCAAGAGAAGCAATCCGACCTATTTGGATCCCGAGGCACGGTGCTAATAGCTAGATTAAGGTGGACTAGCTGCATATGACCCGTGAAGGTGAGCTCTCCATCCATATCCTGCAGCCACCTTCCCTGCTCGAGGGCATCTCTCACCGTGCGTCGGTTCCTGGTACGGGTATCCACCAGCTTGTGTAGGAGAGGTGCAATATCCACCACAGTGAATCCATGTATCCATCTGTCTCGCCAGAACAACACATTGGTGCCATCTCCCACCTCAATCTTTACCATACTATCAAAGACCTCTCTTGCGTCTTTATCATCCAACATAGCAAGCCCCTGCCATGGCCTCATAGGATCTGTCCTTTTAACCACTCCCATCTCACCCTAAGTGCAAGGCCATGGAGCTCTAGATCCCTCACCCCCAGGCCACCCAAGTAAGTGGGTCTACATATTGTGTTCCAAGCCACGAGACACTGCCTGCCATTCACTTTATCTTTGCCAGCCCAGAAGAACGCACGCATCCATTGGTTGATCTCCTCCAACACCCACGTCGGGGCCTCCGCTATCATAAAGTGATGGATGGGTTTTGCCGCAATGACAGATTTAGCAAGCACCAACCGACCAGACCTCTGGATCATACCCCGCTGCCATGTAGGAGCAGCTTTCTTCTCTTGATCCAACATGGGCTGCCACTCTGCTCTACTAAGCTGGTGGATTGCCAACTGCAGCCCCAAGTATCTACACGGGAAGCTTCCCACATTGCATTGCAGAATGGACTCCACCCGCTCCCTATCAACCACTTCACCATTGATCATCACGGCCAAGGATTTCTGGTAATTGATCTTCAATCCCGAAGCCTCCCCAAACATCCACAATGCTTCCTTTACGAATCTCAGATCCATCAACGTGGGCTTAACAAACAGCGCCATGTCATCAGCATATATAGACACACTTTGCTCTGCCGAGATCCCAATGAATTTACTCGACACCCCCAAAGCCACTGCTTTAGACATAATCTTTGACAGCACATCCACCGCAATGACGAACAACAGCGGAGACACTGGGTCCCCTTGCCTTAGTCCTTGCACATGCTGGAAGCTTCTTCTCGGACATCCATTCACCAAGACTTTCGTGGTGGCTGTCTTGAGGAGAATGGATACCCAGCACTGCCATTTAGCACCAAAACCTTTGTGCGCCATAACGTTAAACACAAAAGGCCAAGCGAGCAAGTCAAACGCCCTGGATATGTCTAGCTTAAGGAAAGCTCCTGCCTCTTTCCGAGCATGAATCTTTCTGGCCACTTGTCGCACCAAGATGAAGTTATCATGCAAATGTCTCCCACATATGAAAGCTGATTGATTAGCCGCCACTATCTCCTTCATCCTCCTCCTAACTCGATTCGCCAGAAGCTTAGCAAAAATTTTAGCCGCACTATGGGTCAGACTAATCGGACGAAAGCCGCCCACCACCTCTGCATCCGGCTTCTTTGGGATGAGCACAATGTGTGCACGGTTAAGTTTGTTGAAACCCCGACCATCCCCTACGTACAGCTTCATGAAGACTGCCATCACATCATCTTTAATAATGTGCCACGCCTTCTGGTAGAAAGCAGTGATAAACCCATCCGGCCCCGGCGCACGATCAGAAGGCAGATCCTTGATCGTGCCCCAAACTTCCTCCTCCGAAAAAATCTCGTCGAGCTCCAACAGATTGTGAGAGTCCATATCCAGAAACTCGAGATCCACGTCCACCTCCCTCGAGTGAGTTCTACCCAGGAGTTGTTCATACGCTTCCGAGAAAATCTCCTCCTTCCGATGCTGATCAGTGATCAACTCGCCATTGAGTCTCACGTGCGGGATGAAATTCTTTGATCGACGACCGTTTGCCACAGCCTGGAATAGTTTTGTGTTGGCATCACCCTCTCTAATCCATCTTAAGCGCGATCTCTGCCTCCCAATCATCTGCTGCAAAGAGGCCAAACCAAGCAAAGCATGCTTAATGCTGCCCCTGAGCCAACTCTCCACAGGCGAAAGAATACGAGTCTCCATGGCACGGTCCATCTTCAGGATGATGTAGTTGGTGATGGCCATCTAGATCTTAATGTTTCCTGTCTTCTTTTGCCCCCAAACCTGCAGCGCCATCGCGGTGTTGCGAAGAAGGAAATCGAGCCTCTTGAAAGGATCAAAGATTGCCTGGTCACACACCCACGCATCACGAACCGTCTGCTCGAACCCCTCCAACTTCAACCAAAAAATGTCAAAATGGAACCTCTTCTTAGCACAAAAGGGTGCCGAGATAGTTAGATGCAGCGGGGAGTGGTCAGAGATGTTTGTGCTAAGTGCTTGCAATAGCATATCCGGATACGCTAACTCCCAATTCACCGTAACCAGAACCCGGTCAATCTTCGTCGACACCGGCTGCTCTCGTTTGTTGGACCACGTAAATCTCCTCCCATGCAAGTAAGGTTCTTTAAGCTCACACTCGTCCACGAACTCCTTGAATCTTCTCATAATTCTCTAGTTCAGGTTACTGTTACCCTTCTCATCAGCCCTCAAAATCATGTTGAAGTCGCCAAGGACCATCCAAGGCCCCGGACAAACCACCCTTCTATTGTGTAGCTCGACTAGGAATTGCATCTTCGCCTCATCACCTTGCGGTCCATAAACCACCGTCTTCCACCACTCTGAACCATCCTTGGTGTGCACCGTACCCGTGAGCGAGTGGGTGTCAAGAGCAATGCTATCAACATCCATCACCGTCGAATCCCATCCCAGAAGAATCCCCCCTCCCGAGTCTCCAAAGCCGGCACATAGGCGAAGCCATCAAACGATGGCCCCAAGCATTGCATAGCTATGAAAGGATCAATTACATCAAGTTTCGTCTCTTGAAGAGCAACTAAGTTAACCTTGGCCTCCACTACAAACTCCCTAACCGCGTTCCTCTTAGCTGGGTTATTCAAAGCCCTCACGTTCCAACATAAAATCTTTGGGTTCCAATCCATAGTAACCCAAAAGACACCCAACACCCCCACACCAACACCCGAATAGCACTCAAGCTGCTCCCATAACCACTAAAGATCCTGCAGCAAAATCCCTCGCCGGTGGCACCTCCTTGCCAAATAGGGCAGCAATAACCCGGATGTGCTGTTCTCTCAAAGGTGAGTCAAAAATCTCAGCTAGCTCCGCTATGTGATCCTCGTTTCCATCGAAATCCTCAGGAACGATTCCGAGCGCACGCATGAGCACATTCTCAGCATGTGTCGCCTTGCAGGCTTTGCTCGTTGGAGCCTTCTTAGAACCCCTAGTCGTGCGACGCGGTGTGAACGGCTCGGCCTCCGGGCACAACGAAGACTGCACCTCCATGAGAAGCGGGGGAGCCAGCTTGCGAACGAGCGCATTATAGAACCACTTGAGTTTTCCATATGCCACAGCCTCCTGAGGAGTCATCCCACTCGTGCACGACTGAACCTGCAATTGCATGTTCGAATCCACGTGCCGATCCTCCGGAATCACCACGCCCCCCTGGGAGGCCGCCACTTGGCCCTGATCCAAAATCTCCTCCACGCATGCCGGAGTGCATTCTACAATCATTGGCGGGGCCAGCTACCAGGAAGTAGGGGGCAAGTCCATCCCATCGGGTGCCGCACCAACCGAGTGGGGGTCCGCCAGATTCTCCCCCACACATGCCAACAACTGCACCCGACCCATCACATCAGGTGGACCCTCCGGCTGGCCCGCCACATCCACCGTAATTCCCGCCCTTGACTGGTCATGGGGCACCTGCCCAAGCCCAGGGCCCGCAGCGCTGGTCCCCATCAGGCCACGCCCAAAGCCAACCACCTCGCTCGCCATCCCATCACCGAGCGGCCGCTCCTCAGAGTTACCAGCCAATAGAATCTCCCCCTGCGGATCCCGAGGCTCAATGGGATTAGCTACCAGACCCACCGCCTCGTGGCGCGCATCCTGATCCGGACCCGCAGCCCCTACCTCCATCTAATCCTGACCCCGCTCGGAAGCAGCAGGCCCTTCCTTCGTCGACTCCACGAAAACTGGCATGGCTGCAGGTGGGACCACCTCCGGTAGAACTGCCACCTCCACATTGCTCTTGCCGCTTGGCGGGTTTGAAATTTGGAGCACTCTCCCACCCGCGGCCCCATCCTGCCGATCCACCTCTCCCAGCCAGTCAAAAGCAGACAGCCGGGACGTCAGTCTATCGCGGACCGTCACCCTGGGCCCGGGGCTCCCCACCCGAAGCAGTGGGTCCATCGGGTGGATCCTCCAGTCCCCACCATCACCAGCTCCGGCCAAGCGAGCGGCATACTGCGTGCCCGCCAGCGCACCGCCTCCGCCACCTGAAGCAGCTCCTCTATCATCATGAACTCCAGCCTACCAAACCATCCTGCGCGTCGTCGGTCCACCAAGCATGTCCAGCTCCGAGTCCGGCAACCCACTCTGCCCGCTGTCCGACGATGCCCCCATGAACCAAGGCTCCTACCCATCCAGAAATTTTGTCACGGAATCCAAGTGGATGAGAACCTTATGTTGCAGCATCTTCGGCTTGAACAACTCGCGCTGCTCCAGCGGCTCAGGCACTGCAAGCCACCGGCGCGACGGGATCAGCTCCGGCTGCGCCATCCATGTCGTGAGCTTGAACGAGGACAAATCAGACCGTGAAGAAATCTCCAGAGCCACCACCTCGATGATGCATGACCCCGCCAACAAGCTCTCCACCACATCAAGCTCCCAGGCATGCGGAGGAATGCCTTCCAATTCCAGACCCACCTTGAACTTCATGGCAGCGAACACGGCTTGCGACTGCCTGATCCACTGCCTGAATGAGAAACGACGCCCATTGTGCTCTGCTACCTCTTGAGCACTGCGTTGGATTTCCCCGAAGAGGAGAGGATGATGCAGCAAAGTAGCGCAAGTATTTCCCTCAGTTTTTGAGAACCAAGGTATCAATCCAGTAGGAGACCACGCACAAGTCCCTCGTACCTACAAAAAACGATAGCAACTCGCAACCAATGCTTAGGGGTTGTCAATCCCTTCACGGTCACTTACGAGAATGAGATCTGATAGAGATACTATTTTGGGTATTTTTGATAGATAGATGCAAAGTAAAAAGTAAAGGCAAGATAAAAAAAGCAAGTAAATAAAGAGATATAGATTGATATGATGAGAAAAGACCCGGGGGCCATAGGTTTCACTAGTGGCTTCTCTCAAGAGCATAAGTATTCTACGGTGGGTGAACAAATTACTGTTGAGCAATTGACAGAATTGAGCATAGTTATGAGTATATCTAGGCAATGATCATGTATATAGGCATCACGTCCAAAACAAGTAGATCGAAACGATTCTGCATCTACTACTATTACTCCACTCATCGACCGCTATCCAGCATGCATCTAGAGTATTTAAGTAAACACAGAGTAACGCCGTAAGAAAGATGACATGATGTAGAGGGATAAATTCATGCAATATGATAAAAAACCCATCTTGTTATCCTCGATGACAACAATACAATACGTGCCTTGCAACTCTTTCTGTCACTGAGTAAGGACACCACAAGATTGAACCCAAAGCTAAGCACTTCTTCCATTGCAAGAACTACCAATCTAGTTGGCCAAACCAAAAAGGATAATTCGAAGAGACTTGCAAAGATAACTCAATCATACATATAAGAACTCAGAGAAGAATCAAATATATTCCATAGATAATACTGGATCATAAACCCACAATTCATCGGTCTCAACAAACACACCGTAAAAAGAAGATTACATCGAATAGATCTCCATGAGAGAGGGGGAGAACATTGTATTGAGATCCAAAAAGAGAGAAGCCATCTAGCTACTAGCTATGGACCCGAAGGTCTGAAGTAAAGTACTCACACTTCATCGGAGGGGCTATGGTGATGATGTAGAAGCCCTCCGTGGTGGATGCCCCCTCCGGCGGAGCTCCAAAACAGGCCCCAAGATGGGATCTCGTGGATACAGAAGGTTGCGACGGTGGAATTAAGTTTTTGGCTCCTGTTCTGATCGTTCGGGGATACATAGGTATATATAAGAGGAAGGAGTACGTCGGTGGAGCTCCGAGGGGCCCACGAGGTAGGGGGGCATGCCCAGGGGGCGCACCCTCCACCCTCGTGACCTCCTCGGACACTTCTTGGAGTAGGGTCCAAGTCTCCTGGATCACGTTCGGTTGGAAAATCACGACCCCGAAGGTTTCATTCTGTTTGGACTCCGTTTGATATTCCGTTTCTTCGAACACTGAAATAGGCAAAAAAACGGCAATTCTGGGCTAGGCCTCCGGTTAATAGGTTAGTCCCAGAAATAATATAAAAGTGGAAAATAAAGACCAATATAGTCCAAAACAGTAGATAAAGTAGCATGGAGCAATCAAAAGTTATAGATACGTTGGAGACGTATCAGGCATCCCCAAGCTTAATTCCTGCTCGTCCTCGAGTAGGTAAATGATAAAAAAAGAATTTTTGATGCGGAGTGATACTTTCGCATAATTTCAATATAAATCTTCTTAATTGTGATAGGAATATTCAGATCCGAAAGATTCAAGACAAAAGTTCATATTGACACAAAAATAATAATACTTCAAGCATACTAATCAAAGCAATCATGTCTTCTCAAAATAACATGGCCAAAGAAAGTTCATCCCTACAAAATCATATGGTTAGGCTATGCTTCATTTTCGTCACACAAAGACGTTCCCAACTTCTATACCCCCGATGACAAGCCAAGCAATTGTTTCGTACTTAAATAATCTCAAACTTTTTCAACTTTCACGCAATACATGAGCGCGAGCCATGGATATAGCACTATGGGTGGAATAGAATATGATGATGGGGATTGTGTGGAGAAGACAAAAAAGGAGAAGGTCTCACATCGACGAGGCTAATCAATGGGCTATGGAGATGCCCATCAATTGATGTCAACATGAGGAGTAGGGATTGCCATGCAATGGATGCACTAGAGCTATGAATGCTCAACAAAAGAAAACTAGTGGGTGTGCATCCAACTCGCTTGCTCACGAAGACCTAGGGCATTTTGAGGAAGCCCATCATTGGAATATACAAGCCAAGTTCTATAATGAAAAATTCCCACTAGTATAAAAAGACAAATTACGAGACTCACTAACATGAAGATCATGGTGCTACTTTGAAGCACAATATATGAGACTCACTACATGAAGAACAAGGTGCTACTTTGAAGCACAAGTGTGGTAAAAGGATAGTAGCATTGTCCCTTCTCTTTTTCTCTCATTTTTTTATTTGGGCCTTTCTCTTCTCTTTTTTTTGGCCTCTTTTTTTCGTCCGGAGTCTCATCCCGACTTATGGGGGAATCATAGTCTCCATCATCCTTTCCTCACTTGGGACAATGCTCTAATAATGATGATCATCATACTTTTATGTTTCTTACAACTCAACAATTACAACTTGATACTTAGAACAAAGGATGACTCTATATGAATGCCTCTGGCGGTGTACCGGGATGATGCAATGAATCAAGAGTGACACGTATGGAAAATAATGCATGGTGGCTTTGCCACAAATACGATGTCAACTTCATGATCATGCAATGGCAATGTGACAAAAGTAATGTATGTCATGATGATGATGATGGAAGTTGCATGGAAATATATCTCGGAATGGCTATGGAAATGCCATGATAGGTAGGTATGGTGGCTGTTTTGAGGAAGATATAAGGAGGTTTATGTGTGATAGAGTATATCGTATCACGGGGTTTGGATGCACCGGCGAAGTTTGCACCAACTCTCAAGGTGAGAAAGGGCAATGCACGGTACCGTAGAGGCTAGGAAAGGTGGAAAGGTGAGAATGCGTATAATCCATGGACTCAACATTAGTCAAAAGAACTCATATACTTATTGCAAAAAATTAGAAGCCATCAAAAAAATTCAAGTACTGCGCGCATGCTCCTAGGGGGATAGATTGGTAGAAAAAGACCATCGCTCGTCCCCGACCGCCACTCATAAGGATGCACAAGCCAGGTACACTTCATGTTTCAAATTTGTTAAACAACTTTACCCATACGTGCATGCTACGGGACTTGCAACTTCAACACAAGTATTTCTCAAATTCACAATTATCAACTAGCACGACTTTGATATTATTACCTCCATATCTCAAAACAATTATCAAGCACCAAACTTATCTTTAGTATTCAATTTACTCAAAAGAAAGTTTCACATGTCTAGAACACTAAGTATATTAACATTAAACGAATTACCATGCTATTAATGACTCTCAAAATAATCTAAGTGAAGCATGAGAGATCAATAGTTTCTATAAAACAAATCCACCACCGTGCTCTAAAAGATCTAAGTGAAGTACTAGAGCAAAAATTATCACGCTCAAAAGATATAAGTGAAGCACTAAGAGCAAAACTTGTCAAGCTCAAAAGATATAAGTGAAGCACATAGAGTATTCTAACAAATTCTAATTCATGTATGGATCTCTCAAAAGGTGTATAAAGCAAGGATGATTGTGGTAAACTAACAAGCAAAGACACAAATAATACAAGACGCTCCAAGCAAAACTCATATCATGTTGGTGAATAAAAATATAGCTCCAAGTAAATTACCGATGGAAGTGGATTTAAAGAGGGATGCCTTCCGGGCATACCCAAGCTTTGACTTTTGGTGTCCTTGATTATCTTGGGGTGCCATGGGCATCCCCAAGCTTAGGCTCTTGCCACTCCTTGTTCCATAATCCATCAAAAGAATTCACCCAAAACTTGAAAACTTCACAACACAAAACTCAACAGAAATCTCGTGAGCTCCGTTAGAGAAAGAAAACAAAAGACTACTTCAAGGTACTGTAATGAACTCATTCTTTATTTATATTGGTGTTAAACCTACTGTATTCCAACTTCTCTATGGTTTATAAACTATTTTACTAGCCATAGATTCATCAAAATAAGCAAACAACACACGAAAAACAGAATCTGTCAAAAACAGAACAGTCTGTAGCAATCTGTAACTAACGCAAACTTCTGGAATTCTAAAAATTCTACCAGAATAGGAAGTCCTGTACAATTTGTTTATTGAACATCAGCAAAAAGAATCAACGCAAAAGCACGTTCCTGTGATTTATCATAACTAAATTCGTGCGCGCAAAGTTTCTGTTTTTCAGCAGAATCAAATCAACTATCATCGTAGGTTATCCTATAGGTTCTACTTGGCACAAACACTAATTAAAACATAAAACCACATCCAAACAGAAGGTAGATGGATTATTTATTCCTAAACAGAAGCAAAAACAAAAAAAACACAAAATAAAATTGGATTGCCTCCCAACAAGCGCTATTGTTTAACGCCCCTAGCTAGGCATAAAAGCAAGGACAGATCTAGGTATTGCCATCTTTGGTAGGCAATCCATAAGTGGCTCTCATGACAGATGCATAAGATAATTTTATTTTATTTCTAGGGAAGTGTTCCATACCCTTCTTTAAGGGAAATTGGAATCTAATATTCCCTTCCTTCATATCAATAATTGCACAAGTCGTTCTAAGGAAAGGTCTACCAAGAATAATAGGACATGAAGGATTGCAATCTATATCAAGAACGATAAAATCTACGGGCACATAATTCCTATTTGCAACAATAAGAACATCATTAATTCTTCCCATAGACTTTTTAATAGTGGAATCCGCAAGATGCAAGTTTAGAGAGCAATCATCAAAATCACGGAAGTCTAGCAAATCACATAAAGTTTTGGGGATAGTAGAGACACTAGCACCCAAATCACACAAAGCATGAAACTCAAAAATTTTAATCTTAATTTTAATAGTAGGTTCCCACTCATCATAGAGTTTTCTAGGGATAGAAACTTTCAACTCAAGTTTTTCTTCATAAGATTGCATCAAAGCATCAACAATATGTTCGGTAAAGGCCTTATTTTGACTATAAGCATGAGGAGAGTCTAGCACGGATTGCAACAAGGAAATAGAACCGATCAAAGAGCAATTTTCATAATTAAATTCCTTGAGATCCAAAATAGTGGGTTTAGCAACATCACGGTTTTTATTTATTTCAATCCCACTTTCATCAATTTCATCATCAAGATCTAGAAACTCCGAATTCTTAGAACGCCTTCTAGGTAAAGGAAGATCATATTCAGATTCATATTTCAAAACAAAGATTTAATGGGGGACACATCAATAACTTTTAGATCTTCATGTTGATTTTCATAGGGATTGAAAGAACACGCTTTAATAAAGGCATCTTTGGAAGCACGCATTCTAGCGGTTCTTTCCTTGCACTCATCAATGGAAATTCTCATGGCTTTGAGAGACTCATTGATATCATGTTTAGGAGGAACAGATCGAAGCTTTAAAGAATCAATTTCAAGAGAAATTCTATCAACGTTCCTAGCCAAATCATCAACTTTAAGCAATTTCTCTTCAAGCAAGGCATTAAAATTCTTTTGTGAATTCATAAACTACTTAACACTACTCTCAAATTCAGAGGGCATCTTATTAAAATTTCCATAAGAGTTATTGTAGGAATTTCCATAATTATTAGAAGGATTACGAGGATAAGGCCTAGGATTAAAATTCCCTCTATAAGCATTGTTTCCAAAACTATTCCTAACAACAAAATTCACATCCATAGATTCATTATTATTCTCAAGCAAAGTAGATAAAGGCATATCATTGGGATCAAGAGGAGTATTTTTAGGAGCAAACATCTTCATAAGTTCATCCATCTTTTCACTCAAAACATTGATTTCTTCTATAGCATGCACTTTCTTACTAGAAGATCTTTCGGTGTGCCATTGAGAATAATTAGCCATAATATTATCAAGCAATTTGGTAGCATTCCCTAACGTAATTTCCAGAAACATGCCTCCCGCGGCCGAATCTAAAAGATCTCTAGAAGCAAAATTCAATCCGGCATAAAAAATTTGTATGATCCTCCATAAATTCAAACCATGAGTAGGGCAATTGTGAAGCATTAATTTCATTCTTTCCCAAGATTGGGCAACATGCTCATGATCAAGTTGTTTAAAATTCATGATATCGTTCCTAAGAATGATAATCTTAGCGGGAGGAAAATACTTAGACATAAAAGCATATTTGCACTTGTTCCAAGAATCAATACTATTTTTAGGCAAAGATGAAAACCAAACTTTAGCACGATCTCTAAGTGAAAACGGAAATAACTTCAATTTGACAATATTGTTATCCGTATCTTTCTTATTTTGCATATCACACAAATCAACAAAATTGTTTAGATGAGTAGCGGCATCTTCACTAGGAAGGTCGGCGAATTGATCTTTCATAACAAGATTCAGCAAAGCGGTATTGATTTCACAAGACTCATCATTATTAAGAGGAGCAATCGGAGTACTAAGGAAATCATTATTATTGGTATTCGAGAAATCACACAATTTGGTATTATCTTGCGCCATGGCAACAAGTAATCCAACACACAAGCAAACAGAAAGGCAAAGGGAAAAAGGCAAATGGGAAAGAGAGGAGTAGATTGGGAAAGAGAGGGCAAATAAAACGGCAAGGGTGAAGTGGGGGAGAGGAAAACGAGAGGCAAATGGCAAATAATGTAATGCGAGAGATAGGGATTGCGATGGGTACTTGGTATAGTTGACTTGCTTGCGTGAGCCTCCCCAGCAGCGGCGCCGGAAATTCTTCTTGCTACCTCTTGAGCACTGTGTTGGATTTCCCCGAAGTGGAGAGGATGATGCAGCAAAGTAGCGTAAGTATTTCACTTAGTTTTTGAGAACCAAGGTATCAATCCAGTAGGAGACCACGCACAAGTCCCTCGTACCTACACAAAACGATAGCAACTCGCAACCAACGCTTAGGGGTTGTCAATCCCTTCATGGTTACTTACGAGAGTGAGATCTGATAGAGATAATATTTTTGGTATTTTTGATAGATAGATGCAAAGTAAAAAGTAAAGGCAAGATAAAAATAAAGCAAGTAAATAAAGTGATATAGATTGATATGATGAGAATAGACCTGGGGGCCATAGGTTTCACTAGTGGCTTCTCTCAAGAGCATAAGTATTCTACGGTGGGTGAACAAATTACTGTTGAGCAATTGACAGAATTGAGCATAGTTATGAGTATATCTTGGCAATGATCATGTATATAGGCATCACGTCCAAAACAAGTAGATCAAAACGATTCTGCATCTACTACTATTACTCCACTCATCGACCGCTATCCAGCATGCATCTAGAGTATTAAGTAAAAACAGAGTAACGCCGTAAGCAAGATGACATGATGTAGAGGGACAAATTCATGCAATATGATAAAAAAAACATCTTGTTATCCTCGATGGCAACAATACAATACGTGCCTTGCAAATCTTTCTGTCACTGAGTAAGGACACCGCAAGATTGAACCCAAAGCTAAGCACTTCTTCCATTGCAAGAACTACCAATCTAGTTGGCCAAACCAAAAAGGATAATTCGAAGAGACTTGCAAAGATAACTCAATCATACATAAAAGAATTCAGAGAAGAATCAAATATTTTCCATAGATAATACTGGATCATAAACCCACAATTCATCGGCCTCAACAAAGACACCGCAAAAAGAAGATTACATCGAATAGATCTCCACGAGAGAGGGGGAGAACATTGTATTGAGATCCAAAAAGAGAGAATAAGCCATCTAGCTACTAGCTATGGACCCGAAGGTCTGAAGTAAACTACTCACACTTCATCGGAGGGGCTATGGTGATGATGTAGAAGCCCTTTGTGGTGGATGCCCCCTCCGGCGGAGCTCCAGAACAGGCCCCAAGATGGGATCTCGTGGATACATAAGGTTGCGGCGGTGGAATTAGGTTTTTGGCTCCTGTTCTGATCGTTCGGAGATACGTAGGTATATATAGGAGGAAGGAGTACGTCGGTGGAGCTCCGAGGGGCCCACGAGGTAGGAAGGCGCGCCCAAGGGGGCGTCCTCCACCCTCGTGACCTCCTCGGACACTTCTTGGAGTAGGGTCCAAGTCTCCTGGATCACATTCGGTTGGAAAATCACGATCCCGAAGGTTTCATTCCGTTTGGACTCCGTTTGATATTCCTTTTCTTCGTAACACTGAAATAGGCAAAAAACAACAATTATGGGCTGGGCCTTCGGTTAATAGGTTAGTCTCAAAAATAATATAAAAGTGGAAAGTAAAGCCAAATATAGTCCAAAACAGTAGATAAAGTAGCATGGAGCAATCAAAAATTATAGATACGTTGGAGATGTATCATGCTCCAACACCGGACGCAATCCCATCCTGTTCCGTTCCTCCTTTCTCGCGAAGACCACTAGGTAAACCTCCAACCTAAACCGATGCACTGACACCCTTTCTGGCGGGATGCCCATCCTGGAATGCAATGCCTCCAGCACCATCTCTGGCGAAACTTCCTCTCTGACTCCACCCACGTAGACTACCATGGCCTGCTGCAGCCTTCCCTCCAAGGCATCCATCTCACGGGTCCTCCTGACCACACACAACTCGCCCGACTCCATCTCCATGTCCACATCCAGCTCCAGCCGCGGCGGCGCGAGGCGGGGCCACACCAGAGTAGCTAGAACAGGGCACGACAAAGGAGGAGGCGGGGGAGGAGGAAGACGCCTCAGCCCCTCCCCACTAGCCGCACGGGGGCCCGACGAGACGCCCTCAGCACCTCCCCAACGCGCGACCTTGGCCGCCGCCTCGCGCCTGAGCTCCTCGACCGGAGACGGGCTGCTCTGCCTCTTGCACTGCGATGCGACATGCCCCAGCAGCCCACACCGGAGGCAGACAACATCATTGGTGCAGTCCTTCAAGAAGTACCCTTTCGACAGACACCGGAAGCACTTGTCACGCATCTCCAGCGAAACCTTCTTGAGTGGCGGCGACGAGCGGCGCAGATCAGGGGCCCGGCGACCCTCCTCCAGGCGCCGCCGCCACATGGTCTTCTTGGACGCAGGGGCCTCCTGCCACTGCGAGATCCGCCGCGACGCGCCCGCTCCGTCACCCACGGCGACTAGAGCGGCCGGCGCCACTGCCGCCTCCGACTCCTCAGAGGCCGACAAGAGCCCCAGCCCAGACACCACCGGCCGCTCACCCTGGAAGGACGAGGTGACCGACCGTGGGCTCTCCGCCATGGATCGAGCAGACGCCAGGAAAGCGGGGAAGGGAGGGAATCGAGGACCGGCGACTGCCAGATCTGGAGTGGACACCGCGCCCGGAGTGGCACACGGCGGACGGGTGGACGCCGGCACCGGAGTGACGCACGGCGGGGACGCGCTCTCACGCTCTCTATGGACTCTCACGACAAGAATCTCAAATTAAGGCAAGGCCATCGAGGCAAACGGCCGTTTCCTCCTCGTAAACAACACCAGAGGAAAGAAAACTCATGCGTCGCAGCGCTAGTAAGGGGTCGGCCCAGCAGCGCGCTCGTGAGAGGCGAGACTGAGCTGCGTCTCGACACGGGCGAGACAAAGCTCTTGCGAAGGGTGATCTAAAAAAACTTTTCTGAGTATCATGAGAGAAATGTGATAGGTTTCCATATGAGTTGGTATTCCAGGTAATTTGTTATTTACTCGTGATAAATTAACGAGAAGGCACCTTTCTTCTGCGGTTGCTGCTGTGATTTTGCCAAATTGCATATAATATACAGGACGTGAGTTACAAGAGGGTATTATTGTTTGTGTGAGAAGCATTTTGTTAGAATTAACAACCGAGTTGAGACGAAACTTCAACAATGGGCAGCGCCAGGCGCTGGCGACCGGCGGAGGCTCGGATTGTGCCGCTCGTCCCCCCCTCACCGATGCCACATCCCCTATGCGCACGCCGGCCACCTTGCCATCCCGTCACGTTCTAGTTGCAGCGCCGCCAAAGCTTCGCAGCACTGCCAGCTCGTGCCCTCGTCGTTTGGCCACTGACGGTTGCAACACAACCACTAACAGTTGTAGCTTATTCCATCGGGGTTGTAGCTATTGCGCCAGCCGGTTCCAACACTGATGCCTAAGGTTGCAGCTTCTTGCTTCGGTTGGTCGCAACTTCTCTGTCATCTGTTCTAGCACTGACGACAGTTGCAACTTCTTACATCGGAGTTGCAGCTTTTGTGCTAGCAGGTTCTAGCACTAACGACTAAGGTTACAACTTCTCCCATGACCGGTCGCCACTTCTTTGTCGTCTAGTTCCAGCATCAGTGACTGAGGTTGCATCTTCTCTGTTGGTTGGTCCCAGCACTTCTCTCTTGGCCGGTTCCAGCACCACCAACTAAAGTTGTAGCTTCTCGCCCGACCAGTTCTAGCACCACCAACTAAAGTTGCAGCTTCTCGCTCGGCGGGTCACAACTTCTCTGTCATCCGGTTCCAACATCGGTGAGTGAGGTTGCATCTTCTTGGCTAGCTGGTCCCAGCACTATCAACCAGGGTCACAGCTTCTTGCTCGGCCGGTTCCAGCTTCTCCGTCAACCGGTTCCAACAACGTCTACTAGGTGTCACAGCTTCTAACCCGACCGGTTGCAGCTTCCCAATGGGCCAGTTCTAGCACATGCTACTGGGGTCACAACTTTTCACCCGGTCGGGTGCAGCTTCTTTGCTGGCTACGGGGAAGATGTGCAAGGGGTAGGTAATGAGGGGATGGGGTTCATCCATGGCTACGGGGAGAGGAGTGGGAGGTAGGTGATGAGCGGATGGGTTCATTGATGGCTGCCACTACTACAGATTGGTACAACACTGACCGATCAAATTGGATCATCACTGATGCGCGAGTGGCCGATCTGTGTCCCAGGGTCAATAATGACATTGCCATCACATACGAGCTAGCTAAACCATCTGTGTTAAATTTCACACATATACCGCTTTGGGCTATCAGTGAAAACAAAATACGATATAAGCAAATTGGTGTTCCGTGGCTGTGGAGCCCCAAGATGCACTAAGGATGAAAGTTACACAAAACATACAACGCAATTGCATTACATTTCATACATATGTCCAAAATGTTTAGAGCAACAAATTCAACTAAGTGCTAACATATTGATATGTGACTACATGAGTCTTGTCGTCGACGAATCAGCCATGCCGCTGGAGCTAATTTGACACTTGAATGAGTCATTCAACTCACAAAATGCCCCTCAACTTGTTAGATTAGTGGTCTTCTTGTGTAGTGCACCTATAGTATAGCAACGCCGCCAATGTGTCATTTTACTTGCACTACACAAGACACTGATGAAAAGTGTTTTGTGCAGTACACTAAGATGTCACAACAACAACTATGTGTGTCTGCCCATGTTCATATAAATCAAATAACATTTATATACTTAAGATCATACATATATACACATGACTAAGTTAATAGCAAATGAGAAATAACATGCATACAAATGAAATATCTTAAGTACATATATTTAAAAAATATATTTTTAATGTTAACCGTGAATTTGAAAAATCTTAGGAGAACGTAAATAAAATTGTTAGCGTAATTTAGAAAAGTGTTGATAGCATTCAAACAAATGTTGTGACATTTAAAAATAGTCATGCATTTCAAAAAAATGCACATAACATTTTCGAAAAGTTTTATTCTATATAAAAAAACTTTGTTTAATTAAAAATATATTTCATAGTACCATTCATATGTACAATGTATTTAAAAGATGTTACGAGTTTCAAAAGTATGTTTGTTAATTTTTTCTAAAAAAGTTGGATATAATTTCTAAAAATAATTTGTTGATTAAAAAAGGAAAAACCAAAGAAAACCTCTGCGACAGTGAAAAATCCGAAAAGAAAATCCAGAGGATAAAAATCTCGCGCACCGCAGCGCCAGTAATGAGCCGGCCCAGCAGCGCGCTCGTCAGAGGTATACCTGGCCAAACGGGCCGGTTTTTTTGGGCCGGCACGATAGCCCACGTGCCTGGCCCGTCACGGGCCGGCACGGCACGAAGCTATGTGGGCCGTGCCTGGCACGCGGCCCTGCTTGGGCCGTGCCTGGGCTGCTATGGCTGGCACGCGTGCCAGCCCGGCACGGCACACCCAGTAACGGGCCGGCACGGGAGCACGTGAAGCCTGGGAGGGAGGGAATCGATCCGTTGGGGGGAGAGAGCGCTTCGATCGAGGGAGCGGGGGGCTGGGGTCTGGGGCGGCCGAGCGGAGCAGCGGGGGTTAAGCGGGGGTTTAGGTATAGGGTCCGTCTATGTTACATCTAGATGTGAGATAATATCTCACATCTAAGTATAATGTCATGTGTTTTGTAATCCTCCCTGCTGGACTTTTTTGTTGTTTGTTTGTTTTTTAGCCTTTTCCGCTTTTGTTTGCTGTCACGTTGAACACACGCGGGCTGCTTGGCCAGCGCTAGCTAGCTCGGCTCCCTCGCTGGCCTTGACTTGATTGATACTGTACAAGTCTGCATGCAATGAGAAGCAGCCCTATTGTTGATAACGCCCGTATCCTTCAGTTTTTTTGCAAAAGTGCCCTCCTGCTTGTCTGTAGGTTGACGTCTTTTAGGTCAATTTACCCCATTCGCAAAACATGAAAAAAGTTTGTGATTTTTTTTAATAATTTGAAATAAAAATAGTGGTAGCTTAAAAAGTGTTCATCAATTCAAAAAATGTTCATCAATTCAAAAAAGGTCACAAATTAGAAAAATATATTCGCGATATAAAAGATGTTCAAGAATTTGAAAATGTTCGCTAACTTCAAAAGTTTCACCAATTCAATACGTATTGGTGAATTAAAATGATGTTAGTGAATTTGTTAAATTTTCATGATTTTCTAAAAATATTCATGAATAAAAGAAATGTTCACGAATTAAAAAAAAGGTCATGAATTTTAAAAACGTACATTGGGACAAAAAAATGGTCGAACCTAGTTGCGCATTGATGCTTGAAATTGGGTCAAGAAAATGTCGAGGTCAGTTGCGAGTCAAGGATGGACTTGTAACTGGGGCAAATAAAAGGGTCAATGGCCGAGTTGCATGTCAATGATGGACTTTTAACTGGTACGGAAAATTGATTATATCCCAGTTGCGAGTCAAGAGTGGACTTGTACATAACTGGGACAACTACACGAAACAACAATACCAGTTGTGAGTCGAGGATGGACTTGTAGCTGGGACAACTACACAAAACTACGCTAGGAGTTGCGAGTCGAGGGTGAACTTTTAACTAGGACAACAACAAATCTATGTGCCTAGTTGCGAGTCGAAGGTGGACTTCTACAACTGGGACAACTATGAAACTACGAGCCTAGTTGCGGGTCAAGGGAGGACTTGCAACTGGAAACAAAACAACACCCTCCCGAGTTTCAAGTCGAGGGTGGACTTGCAATTGGGCCGACAGAAACCCCTAGTTTCAGGTCAAGGGTCTAATTGCAACTACTATGAAAGAAGAACAAAAAACAACACCCTCCCTCCGAGTTG
Organism: Aegilops speltoides; assembly: GCA_021437245.1. Classification (NCBI taxonomy): domain Eukaryota; kingdom Viridiplantae; phylum Streptophyta; class Magnoliopsida; order Poales; family Poaceae; genus Aegilops; species Aegilops speltoides. The sequence goes on along the minus strand of CM038143.1, from coordinate 89,306,942 downwards.
CGAGTCGAGGGTGGACTTGCAACTAGGGAAGCTACAAAACAACACCCTCCCGAGTTGCGAGTACATGGTTGACTTGCAACTAGGGCGATTACAAACTACATCGCTCGAGTTGCAAGTCGGGGGTGGTCTTGCAATTGGAGTGAAAACAAACAACACCCTCCCCGAGTTGCGAGTACATGGTTGACTTGCAATCGGGCGGTCTGAACTACATCTCTCGAGTTGCAAGTCGAGGGTGGACTTGCAACTAGGGCGATTACAAACTACATCGCTCGAGTTGCAAGTCGGGGGTGGTCTTGCAATTGGAGTGAAAACAAACAACACCCTCCCCGAGTTGCGAGTACATGGTTGACTTGCAACTGGGGCGATTACGAACTACATCTCTCGAGTTGCAAGTCGAGGGTGGACTTGCAACTGGGGTGAAAACAAAACAACACCCTCTGAGTTGCAGACGAGGGTAGACTTGCAACTGGGCCGACATAAATCACTAGTTGCAGGTCGAGGGTCTAATTGCAACTACTATGAAACAAGAACAAAAAACAACACCCCCTCCCCCGAGATGCTAGTCGAGGGTGGACTTGCAACTAGGGCAACTACAAAATTACACCCTCCCGAGTTGCGAGTACACAATTGACTTGCAACTGGGCCATTACAAACTACATCCCTCGAGTTGCAAGTCGGGGGTGGACTTGCAACTGGGGTGAAAACAAACAACAAACAACACCCTCCCGAGTTGCGAGTACATGGTTGACTTATAACTGGAGTGATTACAAACTACATCCCTTGAGTTGCAAGTCAGGGGTGGACTTGTAACTGGGGTGAAAACAAAACAACACCCTCCCGAGTTGCGAGTACATGATTGACTTGCAACTAGGGCGATTACAAACTACATCCCTCGAGTTGCAAGTCGGGGTGGACTTGTAACAGGGGTGAAAACAAACAAGAAACAACACCCTACCGAGTTGCGAGTACATGGTTGACTTGCAAGCGGGCGACATAAACTACATACCTCGAGTTGCAAGTCAAGGGTGTACTTGCAACTGGGGTGAAAACAAACAAGAAACAACACCCTCCCGAGTTGCGAGTCGAGGGTGGACTTGCAACTGGGCTGACAGAAACCCCTAGTTGCATGTCGAGGGTCTAATTGCAACTACTATAAAACAAGAACAAAAAACAGCACCCCCCGAGTTGCGAGTTGATGGTGGACTTGCAACTAGGGCAACTACAAAACTACACCCTGACGTAAGTTGGGGGTGGACTTGTAACTAGGACAACAACATACTACGAGCTCAGTTGCGAGTCGAGAGTGGACTCGCAACTAAGATGAAAAACAAAATAGAGGCCCAGTTGCGAGTTGAGGATGGACTTGCAACTAGAACAACAACAAATTATGGGCCTTACAGAAAAAAAAACTATGGGGCTAGTTAGAGTCGGGGGTGAACTTACAACTTTGACAACAACAAAAGTATGAACCTAATTGCGAGTCGAGGATGGACCTGCAATTAGGACAACTATGAAACAGTGCACCCAGTTGCGAGTAAATGGTCGGCCTGCAACTGGGATGAAACAAACTATGGACCGAGTTGCGAGTCAAAGGTGGACTTGCAACTGGAGTGTAAAATAAAAGACATGTCTAGTTGCAAGTCGAGGGTGGGCTTGCAATAGGGAAAACTATGAGGCCAGTTGCGAGTCGAAGGTGGACTTGCAACTGAGACAACTACGAAACTACGAACCCAGTTGCGAGTCAAGGGTCGACATGCAACTGGGATCAAACAAACTACAATCCCAGATGCGAGTCAAGGCTGAACTTGCAACTACGATGAAAGACAAAACACAGGCTAAGTTGCGAGTCAAGGGTAGTAATCATGTGGAGAGAATTAGCAAATAGTCGTTTTGATTTGTACAAAAAATTTCAAAAAATTATACAGTTTTCTTTTAGAAAATCACGAACAATAACTTTTTTTTGAGGTGGTCGAACAACTCACATGGACGTGAAATGATCGGGGGACAAAGAAAAAAACCTGGCCCAAACACTGACGCGGGGAACACAGGCCAACAAACAACGACTAAGGACATAATGGGCCCAAGAAACGCAACAACGATGTGAGCACAACGGTGACGACAACTGCGCGAGCACATTTCCCTCGAAAGACAAAAAAAAAACTACGCGAGCACATAATGGATGCGGCAAACTATAGGAATCAAGGGCTCGCATGAAAAAATAAGACTGCGGATCAAATGGTGAGGGACTTAGACGTGAGGCAACAATAAAAATCATGAGTTTTTGAAAAAGGTGAAAACAAAAATAAAAATAAAAAAACAAAAAAAACGGTTGGAAGCTTCTCCCAAAACTAGTAAAAAAGCCGTTCATGGGTCAGCTCATTCACACATGTACGCTCCCGGGAGAAAAAAAACCAAACAATTGGCAGGTAGGAAACTATACAATGACATAGAACGACTAGACAAAGTTTCCTCCGAAAAAAGAAACAATTCTTGTTTTTCCTGGCTGAAAGCCCACAAAGAACAAAAACGGGAGACCCACAAAAAACAAAAAAGCCCACAACGGGTAGGCGGGACAAGAGGCCACAGCTGCCATGTGCGGTGTCTAAAAAAACAAAAAAGCCCACAACAGGCAGGCGGAACCTACACAGGACACGGGCTGCCGCGCGCGACGCCAGCGACCACGAGCGAGCCGAACAAGCTGCACGAATCTTAAACAGAAAATAAGATCCAACGACTCTAGGCTTAGATGTGAGATGACTATTTTACATCTAGATGTGAAATAGCAAACCTGAAAAGAAAAAGAGAAAAACCAAACAAAAAAAACAAAAAGAACAACAGAAAAAACGATTGGAAGCTTCTCTCAAAACCGGTAGACAGAGTCCTTCATGGATCAAGCTCATTCACACACATACGCTCAGGGGAGACAAAAAACCAAACAACTGGTAGAAAGCAAAAAATCTCACAAGGACACACTCACATATAACAACTGGACACATTTTTCTTCAACAATTCGTGTTTTCCTGGCTGAAAGCCCACAAAGCACAAAAACGGGGGACCACACAAAAAACAAAAAAAAGCCCACAACGGGCAGGCGGGTGTGTGCACATACTTTTTTACGGAAAACGTAACCAACCTAGCCACAAGAGGCCACAAAGCGACACAGGACAAGTTCTCAAAAAAAAAGCGACACAGGACATCAGCTCAAAAAAACAAACAAACAAGCGACACAAGACACGGGCTGGACACTGGCTGCCCGCGTCGCATGGACCTGGACACAGGCTGCCACGCGCGACAAACACGATGCCAGCGAGCGGACGAGCGAGACGAACAGTCTGCACGAATCTTAAAAACAAACAAGATCTAAGGGTTCTAGATTTAGATGCGAGATACTATTTCACATCTAGATGTGAAATAGCAAACCTGTTAGGTATATTTTGTTTCAATTTTGAATATTTGACTGGTGGAGGGCAAATTTGGTCTAAAAATTATCAGTTTTTTGCTATAAAAAGGGCTGCCCACCCCTCTCATTCCTCACACTCAAACCTCCTCTTCTTATTATTTCTCACACTCAAACATGGATGATCCCATGGGTAGTGATCCCAACCGGTTCACTTTCAATACTAGTGATTTAGATGTCGACATCCCCGAGTGGGTCGATCCCACAGCCACAGGCCACACATATCCTTCTTCCGACGAGTATACAACCGGTAGCCATTCCACTTCCCAGTCTAGTACGTCCACCTCCATTGGCACAAAGAGGGTTCGACGCAAAACCTCGGCGTGCTGGCAGCATTTTATTGAAGAAATAGTCGTGGAGGAAGGTGTCAATGTGCTGAAAGCTCGGTGCAAGAGGTGCTCCCACTTGCTTTCCTCGGGGGGAAAGGAGGAACCGGCCACCTCCTCAGGCACGTCGCCATGCACCAGAACGCGGACAAGGAGTCTGCGGGGACACAGGCCACGCTCAAGTTCAACCCTGACGGTACGGTACGCAATTTCACCTATGATCCTGCTCTTCATAGAGAAGGAATTTGTCGTTTAATTGCTTCTAATGATTTACCATTAGGTTTCGGTGAGTCTGAAGGTTTTATCGAATACATTCAAACTGTGCATACTCCTAGTTTCAAATCAGTTTCTAGACAAACTACATCTAGGGATATGAAAAAGTTGTGCAAAACTAGTCTTCAGACAATAAAAGATGATTTTACTACATGCACTTTTTCAGTCTCTTTAACATCTGATATCTGGAGTGGTCGGGCAAAGCAAGACTACATTAGTGTGGTCGCTCATTATGTTAACAAAAAATGGGAACTACAGAAAAGAATTATAGGATTCGAATTAATTGACGAAGCACATACTGGTGAAAACATAACTCAGGTTGTACTTAATGTTGTGTCAGAATTTGGTCTGACTGACATACCAGATACAGGGAAACATGTACTACAAAAACGAAGCGAGACGTGCATGCATGCATGCATGAAGGCTGCAGCCCTGCGTTGCTGCATGCCTGCATCGATGGCGGAATTTCCTATTCGCCGCTTATTGCGGCAAGTAGTCGCCGCTTCGCACAGGCGCAGCTCACCCTGGGCCGGCCCATTTGAGTGGTTTCGCCTCGCGAGAGGCACCGCAAAAAACGATAGCGCTAGGATCGAACCTACGACCTCCAGTAGCGGAAGACATCGCGCTAGCCACCGCGACTGGCTCATGCATCTGTAAAAATAGCAATGCTAAACTTAAAGAAACTAAACACGAGAAAAAAACCATTTGTTCCTTCTACTGTTTTTTCTTCAGTCTTATTCTGACTTTCTTTTTTCTCGTTTTCTTTGTTTTATTCTGTTTTTTTTACTTTTTCTTTGTAAGCTTTTCGAAAAGTTCAAATATGGTTCAGAATTTTCAAAAATATTCTTTCTATCATAAATTGTTCATATTTCTGAAATAGTGTTCACATTTACAAAATTTTGTTCACAATTTCGAAAATGTTTCTGAATTTTTTGTTTGTTTTCTTTCTTTTTCTTCTCTTTTTCTCAAAAGAAATTCAAAATATTCAAATTTTGTTCGTATTTTCATAAAATTTTCAGTTTTCGAAAAAATGTTCTCCAATTCAAAAATTTTCCCGTTACGCAAAAGGTTCAAAACTTTCGAAATGCAGAAAGTATACCGGATTTCATAAAATGTCCGTGTTTTCCTAAAATGTTCGCGCTTCCAAATTTGTTCGGGGGTTTTCAAAATTGTTCTCTATTTCAAAATTTGTTCTCAAGATTCAAAAAAATGTTTGTGCTTTAAAAAATTGTTCACGCTTCTAAATTTGTTAGGGATTTTTCAAAATTGTTCTCTATTTCAAAATTTGTCCTCGAGATTCAAAAAATGTTCGTGCTTTAAAAAATTGTTTGCGCTTCCAAATTTGTTCGGGAGTTTTCAAAATTTGTTCTCAAGATTCAAAAAATGTTCGTGCTTTAAAAATTGTTCGCGCTTCCAAGTTTGTTCTCCATTTCCAAATTTGTTCTAAAGGTTCAAAAAATGTTTGTGCTTTAAAAAATTGTCCGTGCTTCCAAATTTGTTCTCTGTTTCAAAATTTGTTCTCAAGATTCGGAAAATGTTTGTGCTTTAAAGAAATTTCACAAATTCCAAAAATGTTTGGGAAATTCAAAAGTTGTTTGTGTTTCCAAATTTTGTTTCAAAATTTGTAAAATTGTTCGTGTTCAGTTTTTTGGGTAGTTTAAAAAATGTTTTCGTTCTAAAAAATATGTTCGCGTCTCCAAAATTCGTTAGTGTGTTGAAAAATGTTTGAGTTTTCTCAAAATTTGTAAAAAAAAAACTAATAATGTTCGCGTTTGATAAAACATTCACGTTTTGTTTTTGCTATTTGGAAAATCGTAAAGGATGTTTTTCAAACAGTCTTATACTTTCTTTAGTTCTTGTAGCTTTCCGCTGTATTTTGGTCAACTGAGCGCTTCTATCACTTGTATTTGCAGCGCACTCCAATGGGCCGGCCCAATCGGCGCACCGCAGCGACGTTCCTGTGCGAAGTCGCGTCGCCCTGTTGGACGCAACGAGCGTCCAGTAGGAGGGCAAATCCTAAACGGCGCCCGTTGCGCCCGTTTCTTCTATTTCGACAAACGGGCGCACACCCTCTCTCCGCGATGGGCCGGCCCCTTTTCATTTTTTTTTCGTTTTCTGAACTTGCAAAAAGGGCGCGACGGGGAATCGAACCCGCGCCGCGTGGTTCTCTATTGAACGCGCTAACCAACACAGACAAGCCACCTTCTGTGACTATCTAATTCCTCTTTTCTCTTTACTTCTCACGTGTTTTTTTCTTTTTTTCTGTTGTTCTTTCTTTTTGCCTTTTCTTTTTCTTTTTCCTTTTTCTGTCTTTTTCAAAATCGACGAACTTTTTTTCAATTGTATGAACTTTCTTTCCGATGAAGTTTTCTTCAAAATACGCCAGCTCGTTTTCTCCAAATTTTGTTCATGTTTTCTAATTTTGTTCACGTTTCAAAAATAGTTTTGAATTCCAAATTTTGTTCACCATATTGAAGAAAATGTTCACCATACATTGAAAAATGTTCAGTATGTATAAAAATGTTCATCATGTATAGAAATTTTGTTCAGCATGCATTCAAAAGGAGTTCATCGTATTTAAAAAAGTTCTATGTGTATTTGGATATTGTTCACCATACATTGAAAAAATGTTCAGTGTGTATAAAAAATGTTCATCGTGTAGAAAGTTTGTTCAGCATGCAGTCAAAAAAGTTCAGCGTATTTTAAAGAAATGTTCAGTATTTCCTTGAATAATGTTCACCCTATACTAAGAAAATGTTCAATGTGTATTCTAAATTCGCTTTCTAAAAATTGTTCACAGTACAAAAAAAGTATTCAAAATTCAAAATTTGTTCAGTTTTTGAAAAACATAGTTCACGTTTAAAAGAAAAGGAATATTCGAAATTTGCGTATGATTTTCGAAACATTTGTTCGCATATTTAAGATTTTCATTTTTTCCAAGAATTAATGGAAAATGTTGAAATACCCCGGATCTACCATTTGGGCTGGTACTTCAAAACAAACACCGTTTTTAGGACGTAGACATTTTGTATCCCAGCTGGCCAGCTTCGTTAGCATGCAGCGCTAGGTCTGGAGTTCGAGTCCCGTTGCCATCGTTTTTGTTTTTCAATTACCTCGTTCGCTCGAGGCTTCGTTTGGGTTTTCTGCGTACGGCGCGATTCGTGGGCCGGCCCAACTAGCCAGGCGCGTGGGCGCCGGTTCTCCTAGCCGGCGCTTAAGGCGCTGATTAGGAGCTCCCCAGGAGGAGCTCCCATCGGTGGCACACGCACAAGCCGACGAGCACGCCGGCAGCCCTGCGTTGCTGCATGCCTGCATCGATGGCACACGCAAAACCGACGCGGCCCACTTGTGCGCCAGCCTGGAGCGGCCAGCCCAAACCAGACGGGAGCTCCTATAGGGCGCCTTCAGCGCCGCTAACACAATTGGCGCCCACTGCACTGCCCTCGTGGGCCGGCCCAGTATCACGAAGCGCCAACGTAAAATACACTGCGTAAAAAAGGGCAGCGGCGAGGATTCGAACTCGCGACGACGACATGCCGCACGCGCAGAACAACCAGTCCAGCTACTGCCTTCGACATGCTGACTTTACCGTGCAACTGTTAATACGTAAATGAAGCCGCGTTGTTCCAAAAAAAAAGCCAACGATAAAAAAAAAGAAGTTTCACGAATTTGTTTTAGAAAATGATTTATGTATTCAAAAATGTTCACCCATTTCAGGAAAAAGTTCACGGATTTGAAAGCTCATGAAATTTTAAAAAGGTCAGTAAGGAAAGTTCAGTGTACATCAAAAAATGTTCAATGGGTATTTAAATAGTTTTTCAGCGCATATCACAAAATTGTTCAATGTGTAGTTAAAAATTGTTCAGATTATATTACAAAAATGTTCAATGTATAAAATTTGTTCATCTTATATAAAGAAATGTATAATATGTTTTAAATTATTTCAATGTATATCACAAAATTGTTCAATGTGTAGTTAAAATTGTTCAGATTATATTACAAAAATGTTCAATGTATAAAATTTGTTCATCTTATATAAAGAAATGTATAATATGTTTTAAATTATTTCAATGTATATCACAAAATGTTCAATGTGTAGTTAAAATTGTTCAGATTATATTACAAAATGTTCATTGTATAAAATTTGTTCATCTTATATAAACAAATGTATAATATGTTTTAAATTATTTCAATGTATATCACAAAAATGTTCAATGTGTAGTTAAAAATTGTTGAGATTATATTACAAAAATGTTCAATGTATAAAATTTGTTCATCTTATATAAAGAAATGTATAATATGTTTTAAATTATTTCAATGTATATCACAAAAATGTTCACTGTGTAGTTAAAATTGTTCAGATTATATTACAAAAATGTTCAATGTAAAAATTTGTTCATCTTATATATAGAAATGTATAATATGTTTTAAATTATTTCAATGTATATCACAAAAATGTTCACTGTGTAGTTAAAAAATTGTTCATCGTACACCGAAAAAATGTTTAGTGTATATTTGAAAATCGCTCGCCGTATATAAATTTTTGTTCATGTTCTCAATAATTGTTCAAATTTTAAAAAGGTCATGGAATTTTAAAATTTTCATCGAATTTTAAAAATAGTTCATCAATTTGATAAAAGTTTCTTCAATTTTATAAATTTCACGAATTTTTTAAAATTCGCATTTTTAAGAAAATATAAAAAAGTAAAACGAGAAAAGAAAAAGAAAAAAGGAACCAGAAATAAAAGAAAAAAATGCCCAGAAATCAGTGAGCAGTGAAATCTGGTTTGGTGGGCTCTCGCGGCCTACGTAAATAAAAGAATGAAAATAAGTACATTGACACAATCTGTATGGTGGTCTGTTGGTTAGTGTGCTACTATTTCAACGGCGGGGTCGTGAGTTCGAGACCTAACATTCGCAATAAGATTTTTGCTGCTCTTTTTTAAGAAAAAGAAAAAGAATGAAACGGGCCGGCCCAGCGCGGCGCGGGGTATGCGCCCCTTTGCGGCAACCGAAGAAACGGGCGCTTAAGGCGCCCGTTAGGAAATGCCAAACCAGACGTGCTTTTTTTTTTGAAAAATCGGGCCACCCCGTGCCAGTGGGCCACCTCGGGCCAGACGTGCCTACGGGCCAGCACGTTTAGCCAGGGGCTGTGCCTGGGCCTCGAACGCCAGCACGCGTGCCGGCCCGGCACGGCCCGAGTAGTTCGCGTGCCTGAGCGGGCCGTGCCGTGCCTGGCCCGTTTATCTCAGGGCAGGCCGTGCCGTGCCGTGCCGGGCTGGCCCATTTGGCCAGGTTGACTGAGCTGCGTCTCGCCACGGGCGAGACATAGCTCTTGCGAAGGGAAGCGAAGCGCATCGCCCCTCTCCTACCACCTCCACCGCTCAGAGCCCAGAACCCTCCTGCTCCTCCTCCGGCGGCGACAGCGGTCAGCGGCGGACGGCGGAGGTGAGCACGTGAAACTCGTCACGGCGCACAAGCCCGCCAGCGTAAGCCACTCCTGCGCCGGCAACTCAACCTCGCCGTGGCGTACGCACCCGCACAACCAACCCCTCTCCCCTCCCTCCCCCGGAATCCCCAGTCTAGCAGGGTTCAGCTCCCGCCCGGCTCCGATTATTAATTCCTGCTACCCAGTTCGGCCTCGACCCTTCTGCGTTCGAATTCCCGGGGCCCTAGGGTTTTGCTCCCAGCTAGACGCGAGCGCCCGATTCATTCCTCTCCGTCCAGTTGTTTTTTTCTGATTAGCTTTCTGGGAGGATTCCTAGGTTATGAGTGCAGGTGTGCAATATTTCTCTTGGTAATCAGTATCCTTCTGAAAGTGCTAGTGCAAAATATTTCTGAAAGTCCTTTTGCAGTCTGATTCCACCTTCCAGTTGGGTTCAGAGCTACCCTTGTTCCTACATCATATACACACAATTGTGGTTTCTGCAAAAATCGATGGAGAAGGCTTCTGTTCTCGATGATTCACCAGATTGGAGCACCGATTGTGACTGGTCCCAGCTTCAGTCCGACATGCTCCCCCGGATCTTTGGCACTCTTGAGATCCCAGATCTCTTCAGCTCAGGTGCCGTCTGTCGATCCTGGCACCTCATTTATCTGGAGGCCCGTCGTTTCCGCCTGTGCTCGCCGAAACAGAGTCCCTGCCTTGTTTACTCATCTGGCGACCGTGATGCTAACACGGTCACCCTGCATAACATGTCCACCAACAAGCTTTACCACGTCACTCTATCAGAGCCTGCCTTCCGCACACGCCATGTCATGGGCTCCTCCTACGGCTAGCTCATCACCGCGGATGAGCGGTCAAATCTCATACTAGTGAACCCTGCAACCGGAGCTCAGATTGCTATGCCTCCACCTGAAACCATGAACAATGTTAGACTGCGCTACACTGAAGAGGGCGTGCTAGATGGATATGATGTTCTTTTCATGGATCTGTTCTCTTCGGATTTTGACACTGAAACGGAGCCATACCATCTTACACTTGAAGAAGCCCGCTTCTTCTTTTATGAGAGGGTTGTTCTTTCTTGCGACCCCTCCCAAGGAAACTGCATGGTGCTCCGAATACAATTGCCCAATAGTCAACTCTCTTATACTAGGGTTGGGGACACCAAATGGACTTGGATTGGTGGAAAAGGAAATTGCTGGGAATATCAAGATATTCTGTATAACAACAATGATGGTTTGTTTTATGGTGTTCGTGGTGAGGGTCAGGTAGATTCTATTAACCTTAATGGAACTTCTGCTGAAGTAAAAGTCATTTTAAAGTCAATCATATCTTACCAAGCACATAGTAGATATATTGTTCAAGCACCATGGGGAGATTTTTTCCAGATATGGAGACATGATAAATCTAATAAGGAGAATGGGAGAACAGAATGGGTTGCCGACAAATTTTTTGTGTACAAGGTTGATTTTGTTGGACAAAAGATAATCGAAACAAATAACCTCCAAGATCATGCAATGTTCATTGGTTTCAACAACTCGTTCCTTCTCCCAGTGAAAGACTTTCCTGCATTGGTTCCCAATAGCATCTACCACACGGATGACTTGCTTGATTATATCTACTGTCACAGATTTAGTCTTAGGCAGGTTGTTATTTTTAATATGGAAGATGGTAGTTTCATCGAGTTATCGCCCCTTAGTTCAGATTCAAGATTGAACTGGCCACCCCCAGTTTGGATTCAACCATCACTTGCTTGAGGTTAGTGAAAATTTCGAATATAGAATATATATACATTATTTTATCTTCTTTATGTTTTGGGTATCTATTCATGTTCTGTAGTTAGCCAGTTAGACCTTTGTAGTCGGCACAAGTGATCATGTTTCCTCCATGTTCTTGTGTAACTATGCACTTAGGCTGCATGATCCTATTAAGTAATGGCTATTTTAGAATATTTCTACTTTTATATTAGATGTTTCGGGTATAAACCTATCCGTTCAGTAGGATAAGATTGCTACGGTTGTTTTCAAGGAACACGCTTAACCGAGTACTGCCTTGTTTAAAGTGTACTAATATAATGTCTAGAACTTGTAGTGTTGCTAAAACACGCTTAAATGCTTAGCCTTTTATGCTTATTATGGAAGCCAAACCAAATATTTACACTTTACTCTAGATCGAATTCCTTTTGTTGCTCTTGGGATGGTTCGGTACGTGATATATTAACAATTAAGGAGGCTTACCAATGAATATAAAGTGCCTCAACTAGCTTTGTTAATATCCTACTCTGAATTGTTTCATTCGTCTGTCCCTAAATCTTTATGTCAAATTATTATCTCTTTCCTAAGGTACTAGCATTTATTATCTCTTTCTAAGGTACTAGCATAATGTTTTGAATGATCCTAAAACAGATTCTAAACTTTTTTTAGGCGTTACAATCGCTTTTCCAATTTATTATCATCACTATTTTTGATGATTAGTACTATTACTTCCTCGGTTCACAAATATAAGATGTTCTAACTGTTTTCTGAATCGGATGTATGGAGACACGTTTTAGTGTTTTTGTTCACTCATTTCAGTCCTTATGTAGTCCATATTGAAATATCCAAAACATCTTATATTTGTGAATGGAGGGAGTTCATATATCATATAGGGTTAGGTAATGAATACGTCCACGTGCCAGAACCATGACTAGGTTTGGAGATCTTATGAGTTTCAGCTATATCCTACCCCAACTTATTTGGGGCTTAAAGGCTTTGTCGTTTTTCAATACATGTATGATCAACTAGCTGGTACGAAGTAATGAAAATAAATCCTGTCATGTAGCACATCGATCTCCAATTCTCCATACAAGTTCACTGAGCACTGTAGAAATTTAATCATATTGCGTGAACCCCAAAACAAGAGTAGCAGTTGTCTCGGACCATTAGCCCAAAGTCAACTCTAAATTTTGTGGACACAAATCATTTATTCATTGTAAATAAGTAATAATCATGTCTTTTCTGCTTGCGAAATATTGTACTAAATACTTGCAACACGATGTCCCGGTTGCAAAATAGCAGAGGGCTTTCTGGGAATTAGCTGCCTAAATGGCACATAACTGACTCGTGCCTATTTTAAGGTCCTGTCAGTAATAAACCAGGCCTGTTTTCAAGGTCCTTCTCAGCAATTATGAAACGAATCATTTGTGTTCTGTGTATGTTCATCTAATTACTTTTAAAATGAACCAGTATGTTATTCCAAAGAACTATTAGTTTTGCATATATGCTGATACTGAGTACGCGTTGTCCCTGCTTAAGGAGTCTTACAAGTGCTTGTGTCCAGGCAAGTTAGGAACTTATTGTGCACTTTGTTCAGGAGATCTTACAGGCCAGTTAAGACATATCAGTGGGGAAATATTCAGTTGTAGCTTTGTACTCCCTCCGTCCCAAAATAAGTGTCTCAACTTTATAAACTTTAGTACCATTTTACGTGTGATATTTGAAATATAATGGATTTTATTCTGATGATTCGTTTCTACTGGTTGTTGCTGACAGGCACCCGTGTTTACACCTGAAGGTTTCCCTCCTTCAAGATTCTTTTGTTAGAGAGTTGTGGGGAAAATTGGAAAGCAAAGTTATCTTGAGAAGGTGCATCCCTCGTCATCACGAACTTATACAGTTCACATAACAAGATTACTGCCTCTGCTGCGTCCATTGTTTTAGTTGGTTCAAGTGAGGAACTTGGGATATCAGTAACTGTTCAATAAGTCTACCCTGATACCATCCATACTGATGAATGCCTCTACTTTGATAGTTTGACCACTATACTCATGAAACAAGTTCACTGTTTCGGCAAAGGTTTATTGTTGTTGAATGGCTTACCTATGTTGATGATGTTGTGACTGTGTATAAAATGGAAGAAAATTGCACATTTTTACTGAATGATAAGTCCATCCATCGTAGCATCATCAGGTGCATGAACAAGTAAATGCTGTGAAAGATGGAAGACAACAAAGCATAATCGGGTGCACAATATTATGACCAAATGCATGTTGTAACAGTACTTGCATCATCAGGCAGAAAATGCATGATGCATCATCATCTTCATAACAAAAGAGAAACTGTAATAGTACTACTCCCTCCGTTCCGAATAATTGTCTTTCTAGAGATTTCAACAAGTGACTACATACGGAGCAAAATGAGTGAATCTACACTCTAAAACATGTCTACATACATCCGTATGTTGTAGTCCATTTGAGACGGCTAGAAAGACAATTATTTTGGAACGGAGGGAGTAGAAGTCTAGAATCTGTGAAAGAGAAATTTAGCCATTGTTGTAACAGAACCATATTTTACAGGCCATCGTTCATTCATACAAGCACTTGACATCACAAAACACGGACTTGGCTGTTTTTGTTCATGCAACGACACCAAAACAATATGGATAAATTGTAACCATTCGAAGCATCCAAAGCATGACAGTTGACAGGGGAACAAAGCTCAACATCACAACCAGTGGCGTGGGGGATGGCTTTAACATGCTTAAGCCCCCCTGGCGTGGGGTGTGGCTTTAACATGCCACTGATCACAAAGTTCAGCCCAGTCGTCACTTGTCGGCCCAACCCAACACATGTTCACACGATACATGCTTGCATAAAATTTGAGCCCACCCTTCATTTTCTGTCTAGACTCGCCACTGATCACAACCGCATGTACTCCTTGTCTCTAAAGATATCAAACATGGATGCTTTCATGGCCATTATTTTTGCTGCACTATGACATCACTTGATGGTTTCTCACTCTCGGCATGTCTCTTTGCTTCCCTTCTCATATCTTCCTTCTTTGCACCAACAATTTTTCTCTCTGTTGACCTTTTTGCAGCAACAACTTGTCTCTCCGCTTTATGGATGGAGTTGCCTTGTAGGAGTTGGGGCCAGTTGAACCAATGAAATTATGAAATCCTTCACTATCTTAGTACTAATCACTATTCAATTATGGAAGATGACCCCACTACCATTGATATGACCCCATCAAAGTTTATTCTAGCTTTGTCTCTGCTCTGCTTCCCTTCGTGCTGCAGCAACTTGTCTCTCTCAATCTTTCTCTGATCATCTTGCTTTTCTTCTTCTCGATAGCTATAACCTTTTTTGTCTCTAGTATTATCTGTTTGCTTCCTGATTGTGATTTCTTGTTGATTGCTTCTTCTTCCTCCTCCTCTTCTCAGTAGTTTCCCGCCTCTTCCTCTCCACATCTTGTGTTTTTTCTCTGGTTGCTCATGTCACTTCCTAGCGGCATCTTCCGTTTTCTTAGGTCTTGCTCCTCTCTTTGTTCATATCAAAGCTTGTTTCTTCTCTTCTAGTTCTTTGTCTCTCTGCCTCTTCAAGGATAGCAACTTCTTAGCTGGTTCATCATGCCCGATTGTACTTGTACTTCTCTGGGATTCAACATGGCATGTGCAGTGGTGATGAAGGTAGAGTATTTTTTTGGAAATGGAGGCATGCCCCCGGCCTCTGCATCATGATGATGCATGCAGCCATCTTATTAACAATCCACAAAGCATCGTCACAAAAGTCTTACAGCTCGCAAACGGAGCAGAATAAAGTAAAAAAGGGAAATTACATGCTGACAAAGATAACAGATACGATAATAAGAAGGATAAGCTCCCTAGACTCCTATCCTGTTATGTGAGCGCCATCCGAACCGGTTGAATATAACCCGAGCGACCATCTCCCATTGGTTGCACCCAGTAACCAAAGGCTCCCTGGATGCCATGGGAGTGAGTAAGGACCACATACGGATCCAAGCTGTAGCTCTGAAGATAACCTGCAAGAAAGTTAAAGTTTGTTGTCTGTTAAAAATCATATCATTCCTGCAGTTCCATATAGCCCATAATAGCGCACATATTCCAATCCGAATACGAGCCGCAGTAATCTGTTCAACCCTAGCTAGCCACGTCCCAAACAATGACGCTATATCGACTGGAGGATTAATGTTGAAAGCTACATGAATCGTTCTCCAAAGTAACTTGGCAAGTGGGCATTCAAGAAATAAGTGGGCATTCATGATCACAAAAACAGCACCGCAAACTTCCTACCCAACGCCTTTTAATTAAGTTGTCCTTTGTGAGTATCACTTGCTTGTGGACAAACCACATAAAAAATTTAATTCGCAAGGGAACCTTAACCTTCCAAATGTGCAACGACCTTGAGAGTGGGCCAGAATTAATCAAATCTATATAGAAAGATTTCACCGTAAACATCCCATTCTTAGTTAACTTCCATTGTGTCGAATCCGGCTGGTCGGAGAGTTGAACTTCTATCAATCTCCGAACCAAGTGCATCCAGGCAGTCCATCTCTCACCAACTAACGCACGTCTAAACTGGATGTTCAAGGGAATAGTTTGAAGGATTGTGCCTACGTAATCCTCCTTACATTGCACAATATTATAGAGGATAGGATATTGGACGGCCAAGGGCGTCTCTCCTAACCATGTATCTTCCCAAAATCTTGTTGACATCCCATTGCCAACCAAGAATTTGACTCTACGAAAGAACAAGTCCTTTGTTCGCATAAGTCCCTTCCAGAATGGTGAGTCAGTCGGTCTCATGGTAACCTGGGCTAATGTTTTCGAGTGCAAATACTTATTGCGCAGGATTTGAGACTACATACCCTCCGGCTTTGTCTCTAACTTGTATAACCATTTGCTCATAAGACATTTATTCTTAATTTCTAAGTTCTCAATACCGAGACCCCCTTGGTCTTTAGGTCGGCAAAGGATATCCCATCGCGTGAGACAGTATTTCCTCTTGGCCTCATCAGACTGCCAAAAGAAACGAGATCTAAAGAAATCAAGTCGCTTCCGAACCCCTTTCGGAATTTCGAAGAACGAAAGTAGAAACATCGGCATACTAGTCAGTACTGAGTTAATCAGGACTAGCCGACCTCCATATGACGTAAGCTTGCCCTTCCAGCAACTAAGTTTTTTTTTCAATTCACTTTCATTCTTTATTGGATAGCTTACGGTGATGGATCGGAATACCCAAGTAACTGAAAGGTAAAGCACCTAATTCACATCCGACCAATTGTCTATAAGTGTGTTCCTCATCTTTGGCCTTCCGAAAGCAGAACAACTCACTCTTATGAAAATTAATTTTTAAGCCAGACAATTGTTCGAAGAGACACAGGATAAGTTTCATATTACGTGCCTTAGCCATGTCATGTTCCATGAATAGGTCAGCATACTGTAGAATGGATACCCCTCCATCGACTAGATGAGGAACTAGACCCTCTACATGGCCATGCTGCTTGGCCCTGCCAATAATGACGGCCAACATATCTGCCACAATATTGAACAAGAGAGGAGACATGGAATCCTATGTGTCTGAAAATAGTGACCGATATCATCGTTCACCTTGATTCCGACACTACCCTTCTGGACTTGGGCATCCACTTGGTTCCTCAGGCTTCACTAAAACCTTTCATGCACATGGCCTGCTGAAGAAAAGGCCACTTTACTTTATCATACGCCTTCTCAAAACCCACTTTGAAGATAACCCCATCTAGTTTCTTCGAGTGGATCTCATGAAGCGTTTCATGTAGAACGACCACCCCTTCTAGTATGTGTCGCCCCGGCATGAACGCTGTCTGACTTGGTTGGATCACTGAATGAGCAATTTGTGTCAATCTATTGGTTCCAACCTTTGTGAAAATATTGAAACTCACATTCAACAGGCAAATGGGCCAGAATTGTTCGATCTGAACTGCCTCATATTTCTTAGGTAGCAGCGTTATCGTACGAAAGTTAAGATAAAATAACTCTAAATGGCCGTTGAAAAAAATCGTGAAACATAGGCATAAGATCATCTTTAATGATATGCCAACATTTCTTATAAAATTCAGCTGGAAACCCATCTAGTCCCCGTGCTTTATTCGGCTAGATTTGTGATATTGCCTGAAGAACCTCTTTTTCAGTAAACGGTGCAGAGAGAATATCATTCTCTGCTGCCTGTAATTGAGGAATATCATCAATCACGGATTCATCAAGTGACACCGTACTTGAATTCGGGGGTCCAAAAAATTTCTTATTGAAAGAACATGCGGTGCCCCCATGTTTGGTTTTGGTAATTGATGACAATCTCTATGGACTAATGGTTGTCTTGAGTTATATTTGAAGAATTTGTCCATAGGCTTTTCTTGAAGTCCATGTGTTGGTTTCAAGGAGTTTATGAGTTGACCAAGGTGCTATTAAGGAATTATCCAAAGATTGGTCATCCGAGTGTTGAGCTTATTGCAAGCATGTATTGAAGAAGAAGGTTGTGTGATCATTCATGTTTACCTGAAATACATCATCCAAACGAAGAGAGTTGCAAAGATTCAAGGTTGATCAAGACTAAGTCAATAGTGAATCAAGTTGATTAACTCACAAAGCGTAGAAGATGTACCGAGAGGGATCAAGTGATCCCATGGTATGGTAAACATTGTCCATTGCACTTTGTGTACTAACACATGGTCTATGTGAGAGTTCTATGTGGGGTTAGGTACGTATCCATGGGCTTGCGTCAAGAGGAAGATATCATACAACCCATGGAAAGGATGGCATCAAGTGGTGATCGTCATCAAGATTGCCATGTGCAAGTTCAAGTGGAGCATCATGAAGAGATCAAGTGCTTGAATCTTTCCATCCATTGTGGTGTCAATGGACTTGTGAAGATGTGCCGAAGAGTGGCTCACCCATAGTGGACTATGGGGGAGCAATCATCTAGTCTTCATCGAGCCAACGCAATCAAGAAAGGTGGTCCAACTTGAGGGAGTCAAGATCGTCATCATCTAGCTCAAGTGGACCATGTGCAAGGCAAAGGTTTTTCCTTGATAGGTTTTCTATTTTACCGGTCTCATGGTGGTAGTTGGGAGACCGGGTTATAGGATCGTTTGCCGTTCTATTAAGGGGGGCTCTCAAGTTGGTAGCTTGATCGTATCGTTAGTAGAGAGCTCAAACCATTGCATCCTTGCATCATGTTTCTTGGTTATTGTTTGGTTCTCTTTGTGAGTCTTAGAGCTTATGGTCATCTTGAAGACAAGCTTGAGTTCATCGAAAACGGAGTTCGCATGCGTCTACTATGATGTTTTCGGTGTTGGAGGTTTTACCGGTCTTATCCGAGGAAGGGTTCTCACCATTTTCGTATGGGCCTTTTCTAATTTGCTTCTTATTGATATTTCTTTCAAGATTGTGTTAGTCCTTGTCGCTAGCTTTCCAACAAACTTGGTTTCAACGAATTCGGAGTCCGTTTGCAAAAGTGGTGGCAGTTTTAGTGTTCTGAAAAGGCTGCAACGGTACTACCACGAATTGGAGCGGATGTAATTTTTTACTACAGCTCCAGAGCAGTACTACCGCGGCTCCTACAGTGGTAGTACTGCTCCGGACCAAAAAACTCGTCCCAAGTCCTGCGGAGGTAGGTACGGAAGTATTTTTTTATACCGCAAGCAGTAGTACCGCGATCCCTAGCGGTAGTACCGTGTGGATGAGCGGTAGTACCGCTCTGTGCGGGTTGTGAGCATAACGGTTGAATTTTCCCCCACCTATAAAAGGGGGTCTTCTTCCCCATTGAACCTTATCCTTTGAGCCCGTGTTCTTCCCCCATTGTTGACCTTCTTCGAGCTTGCTAACTCTCAATCTCTCCATGGATTCTTGCTAGTTTTTTGAGGGAAAAGAGAGAGGAGATCTAGATCCACATTTCCACCAATCACTTTCTCCTCTATGTGAGGGGAACCCCTTGGATCTTTATCTTGGAGTTCTTGGTGTTCTCCTTCTTGTTCTTCCTCTCATTTTCCTCCCTAGCATTAGTTGCTTCGGTGGGATTTGAGAGAGAAGGACTTGGGCACTCCGTGGGCCCTTGCCATTACATTTGGTGCATCGGTTTGAGTTCTCCACGGTGATACGTGGAAGTGAAGTTTGAGAAGCTTATTACTCTTGGGTGCTTGGTGCCCTTGAGCTTGTTCCTCTTGGGTGCTTGGGCGCCCTAGACGGTTAGTGGTGTTCGAGCTCAATCATTGTGGTGTAAAGCTCAGGCAAGCGTCGGGTCTCCAATTAGGTTGTGGAGATCGCCCGAGCATCTTGATGGGTTCCGTGACCGCCCCAAGGGTTGCCAAAGTGTCTGGGTTCGGTGACCGCCCCAAGGGTTGCCATTTGTACGGGTTCGGTGACCGCCTCAAGGGTCCCTTAGTGGAATCACGACATCTTGCATTGTACGAGGCGTGAGGAGATTACGGTGGCCCTAGTGGCTTCTTGGGAGCATTGTGCCTCCACACCGCTCCAAACGGAGATTAGCATCCGCAAGGGTGTGAACTTCGGGATACATCGTCGTCTCCGCGTGCCTCGGTTATCTCTTACCCGTGCCCTTTACTTATGCACTTTACTTTGTGATAGCCATATTGTTCTTTGTCATATATCTTGCTATCACATAGTTGCTTATCTTGCTTAGCATAAGTTGTTGGTGCACATAGGTGAGCCTAGTTGTTTTAGGTTTTGTGCTTGACAAATTAACCGTTAGGTTTATTCCGCATTTGTTCAAGCCTAAACCGTAATTATTTTAAAGCGCCTATTCACCCCCTCTAGGCGACATCCTCGATCTTTCAATTGGTATCGAGCCTCGTCTCTCTTTGTTGGGCTTAACCGCCTAGAGAGTAAAGATGTCGACTAGAGGATTAGGATTCTCGACACTCTTAGTTTCGATGGCACAAATTTTGATGTTTGGGTAATTGCATGCTTAATCTCTTTAGGGTCATGGACCCAAATTTAGAGCGAATTGTAGATATGGGTTTTTCTCCTCCAAAGGATCCCCAAAGATTATCTTTAGAGGATGAGAAAAACTCTTATCTCAATGCTCAAGCCTCTAATGTGCTTTTTGATGCTTTGAGCAATGTAGTTATATTTCAACTCATGCCGTTCCAGGATGCTCATGAGTTATGGACAAAGCTTCAAGATAAATATGGTGTGTCCAAGATTTGTGGGGATGGTTGTTCTCCCTCCACCTCCGGTCATATAATCTTCTCAACTTCTTCTACTTCACGTACATGTGGTTTGCCACAAGGTAATGATATGGTGAGTAGTATTGGTCATTGCAATGATGATAGTATGCTTATTGTGGATGATCCTTCATCGCTATATTATTGCAATGCTCCCTCTTTGGGCTTTAACACTTCGAGCACTCCAAATGTTTCACATGCTTGTGTTGATAGTCCTTGCATATCATGTAGAAATTGCTTGACTAAATATCATGATGATATGCTTGCTATGTCTTGTTGCCATGATAAAAATGCATCTATTTCCTTGAATTGTTGTGCTAACAATGTAGAGGAAACCGAACACTCCATGGAACAAGATATGGTGTTTAATGGTGCCTCAATGGATCCTACATCATCATCTATTGCGTTTTGCCTTATGGCTAAGGCGTCAAAGGTATCTCCTACTTTGTACCCCAATATGTCTCTTGATGATGATGTTGATGCTAATAATGATGAGGATAATGATGAAGAGAACGATAATGTTGCCTCCTTAAAAATTAAGGGGGAAATGGTTTTTAAAGTTCTTCATAAAAATAAAATTGCTCGTTCCAACTTCATGGAAATTATGTCCATTGCTATTGAGAGCAAGAAATATATTGATGAGTTGGAATCTCGTCTTGAGGATCATGAGGTCACCATTGATAAAATGGAAGGTCATGGGCGTGATTACGCTAATGAGATTGCGGACCTCTCTCAAGCTCTTGAACTTGAACAAACCACCAAGGAATCTCTTGAGGAGACTTTTGCTCTAGAATTGTCTAGAGTGAAGGAATCTACTGATAGAGCTCTTGAGGTGGCCAATGTTTTGAAACTAAAATGCTAAGCTTGAAGTTGCTCATGCTAGACTCCTTGAGGATTTTGAGCACCTCGAAAATGGCTCAAGGGTCATCAAGGGTGAGCTCATCAAACTCACCGAGTCTCATGCTCAACTTGAAGCTTCTTATTTAAAAGAGCTTGCCAAGTTGCCTTCTCCTCTTGTTGTTAATGATGATGCTTGTGCTACTAATTCTATTACTTGTGAAGCATCCATTTTGAAGGAGAATGTTGAGCTACGGGCTCAACTTGAGGTGCTATCTTGCAATTATGGGAAATTGGAAGAAAGTCATGAAAAGCTCTCAAGCTCTCATGATAATCTTCTAGTATCCCATAGTGTGCTAAAGATAGCTCATGAGGCCATGATTGCTAAGGTAACATCTAGTGAGCCACATGTGGATACTAGCACTACTTCTAGTCAAAATAGTATATTTGCCATGTGCTAGTCCTTGTAATTCATCTACTCACAATGTTGGTACATCTTGTGATGAATTGCTTTCCTTGCCTTGTTGCTCTAACGATGAAGCTTATACTTCCTCTAGTACTTGTGTTGAGACTAACCATGTAGAGGAAATCAAAGAGCTCAAGGCCCAAGTCACTTCTTTGAAGAAAGACTTGGAAAAGTGTCATGAAGGAAATCCACACTCAACAATATCTTGAGTGTGCAAAATCCCCAATGACAAAGGTGGACTTGGATTCAATTCCAATAAGAAGAAGAAGTCCAAGATGAACAAAAAGAAGGGCCAAGAACAAGTCAAGAATTCGGCCAAGATTGTTTGCTTCAAGTGCAAAGTAGAAGGGCATCATGTTAGATCTTGCCCATTGAAGAAGAAGGCCATTAGTGTCAAGCAACAAGGGAAGAGGGCACAAGTTCAATCTCATGCTCAACCTCAAGTTGAAGAAAGGCCACTTCCCAAGAAGACTCAAGCTAATGCTTCTCAAGTTGAGAAATCAAGTGAGAAGAAAGTGAAGAGTAGACGTTGCTACCTATGTCATGAGAAAGGCCACCTCGCTCCTTCATGCACTAGTGGTAACTTATCCAACCCAATTATTATTGATGATATCTATTCTATTGGGAAGGATAAGGTTGGCAATGTGGTTGCTAAGTTTGTTGGTACTCAATGTGGTTTGAAGCAAAGAACCATTTGGGTAGCCAAGCCTATTGTGACTAACCTCTTAGGACCCAACTTGGTTGGGGACCAACTAGCTCAAACTTGATCAATAGGTGTTGATGGAGGGCACTGGATACTTGGCTACATTATGAAGAATTAAGGGGACTTCATCATTCTCTTTGTCTCAAGCCAAGTCAATTGGATTATCAAGTTTCTATCTTATATCCAATGTGCCTCCTTGCGGTAACTTGTACTTAAATTGTTTACCTTGAAAGTTACTTGCCCCTTGCATGTTTCGGTTTTGTTCCTTGCATGTGTTTGTATATGATGTATCTCCAAATTGCCTTTGTGTATGTTGGTTTGCACACCATGTACTTGTGTGTCGTTCGTTGAGCCTTAGTGCATCTTGTTTATTTCTTAGTTGGCTCTTGTGAGAGATTAATGGAATATCCATATCCATTATGGGGGAGTGGTGTGCTTTGTGCACCTCACAATCCTATAAATGTGTGCACATGAGTAATACCATCTAGTATTGATATTTCAAGATTATCTAGTCGCTAGGTGGTATCTCTCATGAGAAATTCAAATTCTAAAATTCCATTGATTATCTCGTGTTGGATCCTCTTATTGCCTCTTGTTAAGTTTTCTTCATTGGTATCACATTATGGAGGAGTAATATGCTATGTATATTACTAGCCTAGAAAATGTGTACATCTGAGATGTTGTCACCTAGTGTTGATATTGTAGATTATCTTGTTCCTAGGTGGCATGTAGGTCTACAAGTTGCAATTTGCTTGTGTGTGGTGTGAAGATGATGTTGGATATCCTTGCTATCTACCACCGGGAATTCTTTCCATCTACTTCTTGTCTTTTGACAATTGGTAGTCGTTTATGTGTGGTAGAATTTATTGATCATCTTTACATTGGCTTTTGTTTTACTTGCCTTTTCTCTTGCCAAGGTTTGTGTCAACTCCCGTTGTCTTCCATACCACTTGTGGATCTTGTTTATTTCTTGTTCTTGTCTAGTGTTTTCTAGATATAGTGAAAGCGGTGATCCCACCTTGTGCATTTGGTATTCAAATACAAATCCTATATAATGCACAACTCGTGGGGGAGCTATTCTATTTTCTTTAGAACACTCTTCTTGTGATCCTTATCAAGTGTGTTTTGGTGGAAGGCAAACCATTTCCTTTTGGTACTTTGTGCCATCATGAAACTTTGTTGAGAGCTTGGTTTGTTTGGAACCATCCTCTCTTTGGGAGTTTGACATCTTTAGTTTAGTGTGTATCAATGGATATCTCATTCCTTGATGTATCTTTAATGATATCTTCCAAGTGATGATTTATCCATTTGGTACCCTTTTCACTTGGCATTTCTTTGTCTTTTGGTTCCGGGTTTTGAAAGTCTTGAGCATGCATGTTTACTTCATGTATTTCATTTGGTATGTTTTCTTTCTTTGACTCAACATATAGGGGTAACTCCACCTAGTCTCAATTTGGATGAAATATGCGTGAAATTCATTTTCATATCTATATGCACATATTTATGTGGAGTTTGTCCTATGTATTGGTGTTTCTAACTATTTGGTCCCGATGAGTTTGGGTACCGTTTAGTTTGTGTTGTTCTTCTAGAAACAGTTGGAGATGCATTGGATGCTCGGCTCACTCACAAGGAAGGTGTTGTCACCATGTGCATATTGGAGTCAAGCTAGGATGATCAATGAACTACTATCTACCTTCAATTGGTATCTACTACATCCTTCCAATGATATCTCGGTAACAAGTATCTATTCATGCTTTCCCCTCTTGCATTCAACCTTGTGTAGGTTGTATCTTGGCATGATATTCATTTCGTATCTTGTGATACTTGTTTCCTTTGTCAAAGCATCCCAACGATGATCTCTGTTGCTAGTTGTGATGCCCTTGATGGATGTGTGTTTGGACTTCATTTATATACAATAAGACCATATCTAGCCAAGTGCTATGCTTTCAAGCAAATATCTTATTGGTATATTTATGACTTCCTTGGGGATATCTTGTCCCTTCGTGTTGTAACTATTTCGGGTGCACATCCTTCTTTGTAGTGTGTGTGTGTGTGTCTATATATATATATATATATATATATATATATATATATATATATATATATATCGTCATGATTTCATCTACATAGAACCTTATACACTTGAGAGAAATTACATCTCTAGTTGATATCCTTTCTTTCACGTCCACCTTGTCTTTCTTATGTTATTTCTTTGGTGGCTCCGTTGAAAGCTTTTGCCTTGAGTGCGTGTGCTCTATCGTTGCATCTTGTTGCACTCTTGTGTGGTGAAGATTATGTTCCTCTTGCTTATCTTTATGAGGCTTTTGCCATCTTAATTGGTATCCCTCGTCTTGATGAGCCTCTCATCGTCTATCTTCACCACGGGTTGTCACAAGCATAGCTCTTTTGCTTTTTAGTAAGCTTGTGAACCCTTTTGCCAGTTGTGTGTGGGAATGATAGGCCTTGCACCGTGTGCCTCATTCTTTCAAGACTATGTTGATGCTTAATGCTCATCCTAATTTTAGTCTTCTCAAGTGCTTCGCCATGACTCACACACATTATTTTGGTTGAGCCTCTTCTTAAGTTGCCTCTTTTACATGTTGCTCAACCATGTGCTTGTTGCAAGCGCTAGGCTTTGTTTCCTATATGCTCACTTGCACTGGATGTGAGTTTCTATTGATTTTGGGGGAGCTATGATCCTATTTTGTGCACTTTGTATTCAAATACAAAAATTCTTATGTGTGCACAAATCATGGGGAGCTTCTCTAGTTTTTTTAGAACACTCCTTTGTGCTTATCATAATATCTTTATTCTTGTGGCTTGTAGGATCATTGGTCTAGTTGGTTCAATTGATATCCGTTGATTGCTTGCTTCAATTGGTATCTTCTGATTGCTTGTGTCTATCTTTGTTATGTCTTTGTGTCATATCTTTTTGTTGCAATCTTTGGGCCTCAATATAGTTTGTCTTCCTCCAAGTATTGGCAGTTGGATATGTGTATTGCATTCCACTCTCTTGTTGAGAAATACACAATTTATGGAGGAACACCTTTTATTTTGGCCTTCTTAGCTTTTCACCCATTTTGGCAATCGATGCCAATGGGGGAGGAGTTTCAGAGGGTTTTGTGGAGAAGTCTTCTGAGTTTTCT
Organism: Aegilops speltoides; assembly: GCA_021437245.1. Lineage (NCBI taxonomy): Eukaryota > Viridiplantae > Streptophyta > Magnoliopsida > Poales > Poaceae > Aegilops > Aegilops speltoides. The sequence continues at coordinate 89,281,294 of CM038143.1, read as the reverse complement.
CCTTGCTTTGGTTTTGGTTCCTAAGCATTTGCATCTCATTCTCATGCATCATTGGTTGTTGCATTGCATGGTGATGCATAATTCCTTGTATAAACTCTCTTGAAAGTGATTGTCATCATTACCAAAATGGGGGAGATTGAAAGAACATGCGGTGCCCCCATGTTTGGTTTTGGTAATTGATGACAATCTCTATGGACTAATGGTTGTCTTCAGTTATATTTGAAGGATTTGTCCATAGGCCTTTCTTGAAGTCCATGTGTTGGTTTCAAGGAGTTTATGAGTTGACCAAGGTGCTATTAAGGAATTATCCAAAGATTGGTCATGAGAGTGTTGAGCTTATTGCAAGCATGTCTTGAAGAAGAAGGTTGTGTGATCATTCATGTTTACCTTAAATACATCATCCAAATTAAGAGAGTTGCAAAGATTCAAGGTTGATCAAGACTAAGTCAATAGTGAATCAAGTTGATTAACTCACAAAGCGTAGAAGATGTACCGAGAGGGATCAAGTGATCCCATGGTATGGTAAGCATTGTCCATTGCACTTTGTGTACTAACCCATGGTCTATGTGAGAGTTCTATGTGGGGTTAGGTACGTATCCATGGCCTTGCGTCAAGAGGAAGATATCATACAACCCATGGAAAGGATGGCATCAAGTGGTGATCGTCATCAAGATTGCCATGTGCAAGTTCAAGTGGAGCATCATGAAGAGATCAAGTGCTTGAATCTTGCCATCCATTGTGGTGTCAATGGACTTGTGAAGATGTGCCGAAGAGTGGCTCACCCATAGTGGACTATGGGGGAGCAGTCATCTAGTCTTCATCGAGCCAACACAATCAAGAAAGGTGGTCCAACTTGAGGGAGTCAAGATCGTCATCATCTAGCTCAAGTGGACCATGTGCAAGGCAAAGGTTTTCCCTTGATAGGTTTTCTATTTACAGGTCTCATGGTGGTAGTTGGGAGACCGGGTTATAGGATCGTTTGCCGTTCTATCAAGGGGGGCTCTCAAGTTGGTAGCTTGATCGTATCGTTAGTAGAGAGCTCAAACCATTGCATCCTTGCATCATGTTTCTTGGTTCTTGTTTGGTTCTCTTTGCGAGTCTTAGAGCTTATGGTCATCTTCATGACAAGCTTGAGTTCATCGAAAACGGAGTTCGCATGCGTCTACTATGATGTTTTCGGTGTTGGAGGTTTTACCGGTCTTATCCGAGGAAGGGTTCTCACCATTTTCGTATGGGCCTTTTCTAATTTTCTTCTTATTGATATTTCTTTCAAGATTGTGTTAGCCCTTGTCGCTAGCTTTCCAACAAACTTGGTTTCCTCGAATTCGGAGTCCGTTTGCAAAAGTTGTGGCAGTTTTAGTGTTCTGAAAAGGCTGCAGCGGTACTACCGCGAATTGGAGCAGATGTAATTTTTTACTACCGCTCCAGAGCAGTACTACCGCGGCTCCTACAGCGGTAGTACCGCTCCGGACCAAAAAACTCGTCCCAAGTCCTGCGGAGGTAGGTACGAAAGTATTTTTTTATACCGCAAGCAGTAGTACCGCGATCCCTAGCGGTAGTACCGTGAGGACGAGCGGTAGTACCGCTCTGTGCGGGTTGTGAGCATAACGGTTGAATTTTCCCCCACCTATAAAAGGGGGTCTTCTTCCCCATTGAACCTTATCCTTTGAGCCCGTGTTCTTCCCCCATTGTTGACCTTCTTCGAGCTTGCTAACTCTCAATCTCTCCATGGATTCTTGCTAGTTTTTTGAGGGCAAAGAGAGAGGAGATCTAGATCCACATTTCCACCAATCACTTTCTCCTCTATGTGAGGGGAACCCCTTGGATCTTGATCTTGGAGTTCTTGGTGTTCTCCTTCTTGTTCTTCCTCTCATTTTCCTCCCTAGCATTAGTTGCTTCGGTGGGATTTGAGAGAGAAGAACTTGGGCACTCCGTGTGCCCTTGCCATTACATTTGGTGCATCGGTTTGAGTTCTCCACGGTGATACGTGGAAGTGAAGTTTGAGAAGCTTATTACTCTTGGGTGCTTGGTGCCCTTGAGCTTGTTCCTCTTGGGTGCTTGGGCGCCCTAGACGGTTGGTGGTGTTCGGAGCTCAATCATTGTGGTGTAAAGCTCCGGGCAAGCGTCGGGGTCTCCAATTAGGTTGTGGAGATTGCCTCGAGCATCTTGACGGGTTCCGGTGACCGCCCCCAAGGGTTGCCAAAGTGTACGGGTTCGGTGACCGCCCCCAAGGGTTGCCATTTGTACGGGTTCGGTGACCGCCCTCAAGGGTCCCTTAGTGGAATCACGGCATCTTGCATTGTGCGAGGGCGTGAGGAGATTACGGTGGCCCTAGTGGCTTCTTGGGGAGCATTGTGCCTCGACACCGCTCCAAACGGAGATTAGCATCCGCAAGGGTGTGAACTTCGGGATACATCGTCGTCTCCGCGTGCCTCGGTTATCTCTTACCCGAGCCGTTTACTTATGCACTTTACTTTGTGATAGCCATATTGTTCTTTGTCATATATCTTGCTATCACATAGTTGCTTATCTTGCTTAGCATAAGTTGTTGGTGCACATAGGTGAGCCTAGTTATTTTAGGTTTTGTGCTTGACAAATTAACCGTTAGGTTTATTCCGCATTTGTTCAAGCCTAAACCGTAATTATTTTAAAGCGCCTATTCACCCCCCCTCTAGGCGACATCCTCGATCTTTCACTTATAATAATTAGAAATATATGCTTTCAGGTTTTCATGTCCCACTATTGTCCCCCCGTCCTGTTCAAGTTATATAATTTTCTTCTTCCTATGTTTACCATTTGCAACCATGTGGAAGAACTGTGTATTGTCGTCCCCATGGACAACCTTGAGCGTTTTCGCACGCAATGCCCACTTAAGCTCCTCCTCTCTCAAGAGAGCTCATAGACCTTGCTCAGCCTCGGACTTGGTTCGTTGCTCATTAACAGAAAGAAGAGTGGCTTCAGCCTTTAAGTCTAGTGCCTCAATCAATTGAGTAAGACACTCTTTTTCTAGTTTGTAAATCCCGCTCTTATTTCTGGCCCACCCTCTTAGAAACTGTCGGAGATGTCTAATTTTATTTTGTCATCTCTCAACATGCGTCCTTCAACTAACGGGCTTAGCCCATTCGCGTGCAATGATCTCCAAAAATCCTTCTCGCTCAAACCAGCTTTGTTCGAAAGAGAAAGTATTTTTATTTGCCACATGGGTAGCCTCATCCGAGTCTAATAGGAGTAGTCTGTGATCCAGATCGCTCTCTGCATCGCATGGACCGACACCAATGGATATTTTTGTTCCCACTCCACACTAGCCAGTACCCTATCTACCTTTTCATAAGTCAGAGTGGGTAACGAGTTGGCCCATGTAAATTGTCTACCGGTGAGTTCTGTTTCTCTCAAATTAAGACTCTCGATAATCATATTAAACATCATAGACCAACGTCCATAAAAATTGTCATTGTTCTTTTCATCTCTCCTCCTGATGATATTAAAATCTCCCCCGACTAGTACTGGCAGATTTTCGTCTCCACAAATCCACACCAAATCGGCCAAAAAGTCTGGTTTGAATTCAGGTTGTCCTGCCCCATATAAAGCAACAAGAGACCACCGGAACCCATCCAGTTTTGATCGCACCCTGAATTTAACCGAAAATTCTCCCTGAACCACATTAAGCACCTCTAGCGTCTCACATCGCACTCCTAGTAAAATCCCGTCGGATCTTCCTCTAGGAGGTAAGATGTGCCAGTCAAAATTGATACCGCTAGAGAGTTTGAAGAAACTGTGAGGTGAAATTATCTCGTCCAGTTTCCATAAGTGCAATAAAGTCTAAGTGTTGTTCTACCGTTGTCTCCGCTAAGAACCTTCGTTTAGCCAAGTCAGCTAGACCTCTGCTATTCCAAAAGAGTCCTTTCATAAGTCATCATGAATTTTTTTCTTAAGCTTAAATCGAGCACTTCCGCGTACTGCCGAAGTAGGATAAATTTTCCGCTTCCAGGATCGTTTAGGCTTCTCCCCAACACCCTGCGGTAAAGTAGGGTCGGTGACAACAGAAACTGTGTCCTCCATCAGGAGAGGCTCTACCGTGATGGAACATGTCTTTGTATGGAAGTTTGAATTTGGGACTCCTGGAAAAGCATGATTCTTAGGGAGTAGCACGGAGCCAAATGTCGGCGAGTGCCGGCCATGAAGCCGGTGGAGTAGAGCAGAGTGAAATGGAAGATTGGCAGTGCACCCCTACCTGGCGCGCCAAATGTCGGAATCGGGGCTCCGGGGACCTAAAGGTTCGAACTTTGGGGTGAGCTCCTTCTACCACTTTGTCCTAACCAACGGCTAACACGGCGAGGCTGCTGCGGCGAGCACGAGCTAGAGAGGGTGAGCTGGGGACACGACAGTTACCCCTCTGGTCCTCTTCCCCTAAAAACACATGGCGGGAAGGGTTTCCACAACGTCCAATTTGAAGGGGGACAGGAGAGCAGTCTGACTAAAGGTGGTCTTCGCTTGCAAAGCTTCCAGCCATGACGCGCGGGCGGGGCTCGGGAATGACCTTTGCCCAGCGAGCTCGGCGTCTTGGTCTTCTTTCACCGATCGGGCAACCTTTAGGGGTTGCTTTGGGAACCTGCTGGCTAGCCTTGCTCCCTTAGCATGAAAGGGGAAAACCTTCCCATCCGTGCCGGCTGGCGTGGCGCCTATTGCCCTTCGTCTCCGCGCACGTCACCCACATGGTGGGCAGAGAGCCGCGCGACCTGGCTGAATGCCCTTGACCTGCTCGCCTCGGGAGGCAGCCTCAGGAGACCGCCTCGCGAAGCCCTTGGTCATACCGCCGTGACTTAGATGCTTGCTTGCTCCCTGGAGACAGGGCCTTGGGAGACGAGGGCCTCGCAAAGGGTTGGCTCGTGGTTCTTGCTTGTGAGCCTCTTGCTAGGCCTTCGCCATGTGTGCCCTGGATACCCTGGGATCCACGGTCTCGACACTATCAGACACAATATTGCAATAATTTCCATTTTAGAACCCCCTATAAAAATCATTTCATTTTATAACCCCTACAACATCATTGAAATATTGCAGATCCCAAACCTAACGCCAGCCCAACGCCACATCTGGCACCCCTAGCATGAACCAACCCAATGTCCACGAGAACCTAGCCCTGTTTGAGGAACCATTGTATCCCCCTGCCAAACGTTGGTCGGGGAACACCGACGATCTCCCACATGGCGATTCCCACCACCAAACCCAAGCAAATCACATTGCGGAAGCAAAGAGGAGGAAGGAAGGGTGTGGGGATAAGATCTATACCTTTCGGGGCACCATTTGTCGTCGGACACCTGAGCTCGCTTCGAGGGCACCGCTCCCGTCGTCGCCCTCTGGTCGTCCCCCCGCTCTCTCTCTCTCTCTCTCTCTCTCTCTCTCTCTCTCTCTCTCTCTCTCTCTCTCTCTCTCTCTAAAAAGGACATACAATGCAAATGGAACGGTTGCAACAAATCGCTGAAGCGACGTTACCTGGCAAAAGACCTGGTTGGTTTTCGGGCGACATCGCACAATAAGAAGCTTTGAATTGAGACAGATGCAACGTCTCGCGCAAGGGCGGGATCCTATTTGGCGCTTCAGCGAACGGACGCCTGAAGGCGCTTCTAATTGGCCTTTGGCCCATCTTGCCATTTTTTTGTTTCAAAATAAAGAAGGTGCGCGGGTAGTGCAATCGACCGGGATAGAATCCATGATCTCTTTCTTCCGAGTGAACCACGCAAACCACTACGCCACCTCAACGCTTGTCTTTTTTTCTTAGTAAAACCTCAACACATGTGAATACCGACTTCTTGTCTTACATTTCTATGTATAGGAAGTGCCCCCACCCCTACGTTTTTTTATATTTTTACCTTTCTTTTCTTAAATTCATGAAAAAAATTCTAATCAATGTTTTTTTTTCAAAATTGATGATATTTTTTTCAATTGCAATGAACTTTTTTTCAATTTGATTAACTTTTTCTCAAAATCAATGATCTTTTTTAACATTTTTGGGAACCTTTAAAAAAAATAAATGAATCTTTTTAATCTGATGAACTCTTTTTAGTTTGATGAACTTTTTTTCAAATCTAACAAACTTTTTTCAAAATCCGATGAACTTGTTTCCAAATCCGATGAACTATTTTCAAAACTGATGAACTTTTTTCAAATTTGATGATATTTTTTTGAAAATCAATGAACTTTTTTCGTAATGCATTATTTTTTTATTTGTGTACTTTTTCCCCAATTTCATTAACTTTTTTAACCGATGAACATTTTTAATAAATATATGAACTTTTTTTATTTTACGAACATATTAAAATTCGTACAAAACCGGAGGCCGGTCTTTTTCCTGAACTAGCAGCATAGCCGGAAAAAGATGCTAGCGATGCGAGTCAATGGAGGGAACGATTTTTTCAGCGAGCTTGCCACAACGAATCCGGGGGGAGCGATAGAGCGATGTTAAATGGGCAGCGGCCCACTGCAGGGCGTTGATAGGCGCCACTTCTCGAACGGGTGCGTACAGCGCCCAATAGGAGCTCCCCGCGCAAGGAAGGTCCTATCCGCCGCTCTATGCGGCAGGTTGTCGCCCGCCCGCACAGGGTTATACGACTGGGCCGGCCCATGAAAATCAGCGATAGGCTGTGACCAGGTACCGTAGCTACTAAAGAAGGGTGCACGAATGGAGGATCGAACCCAGCAACACGTCCTATAGAGTATGCACTACTACTGGATGAACTAGTGTGCTTTACTGGTTTAAAACAACGAAAATCATTAAGAACAAACCACCTAACAAAGATCCGAATATTTTTGAAAAATTCAAACGCATTCTTCTAAAAGAAAACTAAAAGTTTTGCAAAATTCAAATACTTTCAAAATTGTGAACAAATTTTAGAAAAATGAATTAGTTTCCAAAATCATGAACAATTTTCTGAAATTCCAAAACAAAAGTTGGAAACACAAACATGTATTTAAACCCCCAAACAATATTTTAGAGCATGAACATTTTTTGAAATTTGTGAACAATTTTTTAAACTCATTAAAAAGTGGAAACATGAACATTTTTTGAAATTTGTGAACTTTTTGGAAATTCCAAACGTTTTCTGAAAAGTTCTGAAAATTCCGAACCAAAATATTTATGTACATTTTTCTAAAATAGGAACAAACTTTGAATCCACAATTGTCTTTGAAATGTTAGAACAATTTTTAGAAACAGGAACATTTTTTGAAATTCTGAACATTCTTTGAAAAAATGGAACAACAACATTCCATTATTAAAAAAAACAGGAAGAAAATTTGCAACCACGAACATTTTTTTTGCAATTTTAGAGCAAGTTTTGAAATTCAGAACCTTTTTTGAGAATTATGAAAATTTTGAACAAAAACATTCCAAACATTTTTAGAAATATATGAACAATATTTTAAAATCCCAAAATAAAGGAGAATTTTTTTGAATTTATGAAGAAAAATTGAATGCACAAGCATTTTCTGAATTTTCCAAAGATGTTTTGAATACAGGAATGTCTTTTAAAAAAAGAAAAATAAACCTGAAAAAGAAAAAGGAACAGAAAAGAAATGAAAAAAAGGAAACATAAACAGAAAAGCAAAAAAAAGGTTAAAACGATAAAATGAAAACCGGTATAACAAGAAAACCGGCTCAGGGAAGCTTCTCCCTAGACCGGATGCGGTTGTACGTGGCCGGCCATCGCGTCGCTGTTCGGTCGCTCGTCTGTGCGAAGCCCCGGCAGTTTGACGCAAAGCGCGTCAAATAGATTTGCGCCCGCGCAAGGCGTCTCTGGTCGGCCGGACAGAACCGTTTTCCCATAGGCTCATATAGAACATGTGGCCCAGGCCCAAATCCAGGTTGCACGTAGCGCGGGCGGGCTGAAGTGAGGCCCACTCAATTTCACGCCCATCCACCGCGAAAACGAAAGGAAGTTGAGCTGAGCGATCAATATTTCCGAAAAAAAAGACGAAGGGAGGCGCACAGATCGCCTCTCCTACCTCCACCGCCAGAGCCAGAACCCACTGCTCCTCCCCGGCGGCGGCGGCAAGTGGCAAGTGAGATGAGCATGGAGCTAAGTCGTGACGGCGCACAAGCCCACCAGCGCCAGCCACTCCTACGTAGGCAACTTCACCAGCCCTCACCAGCTCGACCTCGCCGTGGCGTACGCACCCACACAACCCCTCTCCGCTGTTGGAAATATTAGCAATTTACCAAATGATTTTATTAACAGAAATAGTAGATAAAACATGACTAAAACAATAGAGATAAAGCAAGTCATGCGTTCTGACAGAGAGAAGGTAAATAGCTTCTGCATATATGAACCGTAGCCAAACATATCTATAGCAGACGGTAGAACTAGTTGCATATATGAAGTAGAATCTAACATATGTAGGATAAGTACTAGTAGAGATAATCGTGTAAGGTGACATGTGACAGAAAGAAGAAGACATACGGACAGCAGAAGAAGACTGGGCTTGGGGTCGGTGTCCTCGCCACCATGTCGTCGAGGAGGTTGTCGACGTCGTGGAAGAAGTCGTCGTCGGGAAGTAGTCGTCGGCGATCGGATCGTCCGTGATGAAGAAGCCAGAGTCGCGCAGAGCGCCCCCAAAACCTTATCACCCTTCTCCCGTCACAGACTCAAAAGGTGCGGTTCGGAGGCCCTCTGTCCCGACTCGCGGTGCACGCCGCAAGCCGGGATGAGGAAGACAACAACACCGCAGAGAATGGAACTTGTGGCGAGAGGAGGAAGAGATTCGAGTGCGTCTCTCGAGAGGAGCGACCTCCCTTTATAGGCGCAAGAGAAGGAGGCGAGAGGTTGCGCGGGAGCTGAAGCAACGGAGGGAGGCGAAGTGAACAGGCGGCACGCGAAGGGTGCGCCGCTCATATTAATTGTCCATCGCCGCAAAACTTTCCAGCTCCCAAGTGACCTTTCAGACACCCGTAGTGCGTGGCAAAATTAGACATCGGCTCGGCTCATTCTCGCAACCAGCGGCGCGACGCAAGGCCGTGACGAGGCGAGGCGAGGCGAGGCGAGGCGAGGCGAGGCGTGGCGTGGCGAGGCGGGCGGCGGAGGAGGAGCGCGCGTGGATGTTCCTCTTGTTCTCATGCTCGTACAAGTAGAGAAAGAGCCTCCCTTATAAGGAGGTCCAACTCCCACTAGACTAGCAATGTGGGACTAAACTTTAGTAGTATCCCTTGCCTTGCACAAATGGGCTAAGTGGGCCTCTAGGATTTATTAGGAATTTCTGAAATAGTTATTGGGCTGCCCAATATAGACTAAATTCCAGCAATCCCCACAGATCCCGAGGCACACGTAAATTTGCCTTTGGTTCCAAAACACTGCTTTTATATACCGCATCTGCAGTGGAGACTGTTAAGTTGAACTTCCACCTAGAACTCTATGCTACACTAGTAAGCAACTTGAACAAAGGATGGGCCTTGAAGCGCAAGTTTTCTCGCGAATCTAGCTTCACATAGAGCCTTGACCGATACGTGGCTACTGTGGGTCTTCCCTGCATGGTGGAGCTTATCGCCATACTCCGTGACCTTTCATGAGTTTACTAGAGAGAACCCCACTCTCATAGATTGCGACGTTTGACAATCAGACTCATATAGGTGTGTTCTTCAAAAGATGTTCTCGCAGATAACATCTCCGCTTAAATAAGCCACTTAGAACACATTAAGATATACATCAACCTGCCATGCAGCTTAGGAGAGTATTGCATCTTCATGGAGTGGTATTGTGAATAGTAAGGATACTCTCCTCTCAGTTGACCAACAGCTTGTCTTCCACATCTAATTCACGGGATCTCCGATCACAAAAAATAGGTTACCACTATGAACAACTCATATTATGGGTCTCATACCCATCTCCTCGATGCATTATCTATCACATTACGTGATAAACCCTTAGTAAAAGGATCTCGCCAGATTTTTAGACGTTTGGATATAATCCAATGCAATAACTCCGGAGTTTCTCATTTTCCGACAGACTTTAACCTTCTCTCGAACGTGTCTTGATGACTTCATGTTATCCTTAGAGCTGTTCACTTTCGTGATCACAGCTTGATTGTCACAGTTCATAAGGATACCCGTGCAGGTTTCTCAACAACCGCAAGTCATTCAAGAGCCGTGCGGCCAATCTGCTTCGACCGTAGCAGTATCTAGTTTGTGAGTTCGCTTCCATAGTTGACCTCGTTAAGATGGTCTGCTTGCAAGACTTCCAAGAAACAGCGCCACCTCCATGAGTGAACACATATCCGCTTCGTGGCCTTTATCTCATCAAGACATCGAGATCCAGTTTGAGTCACTATACCCTTCAAGCACCTTTGGGTGCCCTGTAGTGAATTCCATAATTTGCGGTGCCTTTCAAATAACGCAAAACTCTTTCTAGAGCTTTCCAATGCACATCTCTGGTTTTGAGACAAACTGCTCAGCTTGCTAACAAAGAAAAGAGATGTCGGTCTTGTAGCATCGGCTAAGTACATAAGCGAGCCAATAATCGAGAATACTTCAATTGATCTCTAGCAATTCTTCGATTCTTTCAAGCAAGACGCTAGCATCATATGGTGTTGGAAAGGGCTTGCGGTCACTATAGCCAAAGCGACTCAAGATCTTTTCCACATAGTGAGATTGAAGCAATGTAATCCCACCATCATCATCTCTCAACAACTTGATGTTGAGAATGACATCAGCCACTCCTAAATCCTTCATCTCAAAACAATGAGATAGGAAATCCTTGACCTCCTTAATAACATTCAGATTTGTTCAAAATCAGTATGTCATCAACATACAAACAAAGCATAACTCCCTCGCCCCCACCATGGCGATAGTACACACATTTGTCAAACCGTTCACAACAAAGCTCATGGGCTGTTAAAGTTCTTCGAACTTCTCATGCCATCGTTTAGTGCTTGCTTCATCCATACAGAGACTTCAGCAACTTGCATACTTTCCCTTCCTGACCATCTATTACAAACCCATCTGGTTGTTCCATGTAAATTTCCTCATCCAACTCTCCATTTAGGAAAGCAGTCTTAACATCCATTTGATGAACGAGAAGACCATGTGAGGCAGCTAGTGAAAGTAGAACTCGAATAGTGGTCAGTCGAGCCACAGGTGAGTAAGTATCAAAGAAGTCTTCACCTTCCTTTTGGGTATAACCCTTAGCCACAAGCCGAGCCTTGTACTTTTCAATAGTACCATCAGGCCTAAGCTTCTTCTTGAATACCCATTTGCATCCTATAGGTTTGCACCCATAAGGACGATCGTTATCTCCCAAGTTTCATTCGCCAAGATAGAATCCATCTCGCCATTTAACCGCTTCCTTCCAAGAGTCAAGATCTTTGAGACGCATAGGCCTCTCAAATAGAACTGGAGTATCATCTATGAGATACACATGAAAATCATCACCAAAGGACTTTGCAGTCCTCTGCCTCTTGCTCCTAGTAGGAACTTCATTGTTCTCTCCACAGACTTTCAAAGTGTTCCATCGAAATGGCAGGTTCAAGAATTGTAATCGGTTCTGATTCGATGAACTAGGCATCTCTGATTAGATGAGGTAGCCATATCCTTCATAGGAAAGATATCTTCAAAGAAAATCGCATCATTAGACTCCATGATCGCATCGACATGCATGTCGTACCTCAGATTTTACAACCAAGAATCTATAGCCAATGCTATGAAAAGCATATCCCAAGAAAACACAATCCACGATCTTTGGTCCAAGTTTCCGCTTCTTTGAATTGGAATATTGACTTTCGCCAAACAACCCCATGTTCGCAGATAAAAGAGTTTTAACCTTTTCTTCTCCCATTCCTCGAATGGAGTTATCTCTTTGTTCTTTGTGGGAACTCGATTTAGGACATGACATGTTGTCAATATCGCCTCCCCCACCATGCCTTGAGAGACCCGATGTGTCTAACATGGCGCTAACCAAATCGAGTTAGAGTACGGTTCTTTCTTTCGCCACCCCATTTGACCGAGGTGAGTAGGAGGCGTCCTCTCATGGATTATACCATGTTCCCCACAAAAGCATCAAATTCATTGAAAAATACTCTCCACCACGGTCGGACCTAAGCCTCTTGATTTTTCGATCAAGTTGGTTTTCCACTTCAGCTTTGTAGATCTTGAAAAGTTCAAAGCCTCATCCTTAGATTTCGGAAGATACACAGCGGTATCTAGTGGAGTCGTCAATTAACGCCATGAAATATTTCTTTCCACCTTTTGTCAAAATACCATTCATTTCACATAGATCTGAATGTATAAGTTCTAGTGGTGCAAGATTTCTCGTCTCCGCATGATCACGTGAGATTTACGAGGTTGCTTAGCTTGCACACACACTTGACACTTAGATCCCTTAACGGTGGTGAAACTAGGATTAAGTTCAATTTCGCTAGTCGCGACATGCAACCAAAGTTAACATGACAAAGTCGTGAATGCCACACATTTGATTCACTATTGTTGCAAATATGATTAACAACTTTATTGCAAACGCCCGATAAGGATAAACTAAACAGCCTCCCGACTCATAGCCTTTACCGACAAAGGATCCATACTTGGATATTACAAATTTATTCGACTCAAAGACAAGCTTGTAGCCATCTCTACACGTAAGAGATCCGCTAACAAGATTTTTATTGACGGAGGGACATAATGCACTTTCTTCACCAAGACGATCTTCCCGAAGTAAACTTCAGATCGACCGTGCCAACACCACGAACGAAGCACTTGAATCGTTGCCCATCAGACGGTTGAAGTCCTCGCGATCCGATAAGACGAAAACATGGAAATATCACCGCATACATGCACATTAGCACCGTGTCAATTAACCAATCAGAGAATGACATCTTGAAAGAATAGTGGAAATATACCATACCCAACATCCTTCATGTCAATGTCCCCGATGACAACATTAGCGGTCTTGCCGCCTTTCCTGTGATTACGCTTGTCATAGCGATTGGGGCAACTAGGAGCCCAATGATCGGGATCTCCACACACATGACAAGCACCTTTCTTCTTGCCATTCTTCTTCTTGAAGTTCGTGTGTTGCCTGCCTTGTTCTTCCCATCAAACTTTGCTTTACCATCAAACTTGCCCTTGTTCTTGAACTTGTGGGGCTGGAAGTTACATACATACCACATTGGCACTAGATCCTCCTCAATACCTCGAGCACGTGAGTCCTTTGCTCTCGCTTTTCTTCCACATCAAGAGTGCCAATGAGATCCGGACGGAAAACTCCTGCCTCTTATGCTTGATGAGTAGCAAAGTTCCTCCATGAAGGAGGAAGCTTAGTGATGATACCCCGCAACAAACTTGTCCGGTGAGCGCATAACTAAAGTGCTCAAGTTCTCTAGCAAATGATCAGATCTCGTGAGCCTGCTCAACCACGAGCGCTCTTCACCATCCTGTAATCATAGAATTGCTCCATGATGTACAGCTCGGTGCAAGATCCGAGACCCCAAACTTGGCCTCGAGTGCATCCCACATATCTTTTCCATTATCAATTGACGATAAGCATCAACTATGTTCTCTCCAAGAACACTCAAGAGAGCAGCCTTAAACAGAGTATCCATTTTCAAAAGCTTGTGCTTGTTGAGCATCAAGTTCTCCTTCAGTTTGCCAAGCGTGGCGCCATAGCAACTCATGGTTTGAAACCATAAGACTGCTCTCACGCGCCACCTCTTATAGTGGATACCTCAAACATAGGAGGTCTCATGGAAGCAAGCAAAACCATTCGAGGTAAATTGCCTATTATAAGGTTTTTGGATTGTTGGAAATATTAGCAATTTACCAAATGATTTTATTAATGAAATAGTAGATAAAACATGACTAAAACAATAGAGATAAAGCAAGTCATGCTCGACAGAGAGAAGGTAAATAGCTTCGATATATGAACCGTAGCCAAACATATCTATAGCGAGACGGTAGAACTAGTTGCATATATGAAGTAGAATCTAACATATGTAGGATAAGTACTAGTAGAGATAATCGTGGCGGGACATGTGACAGAAAGAAGAAGACATACGGGACAGCAGAAGAGCAGACTGGCTTGGGGTCGGTGTCCTCGCCACCATGTCGCCGAGGAGGTTGTCGACGCCGTGGAAGAAGTCGCTCGTCGGGAAGTAGTCGTCGGCGATCGGATCGTCCGTGATGAAGAAGCCGATGGTCGCGCAGAGCGCCCCCAAAACCTTATCACCCTTCTCCCGCACAGACTCAAAAGGTGCGGTTCCGAGGCCCTCGTGTCCGACTCGCGGTGCACGCCGCAAGCCGGGATGAGGAAGACAACAGCAGCAGCAGAATGGAACTTGTGGCGAGAGGAGGAAGAGATTCAGTGCGTCTCTCGAGAGGAGCGACCTCCCTTTATAGGCGCAAGAGAAGGAGGCGAGAGGTTGCGTCGGGAGTCAAGCAACGGAGGGAGGCGAAGTGAACAGGCGGCACGCGAAGGGTGCGCCGCTCATATTAATTGTCCATCGCCGCAAAACTTTCCAGCTCCCAAGTGACCTTTCGACACCCGTAGTGCGTGGCAAAATTAGACATCGGCTCGGCTCATTCCCGCAACCGCTGGCGGCGCGACGCGCGGCGCGTGACGTGACGTGACGTGACGTGGCGAGGCGAGGCGAGGCGAGGCGAGGCGAGGCGAGGCGGCGTGGCGAGGCGGCGGCGGAGGAGGAGCGCGTGGATGTTCCTCTTGTTCTCATGCTCGCATAAGTAGAGAAAGAGCCTCCCTTATAAGGAGGTCCAACTCCCACTAGACTAGCAATGTGGGACTAAACTTTAGTAGTATCCCTTGCCTTGCACAATGGGCTAAGTGGGCCTCTAGGATTTATTAGGAATTTCAGAAATAGTTATTGGGCTGCCCAATATAGACTAAATTCCAGCAATCCCCACCAGATCCCGTGAGGCACACGTAAATTTGCCTTTGGTTCCAAAACACTGCTTTTATATACCGATGCAGAAGGAGACTGTTAAGTTGAACTTCCACCTAGAACTCTATGCTACACTAGTAAGCAACTTGAACAAAGGATCGGGCCTTGAACTGCAAGTTTTCATGAATCTAGCTTCACATAGAGCCTTGACCGACACGTGGCTACCGTGGGTCTTCCCCCTGGTGGAGCTTATGCGCCATACTCCGTGACCTTTCATGAGTTTACTAGAGAGAACCCCACTCTCATAGATTGCGACGTTTGACAATCGACTCATATAGGTGTGTTCTTCAAAAGATGTTCTGCAGATAACATCTCGCTTAAATAAGCCACTTAGAACACATTAAGATATACATCAACCTGCCATGCAGCTTAGGAGAGTATTGCATCTTCATGGAGTGGTATTGTGAATAGTAAGGATACTCTCCTCTCGGTTGACCAACAGCTTGTCTTCCACATCTAATTCACGGATCTCCGATCACAAAGAATAGGTTACCACCGTGAACAACTCATATTGTGGGTCTCATACCCATCTCCTCGATGCATTATCTATCACATTACGTGATAAACCCTTAGTAAAAGGATCTGCCAGATTTTTAGACGCTTGGATATAATCCAATGCAATAACTCCGAGTTTCTCATTTTCCGACAGACTTTAACCTTTCTCGAACGTGTCTTGATGACTTCATGTTATCCTTAGAGCTGTTCACTTTCGTGATCACAGCTTGATTGTCACAGTTCATAAGGATACCCGCATGTGTTTCTCAACAACCGCAAGTCATTCAAGAGCCGGCGGCCAATCTGCTTCGACCGTAGCTGTATCTAGTGCCGTGAGTTCTGCCCATAGTTGACCTCGTTAAGATGGTCTCGCTTGCAAGACTTCCAAGAAACAGCGCCACCTCCATGAGTGAACACATATCCGCCGTGGCCTTTATCTCATCAAGATCGAGATCCAGCTTTGAGTCACTATACCCTTCAAGCACCTTTGGGTGCCCTGTAGTGAATTCCATAATTTGCAAAGGTTTTCAAATAACGCAAAACTCTTTCTAGAGCTTTCCAATGCACATCTCCTGGTTTTGAGACAAACTGCTCAGCTTGCTAACAGAAAAGAGATGTCGAGTCTTGTAGCACTGCTAAGTACATAAGCGAGCCAATAATCTGAGAATACTTCAATTGATCTCTAGCAATTCTTCGATTCTTTCAAGCAAGACGCTAGCATCATATGGTGTTGGAAAGGGCTTGCAGTCACTATAGCCAAAGCGACTCAAGATCTTTTCCACATAGTGAGATTGAAGCAATGTAATCCCACCATCATCATCTCTCAACAACTTGATGTTCGTAATGACATCAGCCACTCCTAAATCCTTCATCTCAAAACAAGCGAGATAGGAAATCCTTGACCTCCTTAATAACATTCAGATTTGTTCCAAAATCAGTATGTCATCAACATACAAACAAAGCATAACTCCTCGCCCCCACCATGGCGATAGTACACACATTTGTCAAACCGTTCACAACAAAGCTCGGCTGTTAAAGTTCTTTCAACTTCTCATGCCACTGTTTAGTGCTTGCTTCAGTCCATACAGAGACTTCAGCAACTTGCATACTTTCCCTTCCTGACCATCTATTACAAACCCATCTGGTTGTTCCATGTAAATTTCCTCATCCAACTCTCCATTTAGGAAAGCAGTCTTAACATCCATTTGATGAACGAGAAGACCATGTGAGGCAGCTAGTGAAAGTAGAACTCTAATAGTGGTCAATGAGCCACAGTGAGTAAGTATCAAAGAAGTCTTCACCTTCCTTTTGGGTATAACCCTTAGCCACAAGCCGAGCCTTGTACTTTTCAATAGTACCATCAGGCCTAAGCTTCTTCTTGAATACCCATTTGCATCCTATAGGTTTGCACCCATAAGGACGATCAGTTATCTCCCAAGTTTCATTCGCCAAGATAGAATCCATCTCGCCATTTAACCGCTTCCTTCCAAGAGTCAAGATCTTCGCACGCATAGGCCTCTCAAATAGAACTCGGAGTATCATCTATGAGATACACATGAAAATCATCACCAAAGGACTTTGCAGTCCTCTGCCTCTTGCTCCTAGTAGGAACTTCATTGTTCTCCTCCACAGACTTTCAAAGTGTTCCATCGAAATGGCAGGTTCAGTAATTGTAACTGGTTCCTGATTCGATGAACTAGGCATCTCCTGATTAGATGAGGTAGCCATATCCTTCATAGGAAAGATATCTTCAAAGAAAATCGCATCATTAGACTCCATGATCGTACCGACATGCATGTCAGGTACCTCAGATTTTACAACCAAGAATCTATAGCCAATGCTATGAAAAGCATATCCCAAGAAAACACAATCCACAGTCTTTGGTCCAAGTTTCCGCTTCTTTGGAATTGGAATATTGACTTTCGCCAAACAACCCCATGTTCGCAGATAAAAGAGTTTTAACCTTTTCTTCTCCCATTCCTCGAATGGAGTTATCTCTTTGTTCTTTGTGGGAACTCGATTTAGGACATGACATGCTGTCAATATCGCCTCCCCCCACCATGCCTTGAGAGACCCGATGTGTCTAACATGGCGCTAACCAAATCGCTTAGAGTACGGTTCTTTCTTTCGCCACCCCATTTGACCGAGGTGAGTAGGGAGGCGCCCTCTCATGGATTATACCATGTTCCCCACAAAAGCATCAAATTCATTGAAAATACTTCCACCACGGTCGGACCTAAGCCTCTTGATTTTTCGATCAAGTTGGTTTTCCACTTCAGCTTTGTAGATCTTGAAAAGTTCAAAGCCTCATCCTTAGATTTCGGAAGATACACACAGCAAGTATCTAGTGGAGTCGCCAATTAACGTCATGAAATATTTCTTTCCACCTTTTGTCAAAATACCATTCATTTCACATAGATCTGAATGTATAAGTTCTAGTGGTGCAAGATTTCTCGCCTCCGCATCACGTGAGATTTACGAGGTTGCTTAGCTTGCACACACACTTGACACTTAGATCCCTTAACGGTGGTGAAACTAGGATTAAGTTCAATTTCGCTAGTCGCGACATGCAACCAAAGTTAATATGACAAAGTCGTGAATGCCACACATTTGATTCACTATTGTTGCAAATATGATTAACAACTTTATTGCAAACGCGTCGATAAGGATAAACGAAACAGGCCTCCCGACTCATAGCCTTTACCGACAAAGGATCCATACTTGGATATTACAAATTTATTCGACTAAAGACAAGCTTGTAGCCATCTCTACACGTAAGAGATCCGCTAACAAGATTTTTATTGACGGAGGGGACATAATGCACGTTCTTCACCAAGACGATCTTCCCCAAGTAAACTTCAGATCGACCGTGCCAACACCACGAACGAAGCACTTGAACCGTTGCCCATCAAGACGGTTGAAGTCCCCGCGTCCGATAAGACGAAAACATGGAAATATCACCGCATACATGCACATTAGCACCCGTGTCAATTAACCAATCAGAGAATGACATACTGAAAGAATAGTGGAAATATACCATACCCAACATCCTTCATGTCAATGTCCCCGATGACAACATTAGCGGTCTTGCCGCTTTTCCTGTGATTACGCTTGTCATAGCGATTGGGGCAACTAGGAGCCCAATGATCGATCTCCACACACATGACAAGCACCTTTCTTCTTGCCATTCTTCTTCTTGAAGTTCGTGTGTTGCACAGCCTTGTTCTTCCCATCAAACTTTGCTTTACCATCAAACTTGCCCTTGTTCTTGAACTTGTGGGGCTGGAAGTTCGCTTCTGCACCACATTGGCACTAGATCCTCCTCAATACCTCGAGCACGTGAGTCCTTTGCTCTCGCTTTTCTTCCACATCAAGAGTGCCAATGAGATCCGGACGGAAAACTCCTGCCTCTTATGCTTCAAGAGTAGCAAAGTTCCTCCATGAAGGAGGAAGCTTAGTGATGATACCCCGCAACAAACTTGTCCGTAGCGCATAACTAAAGTGCTCAAGTTCTCTAGCAAATGATCAGATCTCGTGAGCCTGCTCAACCACGGGCGTGGAAACGTTAAGTTGAATTCCACCTGAATTAGCTCCTAGTGAACTTGGAAGGGTGGGCCTTGGGCAAGTTTTGAAAGCTTCCTAGACCTTACCGTCGTGGCCCTTCTTCCCCGGTGGATTATCCATACCCGGACCTTTTGGTTTTGAAGAATCCATAATTTCGGCTTTAAACAAACTCTTAGGGTTTTCTTCAAAAATGTTTGGGAAACCCCCTTAAAAAGATGCACTTAAGTTAAAAAACCCATGCAAGGGAAAATTATCTTCATTGGATTTTAGAATCTTTTCTTGACCAACACTTGTTTAAAATTTTCCGGGTCCCATAAAAGAATAGGTTCCCTGTGAAAACCAATTGTTCCAACCCATCTCCCTCACATTATTATACATTGTTAAACCCTTATAAAGGACGGATTTTACTTTGGAAAATTCCTAATAACTGGATTTTTTTTCCCAAACTTTAACCTTTCCACCATACTTCTGCCTTGGCTTCACTTGTACCGGTTTACAAGTTATAAGGTCTCAGGTTTCTCAACCCGGTCTTCAAACCCCGGGAAGCCAACTTTTCGACATCTTTTATTACCCCATGTTGCCCTTAAATTCCCTTCAAACTTAAGAAACAGCCCACCTCCATGGTGAAACAACCCTGTGGCCTTTATTACGAATGGTCCGGTTTGAGCACTATATTCAAACCTTTTCCTGGGTTAATTCCAAAGAGCCTTTCTAATAAAACTCCTAAGCTTTTGAATCCTTTTTGAACAAAGGTGCCTAAAAAAAATTCGGTTTTAAGCAAGTAAAATCCAAAACGAGTCTTCTTGATTTGCAATTTTTTTAAACCTCTAATGGTGGGAAACTTGGTCACAAAAAACACCAAGCTTTCCACTATTTGGCAATGAACCCCTCATTCTCTCCAAAACAGTTAAATGAATGCCATCCTAAATCCTTTCTAAAACGGAATAGGAAATCCTTGATTTAATAATTATTTTTGGAAAAAGATTCTCAAAAAAACAAACATAACTCCCTACCCCCACCATGGCGAAGTAACCCATTTTAAACCCAAACAAAGGGGGAAAAGCTTCGAACCCACCCTTTTGGTCGTTGTCCTTGGATTGAAATTGCCTTTTTCCCCCATTATTAAAAACTTTTTTCCATTAAATTTTATCCCTTCCTTTAAAACGTTTAACATCCATTTGTGAGCAAAACCATTGGGCCTGGAAAAGGAATTTCAAATGGGGTACCATAGTAAATTCAAAATCTTCCCTTCCTTTTGGGTTAAATTAGAAAGCGGCCTTGATTTTCAATGTCCAAAGCTAATTCTTTTAATACCCTTTCTCCTATGGTTTACCCTCGATCTTTTCCCAAGTTTAATTTTAAAAATTCGGCTCTTCCTTGATGGGGATCAATCTAGGTCTAAATAAGGCGGATATTCTTAATTAAAATACACCAAATTTCAGTTTTTTTCCTAGTGGAATTCTTGTTCTCCTACGGATTTCAAAGGTTATGAAACATTTTGGGATTTGGGCCTACGTGAACTAGGATTTGTTAATAGGTAGCCAACCTTCAAAAAGTACTTCAAAAAAATGCACATTGATCCATTCAAAATGATTTACCTATTTCAACCGAAATAGCCAAGCTTGAAAAGCTTCCGAAAAAAATCCCTCTTTGGATTTTTTTTGGAATTAACAGCTTTTAAAAAAACCCCAGTTTAATAAAAGGTTTTAACCTTTTCCTCCCATTCCCGAAAGGGTTACCTTTGTTCGTGGGAACCAAGGAAACCTTGAACGTCCCCACCGCCTTGGAGCCCATGTGTCAAATGGGTTAACCAAAAATTTAAATTTTCTTTTTCCTTTGGGATGAAGGGGGTTTATGGATTATACCTTTCCCAAAACCCATCAAATTCATTGGAAAAAACTTGCGTGGGCCGCCTTTGATTTTGTCAAGTTGGACCCTTTGGGTCTTAAAAATTAAAGCCCACCTTTTTGGGAAAACCCGGATTAGTGGGTCCAATTCTCATAAAATTTTCTTTACCTTTTCAAAATCCTTTTTATGCTGAAGTATAATTCATGGCAAGATTTCTTCCCATTCCCGTGGTTCTGGGTTGCTTCTTCACACAATTGCATAGATCCCGGGGGAAACTGGGTTAAGTTAATTTAGCAGTCCCATGAAAAAGTTAAATGAAAACGGAACCAACTTTGTTCCTTTGTTCAAAATGTTCTTTTTGCAAGGTGATTAAAGTAGCAACAGGCCTGTCATACCTTTACAAAATTCCTCTTGGATTTACAAATTTATTCGATCAAAACAACTTGGCCTCTCACAAAAATCCCTAAAATTTTTTTGGGGGGCATAATATTCTTCCAACTTCCCAGAAAATTTCGACCTAAACCCGGCGGACTTAATTCCCTGGTTGAAGTCCCTATACATAAGGGAAAACATAAATTCACGCATACTCCCTTTTGAATCAACCAAGGAGTCATTTGAAAAAAGGGAAATTCCTAAAATTTTGAATGTGGAAAATTAGCTTTCCGCCCCCGAATTGCGTCAAGGTTGGGGAAAGGGAATGACGGGATTCCCCCAAAAAAGACCTTTTTCCGCCATTCCTTTTCTTGAAGTTATGGGCTATTGCTTCCCACAAATTTGTTTCCATCAAATTCCCGGAAGGGGGGGGTTACCTTCCCCTTCCTAACCTCCCTCAAACCCGAAACACTTTCCTTTGCCCGTTTTCTTAATAAAGGTGCCAATGGGACGGCCCGCCCTTACTTTGGTAGCAAATTCCCCTAAGGGGAACTTGTGTGAACCCCAACAAACTTTCCCGGGGAAAAAATGCCAATTTTACAAATGGTTTTTCCGGAGTGTAACCCGGGCCCTTGGATGAATCATTTGCCCGAGTAAGCTGTTTGGCCCGAGCCCCAAACTTGGCCCGGTGCATCCCATATTTTTATTACAATTGGGATAAGCATAATAGCTTCCGAACATCGAAAAAAGAGACCATTTTAAAAGGGCGTGCTTTTGGCAAAGTTTTGGGTTCCCAACGTGGGTTGCCTCAGGGAAACCTGGGAAGGAAAACGCCCAAAGGTAAAAAATTGGGCGGGAAATCCCTTCCAAAAAAAGGGGCCCCCGTTTGGGGGCCCCCCAAAAAAACCCCGCGGGGAAGGTTGGGGGAAAATTTAAAAAAGGCGAAGGGGGCCCCGGGCCAAACCCCATCCCCCGGGAGCCCAAACCCCCCCGGGGCGGGGGGCCAAAAATTTAAAAATGGGGCCCAAAACCCGGGAAAAAACCCCCCCTTTCCCCCCGGTGGCTCCCCAACCCCAAACTATTTGGGTTTGCAAACCCCCAAAAATTTTTTTTTTACAAAAAAAATAAGGGAAAAAGGGAAAAGGGAAAACTTTAGATTTTTGCCAAAAAGGGGGGGGGAAAAATAGGTTTCAAAGAGGAAAAATAAAAAAAAAAAAAAGGGTTCAAAAAAACCCCCTTGGGTTAAGTTTCCCAAGGTTAGGGTCGGGTCAGGAAGAAAGGCCGGGGAAACGGCGCACTTTGGGGGGGTTTCCCTGGGGTCCCAAATTCCCCTTCCGGAAAAAGGTTTGGGCCCCCGGGGCCCTGCCGGCCCCCAAAAAAAAAGCGGAAAAGGGGCCCCAAAAAAACCCTTTTCCCCCCAAAAAAGGGGGGAGGGGTTTGTAAAACCCCGGGTGGCCCGGGCCCCCAAAAGGGAAAAAAAACCCCCAAAATAATTTGTAAAAAAGGTACCCCCTTTGGGGGGGGGGGTTTTTGGGAAAAGGGGGTTTTTTTGGTTTTTCCGAGGGCCCCAAAGGGGTCCAACCCCCGTCAATTGGGACCTTTTGGAACCTTTCCCCCAAAAGGGGCCTTAAAAGGTTTCAAAATTTTTGGGGTCCTTTTCCCCAAAGAAACCAGACGGCCCCTTTTAAACCAACCCTTTTCCGAGGGGGGGGCCCCCGAGTCCCCTTTTTTCTTTTGGGCCTTTAAAAAAACTTTCCTTTAAGGGCCCTTTAAAACTGCTGGGGTTTATAGTGATCCCGGCCTTTAAAAGCTAAAACCCTCTAGATTTTGGGTTTCCCGAAATTTGTTTTGGGGGCAATAAAAAATCAAATCCACAAAAAAAAAAATCCCCTTTTCCCAAAATTTTTAAAAGGGTTTTTTATTTGGTTGAAACCCCCCCAAAACCATTCCAAAAAAATTAAAAAAACCCCTTTTGGGCCAAATTTCCCAATTACTTCAAACTTATAAAAAATCTCCCTTTTTGGGGTTATTTTAAAATTTTCCTCTTTCCAATTTTAAAACCCCTTTTTTTAAATTTTTCCCCTTTCATTTGAAATCCAATTTTTGGAAAAATTGGGGCCCAAAACCTAAAAAGCCAAAAAAAAAACTACCTTTTTTTACCCTTAAAAGGCCTTTTGTTAAATGGGAATTAAAAAACCCCCCTTTTTACCCCCTTTTCCCCTTTTCCCTTTAATCAATTTCCCTTCCCAAAAGGGTTTTTCCTAAAAATTTTTAAAAAATCCGGATTTCATCCATTCTTTTTAAAAATTTTTTAAAAGGATTTCCGTTTTCCCTAAAATAATAAGCCCTAATGGAAACTTCATTTTTAGAATTTACCTTTCCCCAAAATTTTTGACCCTGGGCCTAAGGGACCCGTCCCAAAGTTTTTCAATTAAAAGAAAAAACCAACATTTTCAACCCTTTTTAAGAAATACCAAAACCTTACCCAAAAAGGGTTTTAATTTTTTCCCCCCAAATAATTTTTGTTTGAAATCTTTAAAAAAAAAACCCCCCCCCCATGGGGAAATTTTAACCAAAACCCTGGGTTTTTCTTACCACCCGGTGGGGTTTGGTCCCCTTTTAAAATTTTTTTTTTCCCCCGGGGTTTGAATTTTATAATTTTATTTTTAACTTAAAAATTTTGATTTAAGAAACCGGGGGTTAGGGAAAACCCGAAACCCACTTTTCAAAAAAATTCAAATTTTTTTAAACAAAGGGGCCTTTTCTTTCTTCCAATGGGGTTTTTCTTAACCCTTGACTTTGGGCCCCTAAAATTTTATTTTAAGTTCCACAAAAAGAACTAAAATTTCCCTTTTTCCCTTTGGAAAAAATTAAAAAAACCCCCAAAACTTTTAAAAGGATCATCCCACTTTTTAAAAACTTCCCTCCAAGGCCCAAAAATTTTGAAAATATTTTTGGGTTCGATTTCATAAAGGGTTTTAAACCCCCAAAAAAACCCAAAAAGATTTAATCCTAGGCCCAAACATGGGATTCCCAAACTTTTCCCGTTCTTACCAACAAATTTAAAAAATTAAAAACCAACCCTTTTGGGCTTGTTAATTGGCTTGCCCTTTTAAAACCCTTTCCTTGAAAAAAAATTTCTTTTCCCATTTTTCTCTTTTTCTTTTTGGGAAGGGTTTAACTTTTTTTAAACCCCCCTTTAAAGGGGTAAATTTTTTGGGGTGACCCCTTTTGGTGTTTTGCTCCCTTCTTTGGGAAAATTCCAAAAACCCCTTTATTTTAAAATACTTCCCTAAAACTTTTTTTAAACTTTTTCCCTTTTAGTTTTACAAAGGGATCGATTAAATTTTAAGTTTAAAATTCCAAAATTTTTCCCCCGCCCTTTCCTTCTCTTCAATTTTTTGGGGCCCAAATCCGTTCCCCCAAAAAAGTTTACCCCAAAAAATTCAAAATTTTTTTCTGGGCCCCCTTTTGTAGAACTTTATTTTTTCAAAAGGATTTAGGCCATAAAAAGCAAAAGGTTTTGGTTTTAAAAACCATTTAAAAAAATTCAAAAAGTAGACCTAAAAAAAAAAAATTTTAAAAAGGGAATTAAAATTTTAATTTACGAATAAAAGGGTGATTTCCCCAAAAAAAATTAAAGGGGAAAAAGGGGGGAAAAAAAAAAAAAACCCTTTGGGGTTTTCCCTTTTTTTTTGGGAAAAATTTCCCAAAAACCCCCAGTCCCCGGAAAAAGGGTTTTTTTTCCCCTCATTTTAAAGGGCCCTTTTGGGTTAACCTTTGGACCTTGCCATTAAAAAAAGCCGGGCTTTCAAAAATTTTCCCTTAAAGGGTTTTTTTGGGGGGGGGTTTGGGGAAAGGGGGGCCCCTAAATTTACCTGGGTCCCCTTTTTAAAAATCCCCGGGAACTTCCCTCATTTTAAAGGGGTTTCCCTAAAGGGGTTTGAAACCCCAACCTTTGTTTGGGCCCGGGCCGGGGGGCAAATTTATTTCTTTCCACCGGAAAATCCCTTTTCAAAAATAGATTGGGAAATTTTAAATTTCCCAGGGGCAAACCCCTTTTTTTTCGAAAGTTTGTTTTAAAAATTTCCAAAAACCACAAGTTTTCCTTTTAAAAATTTGGTTTTTAAGTAATTCCCCTGCCAAAGTCAAAAACCCAAGGGGAAAAGGGTTTTTTGCAATTTTGGGTTACCTTTCCCGGGGGTTTTGGAAAAACCCCCTTTTGGTTTCTTTAAAATTTTTTTTGATTTAAACAAAACCCCAAATTTTTTAAAAGTTTAAAAATTTTAAAAGACAAAAAAAATCCCAAAGGTTAGGGAAAACTTAATTAAATTAAAATTTCCCTAAACCAAAAGGGACTTGGGAAAATAACTTAATTTGGCAAAAAGGAAAAATAAAATTAACCCGGGGGTTTTTTAATTCGGGAAAATTTTTTTGGGGGTTTAATCCCCTTTCTTTGGGAATGTCCGGTGAAACCGGGTCGGGGTTTCCAAATTACCCCTTAACCAAAAGGGGGGAAAGGCCCCGACCCCCCCGGGGGGCCCCCCTTAAATTTTCCTTGGAAAGGGAAAATTACCCCAAAACCCCTTTTCCCCCGGGGCGGGGTTTGGGGTAAAACCCCAAAATGGCCTTTGGATCCCCAAAAAACTTTCCCTTTTTCCTTTTTTTTTCCCATTCAAACCAGGTTTGGG
This sequence comes from Aegilops speltoides, assembly GCA_021437245.1. Classification (NCBI taxonomy): domain Eukaryota; kingdom Viridiplantae; phylum Streptophyta; class Magnoliopsida; order Poales; family Poaceae; genus Aegilops; species Aegilops speltoides. Next base: position 89,255,396 of record CM038143.1, on the reverse strand, counting down.
GGAAAACTGCTCCCGGGGCCCCGGGGGGGGCGCCCCCAAACCCCTTGTTTTGGGCAAAAAAATTTTCCGGAAAAAATCCCCAAAATTTTTAAAATGGTATTCTTTCCCCCAAAAAACCCCCCCTGGATTAAAATTTTAAAAAGTTAAAATTTCAATTTAAATTTCGAACCCAACCCTTTTTGGGCCTTTGTTCCCCAAATTTTAAATTTCTTTAATATTAAAATTTTCCATAAACTCTCCAACCCATAAAGCACTTAAAATTTTTGGGGGAAAAATTTTCTGTTAAAAGTTTTGGGTACCCGTTTTCAAAAGGTTTATTTGAAACTCCCCGCCCCCTTTTTTAAAACCCCACCCAAAGTTCCTTTGAAAAATTTTAAGGTTTTAAAAGGGGTTTAAAGTTTTTATTTGAAAATTAAATTTTTTAAAATAATTTTGGAAAAAGGAAAATTAAAAACCCCTTTTACCAAAGCTTTGCCCTTCCCCAAAAAATAAAACCCGGAAAAAAATTTTTCCTTTTCATTTGGATTTTTAAAAGTCCTTTTTAAGGGGAATTTAAAACAATTAAAGTATTTTAAAGGGCTTGCACACACACTTGACACTTAGATCCCTTAACGGTGGTGAAACTAGGGATTAAGTTCAATTTAAGCTAGTCGCGACATGCAACCAAAGTTAACATGACAAAGTCGTGAATGCCACACATTTGATTCACTATTGTTGCAAATATGATTAACAACTTTATTGCAAAGCGTCGATAAGGATAAACGAAACAGCCTCTCGACTCATAGCCTTTACCGACAAAGGATCCATACTTGGATATTACAAATTTATTCGACTCAAAGACAAGCTTGTAGCCATCTCTACGAAGAGATCCGCTAACAAGATTTTTATTGACGGAGGGACATAATGCACGTTCTTGACCGCACGATCTTCCCCAAGTAAACTTCAGATCGACCGTGCCAACACCACGAGCGAAGCACTTGAACCGTTGCCCATCAAGACGGTTGAAGTCCCTATGATCCGATAAGGCGAAAACATGGAAATATCACGCATACATGCACATTAGCACCCGTGTCAATTAACCAATCGGAGAATGACATCTTGAAAGAATAGTGGAAATATACCATACCCAACATCCTTCATGTCAATGTCCCCGATGACAACATTAGCGGTCTTGCCGCCTTTCCTGAGATTACGCTTGTCATAGCGATTGGGGCAACTAGGAGCCCAATGATCGGGATCTCCACACACATGACAAGCACCTTTCTTCTTGCCATTCTTCTTCTTGAAGTTCGTGTGTTGCACAGCCTTGTTCTTCCCATCAAACTTTGCTTTACCATCAAACTTGCCCTTGTTCTTGAACTTGTGGGCTGGAAGTTCGCTTCGCACCACATTGGCACTAGATCCTCCTCAATACCTCGAGCACGTGAGTCCTTTGCTCTCACCTTTTCTTCCACATCAAGAGTGCCAATGAGATCCGGACGGAAAACTCCTGCCTCTTATGCTTGAAGAGGTAGCAAAGTTCCTCCATGAAGGAGGAAGCTTAGTGATGATACCCCCGGCAACAAACTTGTCCGGTAGCGTACAACTAAAGTGCTCAAGTTCTCTAGCAAATGACTGTATCTCGTGAGCCTGCTCAACCACGGAGCGCTCTTCAATCATCCTGTAATCATAGAATTGCTCCATGATGTACAGCTCGGTGCAACATCCGAGACCCCAAACTTGGCCTCGAGTGCATCCCACATATCTTTTCCATTATCAATTGACGATAAGCATCAACTATGTTCTCTCCAAGAACACTCAAGAGAGCAGCCTTAAGCAGAGTATCCATTTTCGAAAAGCTTGTGCTTGTTGAGCATCAAGTTCTCCTTGAGTTTGCCAAGCGTGGCGTCATAGCAACTCATGGTTTGAAACCATAAGACTGCTCTCACGCGCCACCTCTTATAGTGGATACCCTCAAACATAGGAGGTCTCATGGAAGCAACAAAACCATTCGAGGTAAATTGCCTATTATAAGGTTTTTGGATTGTTGGAAATATTAGCAATTTACCAAATGATTTTATTAATGAAATAGTAGATAAAACATGACTAAAACAATAGAGATAAAGCAAGTCATGCGTTACGACAGAGAGAAGGTAAATAGCTTCGCATATATGAACCGTAGCCAAACATATCTATAGCAGACGGTAGAACTAGTTGCATATATGAAGTAGAATCTAACATATGTAGGATAAGTACTAGTAGAGATAAGCGTGGCGGGACATGTGATGAAAGAAGAAGACATACGGGACAGCAGCAGAAAGATTGGGCTTGGGGTCGGTGTCCTCGCCACCATGTCGTCGAGGAGGTTGTCGACGTCGGGGAAGAAGTCGTCGTCGGGAAGTAGTCGTCGGCGACGGATCGTCCGTGATGAAGAAGCGATGGTCATGAGAGCGCCCCCAAAACCTTATCACCCTTCTCGTCTGACAGACTCAAAAGGTGCGGTTCGGAGGCCTCATCGTCCCGACTTCGCGGTGCACGCCGCAAGCCGGGATGAGGAAGACAACAGCAGCGCAGAGAATGGAACTTGTGGCGAGAGGAGGAAGAGATTCTGGTGCGTCTCTCTGAGAGGAGCGACCTCCCTTTTATAGGCGCAAGAGAAGGAGGCGAGAGGTTGCGTCGGGAGGTGAAGCAACGGAGGGAGGCGAAGTGAACAGGCGGCACGCGAAGGGTGCGCCGTTCATATTAATTGTCCACTGCCGCAAAACTTTCCAGCTCCCAAGTGACCTTTCGTACACCCGTAGTGCGTGGCAAAAATTAGACATCGGCTCGGCTCATTCCCGCAACCCGCGGCGCGACGCGGCGCGTCGTGACGTGACGTGACGAGGCGAGGCGAGGCGAGGCGTGGCGTGGCGAGGCGGGCGGCGGAGGAGGAGCGCGCGTGGATGTTCCTCTTGTTCTCATGCTCGTACAAGTAGAGAAAGAGCCTCCCTTATAAGGAGGTCCAACTCCCACTAGACTAGCAATGTGGGACTAAACTTTAGTAGTATCCCTTGCCTTGCACAAATGGGCTAAGTGGGCCTCTAGGATTTATTAGGAATTTCTGAAATAGTTATTGGGCTGCCCAATATAGACTAAATTCAGCAATCCCCACCAGATCCCGAGGCACACGTAAATTTGCCTTTGGTTCCAAAACACTTTTATATACCTGCATCTGCGGTGGAGACTGTTAAGTTGAACTTCCACCTAGAACTCTATGCTACACTAGTAAGCAACTTGAGCAGTGGATGGGCCTTGAAGCGCAAGTTTTCTGCGAATCTAGCTTCACATAGAGCCTTGACCGATACGTGGCTACCGTGGGTCTTCCCCGCGGGTGGAGCTTATGCGTCATACTCCGTGACCTTTCATGAGTTTACTAGAGAGAACCCCACTCTCATAGATTGCGAGTTTGACAATCAGACTCATATAGGTGTGTTCTTCAAAAGATGTTCTGCGCAGATAACATCTCGCTTAAATAAGCCACTTAGAACACATTAAGATATACATCAACCTGCCATGCAGCTTAGGAGAGTATTGCATCTTCATGGAGTGGTATTGTGAATAGTAAGGATACTCTCCTCTCGGTTGACCAACAGCTTGTCTTCCACATCTAATTCACGGATCTCCGATCACAAAGAATAGGTTACCACCGTGAACAACTCATATTGTGGGTCTCATACCCATCTCCTCGATGCATTATCTATCACATTACGTGATAAACCCTTAGTAAAAGGATCTGCCAGATTTTTAGGCGTTTGGATATAATCCAATGCAATAACTCGGAGTTTCTCATTTTCCGACAGACTTTAACCTTCTCTCGAGCGTGTCTTGATGACTTCATGTTATCCTTAGAGCTGTTCACTTTCGTGATCACAGTTTGATTGTCACAGTTCATAAGGATACCCGCATGTTTCTCAACAACCGGCAAGTCATTCAAGAGCCGTGCGGCCAATCTGCTTCGACCGTAGCTGTATCTAGTCTTTGTGAGTTCTGCTTCCATAGTTGACCTCGTTAAGATGGTGCGCTTGCAAGACTTCAAGAAACAGCGCCACCTCCATGAGTGAACACATATCCGCTCGTGGCCTTTATCTCATCGAAGATCGAGATCCAGTTTGAGTCACTATACCCTTCAAGCACCTTTGGGTGCCCTGTAGTGAATTCCATAATTTGCGATGCCTTTCAAATAACGCAAAACTCTTTCTAGAGCTTTCAATGCACATCTCCTGGTTTTGAGACAAACCTGCTCAGCTTGCTAACAGAAAAGAGATGTCAGTCTTGTAGCAGCTAAGTACATAAGCGAGCCAATAATCTGAGAATACTTCAATTGATCTCTAGCAATTCTTGATTCTTCGAAGCAAAGACGCTAGCATCATATGGTGTTGGAAAGGGCTTGCGGTCACTATAGCCAAAGCGACTCAAGATCTTTTCCACATAGTGAGATTGAAGCAATGTAATCCCACCATCATCATCTCTCAACAACTTGATGTTGAGAATGACATCAGCCACTCCTAAATCCTTCATCTCAAAACAGCGAGATAGGAAATCCTTGACCTCCTTAATAACATTCAGATTTGTTCGAAAATCAGTATGTCATCAACATACAAACAAAGCATAACTCCCTCGCCCCCACCATGGCGATAGTACACACATTTGTCAACCGTTCACAACAAAGCTGCGGGCTGTTAAAGTTCTTCGAACTTCTCATGCCTTGTTTGGGTGCTTGCTTGATCCATACAGAGACTTGAGAACTTGCATACTTTCCTTTCGACCATCTATTACAAACCCATCTGGTTGTTCCATGTAAATTTCCTCATCCAACTCTCCATTTAGGAAAGCGGTCTTAACATCCATTTGATGAGCGAGAAGACCATGTGAGGCAGCTAGTGAAAGTAGAACTCGAATAGTGGTCGGTCGAGCCACAGTGAGTAAGTATCAAAGAAGTCTTCACCTTCCTTTTGGGTATAACCCTTAGCCACAAGCCGAGCCTTGTACTTTTCAATAGTACCATCAGGCCTAAGCTTCTTCTTGAATACCCATTTGCATCCTATAGGTTTGCACCCATAAGGACGATCGATTATCTCCCAAGTTTCATTCGCCAAGATAGAATCCATCTCGCCATTCTAACCGCTTCCTTCCAAGAGTCGGCATCTTGCACGCATAGGCCTCTGAAATAGAACTGGGAGTATCATCTATGAGATACACATGAAAATCATCACCAAAGGACTTTGCAGTCCTCTGTCTCTTGCTCCTAGTAGGAACTTCATTGTTCTCCTCCACAGGACTTTCAAAGTGTTCCATCGAAATGGCAGGTTCAAGAATTGTGGCGGTTCTGATTCGATGAACTAGGCATCTCCTGATTAGATGAGGTAGCCATATCCTTCATAGGAAAGATATCTTCAAAGAAAATCGCATCATTAGACTCCATGATCGTACCGACATGCATGTCAGGTACCTCAGATTTTACAACCAAGAATCTATAGCCAATGCTATGAAAAGCATATCCCAAGAAAACACAATCCACAGTCTTTGGTCCAAGTTTCCGCTTCTTTGGAATTGGAATATTGACTTTCGCCAAACAACCCCATGTTCGCAGATAAAAGAGTTTTAACCTTTTCTTCTCCCATTCCTCGAATGGAGTTATCTCTTTGTTCTTTGTGGGAACTCGATTTAGGACATGACATCTTTGTCAATATCGCCTCCCCACCATGCCTTGAGAGACCCGATGTGTCTAACATGGCGTTAACCAAATCGATTAGAGTACGGTTCTTTCTTTCGCCACCCCATTTGGTGAGGTGAGTAGGAGGCGTCCTCTCATGGATTATACCATGTTCCCCACAAAAGCATCAAATTCATTGGAAAAATACTCTCCACCACGGTGGGACCTAAGCCTCTTGATTTTTCGATCAAGTTGGTTTTCCACTTCAGCTTTGTAGATCTTGAAAAGTTCAAAGCCTCATCCTTAGATTTCGGAAGATACACACAGCAAAGTATCTAGTGGAGTCGTCAATTAACGTCATGAAATATTTCTTTCCACCTTTTGTCAAAATACCATTCATTTCACATAGATCTGAATGTATAAGTTCTAGTGGTGCAAGATTTCTCGTCTCCATGATCACGTGAGATTTACGAGGTTGCTTAGCTTGCACACACACTTGACACTTAGATCCCTTAACGGTGGTGAAACTAGGGATTAAGTTCAATTTAAGCTAGTCGCGACATGCAACCAAAGTTAACATGACAAAGTCGTGAATGCCACACATTTGATTCACTATTGTTGCAAATATGATTAACAACTTTATTGCAAACGTCGATAAGGATAAACGAAACAGGCCTCGACTCATAGCCTTTACCGACAAAGGATCCATACTTGGATATTACAAATTTATTCGACTCAAAGACAAGCTTGTAGCCATCTCTACACGAAGAGATCCGCTAACAAGATTTTTATTGACGGAGGGACATAATGCACGTTCTTGACCAAGACGATCTTCCCAAGTAAACTTCAGATCGACCGTGCCAACACCACGAGCGAAGCACTTGAACCGTTGCCCATCAAGACGGTTGAAGTCCCTATGATCCGATAAGACGAAAACATGGAAATATCACCGCATACATGCACATTAGCACCGTGTCAATTAACCAATCGGAGAATGACATCTTGAAAGAATAGTGGGAAATATACCATACCCAACATCCTTCATGTCAATGTCCCCGATGACAACATTAGCGGTCTTGCCGCCTTTCCCGAGATTACGCTTGTCATAGCGATTGGGGCAACTAGGAGCCCAATGATCGGGATCTCCACACACATGACAAGCACCTTTCTTCTTGCCATTCTTCTTCTTGAAGTTAGTGTGTTGCACAGCCTTGTTCTTCCCATCAAACTTTGCTTTACCATCAAACTTGCCCTTGTTCTTGAACTTGTGGGGCTGGAAGTTACATACGCACCACATTGGCACTAGATCCTCCTCAATACCTCGAGCACGTGAGTCCTTTGCTCTCGCCTTTTCTTCCACATCAAGAGTGCCAATGAGATCCGGACGGAAAACTCCTGCCTCTTATGCTTGATAAGGTAGCAAAGTTCCTCCATGAAGGAGGAAGCTTAGTGATGATACCCCGCAACAAACTTGTCCGTGAGCGTACAACTAAAGTGCTCAAGTTCTCTAGCAAATGATCAGATCTCGTGAGCCTGCTCAACCACGGGCGCTCTTGGTCATCCTGTAATCATAGAATTGCTCCATGATGTACAGCTCGATGCCAAAGATCCGAGACCCCAAACTTGGCCTCGAGTGCATCCCACATATCTTTTCCATTATCAATTGACGATAAGCATCAACTATGTTCTCTCCAAGAACACTCAAGAGAGCAGCCTTAAACAGTATCCATTTTTCGAAAAGCTTGTGCTTGTTGAGCATCAAGTTCTCCTTCAGGTTTGCCAAGCGTGGCGTCATAGCAACTCATGGTTTGAAACCATAAGACTGCTCTCACGCGCCACCTCTTATAGTGGATACCCTCAAACATAGGAGGTCTCATGGAAGCAGCAAAACCATTCGAGGTAAATTGCCTATTATAAGGTTTTTGGATTGTTGGAAATATTAGCAATTTACCAAATGATTTTATTAATGAAATAGTAGATAAAACATGACTAAAACAATAGAGATAAAGCAAGTCATGCGTTCTGACAGAGAGAAGGTAAATAGCTTCTGCATATATGAACCGTAGCCAAACATATCTATAGCAGACGGTAGAACTAGTTGCATATATGAAGTAGAATCTAACATATGTAGGATAAGTACTAGTAGAGATAATCGTGGCGGGACATGTGACGAAAAGAAGAAGACATACGGGACAGCAAAGCAGACCTTGGGCTTGGGGTCGGTGTCCTCGCCAGCCATGTCGTCGAGGAGGTTGTCGACGTCAGGGAAGAAGTCGTCGGCGACCGGATCGTCCGTGATGAAGAAGCGATGGTCGCGCAGAGCGCTCCCAAAAATCTTATCACCCTTCTCCGTCTGAGACTCAAAAGGTGCGGTTCGGAGGAGAGATTCAGTCGTCTCTCGGACATCGGCTCGGCTCATTCTCAGAACCATGACCACCCGCGACGGACGGGGACAGGGACGGGGCGGGCGGGCGGGCGGGCGGGCGGGCGGGCGGGCGGGCGGGCGGGCGAAGGAGGAGGAGGAGGAGGCGTGGATGTTCCTCTTGTTCTCATGCTCGTACAAGTAGAGAAAGAGCCTCCCTTATAAGGAGGTCCAACTCCCACTAGACTAGCAATGTGGGACTAAACTTTAGTAGTATCCCTTGCCTTGCACAAATGGGCTAAGTGGGCCTCTAGGATTTATTAGGAATTTCTGAAATAGTTATTGGGCTGCCCAATATAGACTAAATTCCAGCATCCGCTCCCTCCCTCGAATTCCCAGCCTGGTAGGGTTCAGCTCCCGCCCGGCTCCGCATATTAATTCCTGCTACTCTGTTCGGCCTCGACCCTTCTGCGTTCGAATTCCCGGAGCCCTAGGGTTTGGCTCCCGGCTAGAGGCGGGCGCCTGATTCATTCCTCTTCGTCGAGTCGTTTTTTCTGATTAGCTTTCTGAGAGGGTCTGAGGTTATGAGTTCAGGTGTAGCACTACTCCACACAGTATTTCTCTGGTAATGTGTATCCTTCTGAAAGTTCTTTTGCAGTCCGATTCCACCTTCCAGTCAGTTTAGGAGATAAGGAGAGACCCTTGTCCTATAGATCATATATACACACAATTGTGATTTCAAGCATCCCCTGCCCAAATCGATGGAGAAAGCTTCTGTTTCGGATGATTCTCCAGATTCGAGCGCCGATTGTGATTGGTCCCAGCTTCAGGCTGACCTGCTCCTCCAGATCTTTGGCACTCTCGAGATCCCTGATCTCTTCAGCTCAGGTGCGGTCTGTCGATCATGGCACCTCATTTATCTGGAGGCCCGCCGTCTCCAGCGGTGCTCGCCGAACCAGAGCCCCTGCCTTGTTTACTCGTCCGGCGACCGTGACGCTAACACGGTCACCCTGCATAACATGTCCACCAACAAGCTTTACCACGTCACTCTATCGGAGCCTGCCTTCCGCACACGCCATGTCATGGGCTCCTCCTACGGCTGGCTCATCACCGCCGATGAGCGGTCGAATCTCATACTAGTCAACCCTGTAACCAGAGCTCAGATAGCTATGCCTCCCCCTGAAACCATGAACAATGTTAGACTGCGCTACACTGAAGACGGTGTGCTAGACGGATATGATGTTCTTTACATGGATCTGTTATCTCGGGATTTTGACACTGAAATGGAGCCGTACCATCTTACACTTGAAGAAGCCCGCTTCTACCTCTATGCGAGGGTCGTTCTTTCTTGTGATCCCTCCCATGGAAACTGCACAGTTCTCGTAGTACAATTGCCAAAGGATCAACTCTCTTATACTAGGGTTGGGGACACCAAATGGACTTGGATTGATGCAAATCCAAATTGTTGGGCTTATCAAGATATACTTTATAACAACAATGATGGTTTGTTTTATGGTGTTCGTGGTAGGGGTGAGGTTGATTCTATTGATCTTAATGAACCTTCCGCTGAAGTGAAAGTTATTTTGAAGCCGATCATATCCTATCAAGCGCATAGTAGATATATTGTTCAAGCCCCATGGGGAGATTTTTTCCAGATATGGAGGCATGATAAATATAATAAGGAGAATGGAATAACAGAGCGGGTTGCAGGCAAGTTTTATGTGTACAAGATTGATTTTGCTAAACAAAAGCTCGTTGAAACAAATAACATCCAAGATCTCGCAATTTTCATTGGTTACAACAGCTCATTTATGCTTCCAGTGAAAGACTTTTCTACGTTGATTCCCAACAGCATCTACCACACGGATGACTTGCTGGATTATATCTTCTGTCAAAGATCTAGTCTTAGGCAGGCTGTTGTCTTTAATATGAAAGATAGCAGTTTCATTGAGTTATCGCCCCCTAGTTCAGATTCAAGATTGAACTGGCCACCCTCGGTTTGGATTCAACCATCACTTACTTGAGGTTAGTGAAACTTACTAATGCAGAATATATATGTTATTTTATCTGCTTTATACTTTTTTTGGGGTATCTATCCATGTTCTGTAGTTGGCCACTTAGACCTTTGTAATCGGCACAAGTGATCATGTCTCCTCCATCTTGTGGAGCCATGCACTTAGGCTGCATGATCAGTATTAAGTAATGGCTACAATTTTTTTCAATATTTCTACTTGTAAATAGATGTTTCGGATGTAAACCTATCCATTCAGTAGGATAAGATTGCTATGGTTGTTTTCAAGGAACACACTTAACTGAGTACTCTCTTGCTTAAAGTGTATTAATACAGAAAGTGTAGAACTTGTAGTGTTGCTAAAACGCGCTTAAATGCTTATCCTTTTATGCTTATTATGGCTGCCAAACCAAATATTTATACTTAAATCTAGATCGAAATCCTTTTGTTGCTCTTGGATGGTTCGGTACATGATACATCAACAATTAAGGAGGCCTACGAATAAATATTAAAGTGCCTGAACTAGCTTTGTTAATATCCTACTCCGAATTGTTTTATTCGTCTGTCCCTAAATCTTTATGTCAAATTATTATCTCTTTCCTAAGGTACCAGCATACTGTTTCGAGTGATCCTAAAACAAATTCTGAACTTTCTTTAGGCGTTACAATATCGCTTTTCCAATTTATTATCATCACTGTTTATGATGATTCCATTCCAAAATAGATGACCCAACTTTGTACTAATTTTGTACTAAAGTTAGTAAAAAGTTGAGTCATCTATTTAGGAGTATTACTTATCATGTAAGGTTAGGTCATGAATTTGTCCACATGCCAGAACCATGACTAGGTTTTGAGATCTTATGGGTTTCAACTCTTGCCTACCCCTACTTGTCTGGGACTAAAACGCTTTGTTGTTGTTGTGTTCAATACATGTATGATCAACTAGCTGGTACGAAGTAAATATAATCATTGTAGAAATATAAATCATATTGCGTGAACCCCCAAAACAAGAGTAGCAATTGTCTCGGACCATTAGCTCAAAGTCAACTCTAAATTTTGTAGACATAATCATTTATTCATTGTAAATAAGTAATAATCATGTCTTTTGTGCTAGCAAAATATTGTACTACTAAATAGTTGTAACACGATGGTCGGAGCTAGTCATCATAACCGATGCTTTATTTTTTGTTTTTCAAATTATTCTTGCAAATATCTGGTGAATGGAACACTGTTTATCAAGGCCTTCAAATATAGAGGCCCTACTTGGAATTAGCTGCCTAAATGGCACATAACTGACTCGTGCCTATTTTAAGGTCCTGCCAGTAATAAACCAGCCTGTTTTCAAGGTCCTGCTCAGCAATTATGAAACGAATCATTTGTGTTCTGTGTATTTTCATCTTGCTACTTTTTAAAACGAACCAACATGTTATTCAAAAGAATTATTAGCTTTGCATATATATGCCTAGATGCTGATACTCACTATGTGTTGTCTCTGCTTAAGGGGCCTTAAAAGTGCTTGAGTGTCCAGGCAAGTTTGGAACTTATTGTGCACTTTGTTCAGGAGATATTACAGGCCAGTTAAGAAGACATGTCAATGGGAAAATATTCAGTCGTAGCTTTCTACCATTTTACTTTGAAATATAATGGATCTTGTTCTGAATTTCTGATGAGTCATTCCTACTGGTTGTTGAGACAGGCACCAGAGCATTCACACCTGAAGGTTCACATCTTGGAAAACAAACTTATCTTGAGAAGCTGCATCCCTTGGTCATCACAACAGTTCAAATAACAAGATTAGGGCCTCTGCTACGTCTATTGTTTTAGTTGGTTCAGAGGAACTTGGGATATCAATAACTGTTCGTGAGGCAAGTGTAAGGAAACTTTCCTTTTGGTGTACCACCCATGCCGATGAATATCTTCAGTTTATGCAGACAGTTTGACCACTACTAGTCCACTGTTTCGGCAAAGGTTTATTGCTGATGGAATTGAAACTTTGGTCAGGATAGGTGTCCCAGTTAACGCTGTTATCTCCTTGTGGTGGAACTGTCTATTCTTTGGTCGGTACCTGACCTTGTTCATTATAGATGCACTTGTTGGAGAAAATTTTGCCGTCAAGCAAATCTTTCCCTTGCTTAGGATTCTTGCTATATTCTCATGTATCGATTCCTCCAAGATGAGTAATCCAGTGTCTGCAACATAGTTGGAACTTCTTTGCTCTAATTGATGATGGCTTTTCTGCTTTTGAAAGCCTTGTACTCAATCAATTCTTCCAGCAAGTATTTTGGCAGGAAAAACTATCTTTTCGGAATAATGGATATAGTCATTGGTGAAAAATAGATAGATTGGGGATTCTGTTGGAGATGGACTATCAACCGTTACGGCGTTTCCAAATGCGCGGGAGGGTGGGTTAGAGCATCTCCAGCCGTTCGCCCCCCCCCCCCCAAGGGGCTTGAAATATCGCCGCCTGGGGGCGAACCAGCGCTAAAATAGGCGTGGGGGCGATCGGATTCCCAGCCGCCGCCCCTAGGTCGCCCCCAAGCACCGATTTTGGCCCACTTTTGGCGCAAATTTGCCCACTTTCGTCGCAGATTGGCCCGCTATCGGCGCAAATTGACCAATTTCGACCCATATTCGCCGTGCTTCGGTGCAAATTCAACAGAAACTATTTTTTTATCACATAATTCATCACAGAAAATCAATAGAAATCAAATAGTTCAATACAAATTATATAGTTCAACAACTAGTTCAACAAATAAAAACTCATATTTCATCACACTCGAGCTAGGCGTTGCCCTTGAGCCTCTATAGGTGCTCCACCAGATCCTGATGCAGTTGTTGATGCACCAGTGGGTCTCGGATCTCCTGACGCATATTGAGGAAGGCCGTCTAGGTTGCCTGTAGGTGGTGATCAACTTAGGCAAGAGGACCTTACCTGTAATATGGTTCAGTGTCAAACACTGGCTCTTCCTACTCGTTCTCAATGATCATGTTGTGCAAGATGACACAACAAGTCATGATCTCCCACATTTGATCTTTCGACCAGGTCTAAGCGGGGTATCGGACAATAGCAAATCGAGATTGGAGCATACCAAATGCCCGCTCGACATCCTTCTTGCAAGCCTCCTGAACCTTTGCAAAGTGGGAGTTCTTGCTTCCTGACACAGGGTTTGAGAGTCTTCACAAATGTGGACCATCTCGGATAGATGCCATCTGCTAGGTAGTATCCCTTGTTGTAGTGCCGCTCATTGATCTCGAAGTTCACCGAAGGAGAATGACCTTCAACAAGCTTGGCAAAGATAGGGGAGCGCTGCAGTATGTTGATGTCATTGTGAGTTCCTGGCATACCAAAAGAGTGCCAAATCCATAGGTCGTGTGTGGCCACTGCCTCAAGTACTACACTGCAACAGCCTTTGGCGCCTTTGCATGCAGTCGACGCTTCCAAGTATCCCTAGAAATCCTCTTGATGCATTCTGTGCTAGGATCCGAGCAGTGTCTTCAGCATTGGGTGATCGCAAGTATTGCGGTCCAAACATTGCCACCACTGCCCTGCAGAACTTGTAGAAACACTCAATGGTCGTGGACTCGGCCATGCGTCCATAGTCTTCCAGTGAATCACCGGGAGCTCCGTATGCAAGCATCCTCATAGTTGTCGTGCACTTCTGGGGTGAGGTGAATCCAAGTGCGCCGGTGCAATCCTTCTTGCATTTGAAGTAGCTGCCGAACTCCCGAATGGAATTCACAATCCTGAGGAAGAGCTTTCGGCTCGTCTGATAACGGCGCCGAAATACTTTGTCGCCGTGCAGTGGAGCGTCGGCGACGTAGTCGGAGTAGAGCAAGCAATAGCCTTCCAGTCGATGTCGGTTCTTTGCCTTCAGTTGGCCTGGTGCCGAGCCACCTCGTCGCGGCTTTGCATTGCTCGCGAGCAGGCCGGCCAGGCGGCGAGGACCTTGAGATGCTCTTCGTCCTGGACGTCGGCATCGGCTTCCTCCTCCAGCAGCGCCGCGAGCGAGTCCATAGCCGAGCAGACAAATCGCCGAACACCTGGTGGGCGTGGTTAGTGCACAGCCGCCGGTATCGCGGCCGGAGCGCCGGAAAACTCGCCCAGATAGGTGGCGGAGGATGGCGTGGCTGAACCCTCTCTTTTCCGGCGGGGGAATGGCCTATCTACCGGCGGTGGGGGGGGGTCTGGACATGCAAAGATACCTTTTCGCCCGACAGTGTGGCCCAGACGTGGTTTTCCCTTCCGCCGGAGCCCCCAAGCGCCCCCCAGTGCGCTGGATTCAGCCTGGAATCGTCGGGCCCAAAAACGGGCCGAGCCGGCGGATTTTGGCATCTTGGGGGTGCGACTGAGGGAGTTTTTCGGCGCCGGCGCGAAAAAAGTTGCCCTGGGGGCCCTGTTGGGGGCGCAGCTGGAGATGCTCATAGAATAGTTAGCGGACGGGCTCCCTTGAACATGTTGGTGCCTGCGCGTTCAGCCGCTGTTTGGACTCTCGAACCAGGACTGGAAGCGATCTGATGCAAAACCTGCCAGGAGAAGACACACCCTGTGAGAGCATCTCCAACAGCGGCGGTAAATATCACGTGTGCGGGAAACCTGCTTTTTAGCGCGCGCGGACCGGTTTCGCGCGCTCCAGCGGGCGCAGGAGATTCCGGCGCGCGCGGGCAATATTTTGCAGCTGCGCTGGAGCCAGCGCACCGCTGCGCCCAAAGATATACTATTCCGGCGCTGTAAAGCATGTTTTAGTGCGTCATGCGTTGCGCGCCTGTTGGAGATGCTCTGAGGTGTGAGCTATGAGGAGGGGATCGTCGGCCTAGCCATGCCGCTTCTTGCCTATATGCGTCGTCACAGCTATCTATGTGGCTGGACTCGCACCAGGCCCCCAACCGACTGTCCGTTTAGCCAACGGCCAGTTCAAAATTTTGAATTTGAAATCTTGCATTTAATGCCGTTATTATTGCTTTGGCATGCACACGTGCTATAAGCTTTATGCAACGTGCTATTTGCACTTGCAGGCCGCTCTGAAAATGTTCGCGTACGTCCCGATAGTAATATATTTGTTTGGGTGAGGAGCATTTTGTTAAGAGACAACTGAGTCGGGATTTGAACGTAATTTCAACCATTGCACAACAACGCATCCAATCAGAAAATGGACTAGATTTATTTCTACGCTTGATACAAGGGCAAGCCAACACACAACACTCAACATACAGACACAGTCTCTGACCTCTACCCAGAAGTTCAGAACATCGGAACAGTAGCTATCACAGCATCAGGAACAGCAGCATCATGAGATCACCATTCGTTCACCAGCACATCATACCTCAGCGGGGTACACGAACCGCCTGAGGACTCTCATCAACTCGTCGGCCGCCTCGCCGAACGGCTGAAGGACGGAGAAGCCATGCTGCTGCCCCTCGAACTGGACTAGCTCGACGTCTTTCCCCATGTCCTTGAGCCTCGCGGCGTACCCCAGCGAGCGGTCACGGAGCACGTCGCCTAACGGCGCCACGACGAGTGCCGGCGGGAGCTCCACCGGCGCGAGGCTGGGGCTCTCCGGGCCGAACGGGTTCGCCACCGGGTGGTCCCGGCTCGCCCCGACCGGAAGCGACATGTGCCAGAGCTGGTCGGACAGCTCCAGCGGCAGGAACACGTCCGCCGGCGGGTCTGCCTCCGCAGCCGTGCGCTCGGCGCCGGTGAAGAAGGCAGAGAGGAGTACGTACCCGACGATGCGCACGGGGCTGACCGCGAGGCGCGCCGTGGCGAGCTGAACGATGAGGTGGTGGGACAAGTTGGCGCCGGCCGAGACGCCGGAGAGGAACGTTCGGGCGAAGCAGGCCGACTCCGCGAGCCAAGGGTCGGCGCCGGCGCCGAGCTCGGCCTGGCCGCGCAGCCAGGAGAGGAAAGCCGCGCCGTCGTCGATGGCCGCGGGGAGGCGGTGCTCGGGGGCGAGGCGGTACTGCACGGACAGCACGACGGCCGGGAGCTCGGCGGCGGCGCGGAGGCAGAACGCGTGGAAGGTCAGCTGCGCGAAGGAGCCGAGGCAGTAGCCACCGCCGTGAAAGTACACCAGCACCGGGAGCTTGCCGCTGCCGGCCACCACCGACGCCGACGTCGGCCTGTAGACGCGGACGCGAAGGCCGTGCGCCGCGTGGTACACCACGTCCTTCCATTCCACGCCGGGGACGCCCGGGAACGGCTCCTTTGGGCCGAGGACGGACTCGTCGCCGCGGACGACGGAGCCGTCGCTGAGGATCTGCACGAGGCCGAGGAGATCCTCCACGACGTGCGGTGCCGTGTCGCCGGACATGGTTGGTTTTAGCTTTGAGGACACGGTGATTGTCCAGACTTATAGTAGAGTCATCCAAGTCGGTTAGAGAAAGATCCAAAGCGAGGTTACGTCAGGTCACATGTCACCCTCGAGAATTTGAATCTCGGTGTGGCGCGGGATCCAAAGCGCGCCGGATAGAATACTGACTCCTCTTCAATGCCGTGGGAAGAAAGATAGACTAGCTCCGGGAAAAAAAAATAACTAGCCGTGAAAAAAACGAAAATGCTGGGTTACGGATCAAGACTCCATTTTGCCTCTGGGTTTGCTTTTTTACACCTATGACTGACTAATGCAACATCAGGTTAGATAGAAAGTAAGCCCACAAGAGTTAGTGTAAGGATTAGCGTCGTAGAGGGAGTCGGTAGAAAAATCATCCACAAGTATAGGATTTTTTATTCCTTGCACAGTAAGTCCGTAGGAAAAACTAAGAGAAAAAAGTAGTCGTGGAGGGAGTTCCGTTTGATAGCTGATAGAGCAAATCTAGCCCCACATCCCCCCTCAGTTTCACTGGCTCCACCCTCCTTCAATCAGGTGATGCTATGTTAGTAAATACTCCCTTTGTTTCATTTTAATCCGCATATAAGATTTGGTCAAAGTCAAACTTTGTTAACTTTGACAAGTTTATAGATTTTTTTAATCAAAACTCATAATATGAAATCAATATCCTTAGATGCATCATGAAATTAAATTTCATACAATATAACTTTAGTAGATGTTGATATTTTTTCCTACAAAGTTGGTCAAACTTTACAAAGTTTGACTTTGATCAAATATTACATGCAGACTAAAAAGAAACGGAGGGAGTATCTTGTTATTGTGGCATTACTGATGAAAAAATAGGTGATGCAGCGTAATTATGTTTGGTTTCAGCCCAAACTAGCTACACTCTATGGAGGGGGCACACAATCCAGTGGCTCCCGATGGCCGCCGCCATGCAAAGCCTAGACCCTAGCCCATTGGCCTTGGCCTAGGCGAGCTCGCACGATGCCATATGCCCGTGGCCGTGGGCGATGATCCGTGCAGGATTCACGCCTCCGCCACCACACCAGATTCGAGCGGGATTCACGCCGCCGCCATGCATCCTACACACCACTCACAGCTGCCGCCACCACCGCCACGCCGAGCCGCCGCTACCGCCCTGCGCCGTGCGCCAACGGCCAGAAGCCAGAACCGAGGGTGTCTGATCAGAGTTAGCCACACACATGACGACCAAACCTCGCCCGCGACCACCACAACTGTTGCCTCCCCATGACGAGCCCGACGAGCTCGAACCAGCGAGAGACGCTTCCAACCCCCGCACCGCTAGATCCAGCAAGAAACACGCCGGAGCCACAAAACGCCATCTCCAGCACGCACTATCGCCACCGTGCAGCTCTCCACGACATTGTCGTGACCACTCGGCACCTCAGCCAATCCACCAAGGCGTCGTCGCGGCCCGCACCATGCCATTCTCTGACCTGGCCAGATCGGTCCACACCAACCACAACCACGCGAGAGGGATAAGGAGCCCCGCCGCCACCGATGCCGCACGGGCTTCGCTCACTGGCGCGCCCCGACGATGACATGGAGAGAGGAGGGAGGACAGGCGGGGGCGGCAGCGACGGCTCAGGTTCCTCCCCTGCCGCCCGCGAGAGCGTCAGAGTGGGGAGAAACTTTCAGAATTTCCAACAGGGATAAGCTATACCTACTTCTTGCCCTTTTGTGCCATCTCTTCTCAATTTCCAAGCGCATGGCTTTGTAATACGTGTTGTACATTGTCTATGAGACGAGTGAGAACCTGACGCTTGATGGCCACTTTGTGTGTTAAATGAAAAAGAATTAGCAACTGGGTCGTGATTTGATCAAAATCCCAACCATTGTACACCTATACGTCCAACCAGAAACGAAAATCGAAAGAAGATTTATAATTTATTTCTCGACACACTACATCCAACATAGTACAGTCTTCGACCCTTATCAGAAGTTCATAACATCGAAACAGTAGCATTATTAGGGGATCACCATTCACCAACCCATCAGCGCTCAGCGGGCGTGTCACCTTGGTACACGAACCGTGTGAGGACTCGCATCAACTCGTCGGCTGCCTCGCCGAACGGCTGAAGGACGGAGAAGCCATGCTGCTGTCCCTCGAACTCGACAAGCTCCACGTCTTTCCCCATGTCCTTGAGCCTCGCCGCGTACCCCAGCACGGGGTCACGGAGCACGTCGCCCAACGGCGCCACGACGAGAGCCGGCGGGAGCTCCACCAACGCGAGGCTGGGGCTCTCCGGCCCGAACGGGTTGGCCACCGGGTGGTCCCTGGTCGCCCCGACCGGAAGCGACATGTGCCAGAGCTGCTCGCATATCTCCACAGGCAGGGACACGCCCGTCGGCGGGTCGGCCTCCGACGCCGTGCGCTCGGCGCCGCCGAAGAAGGCGGAGAGGAGTACGTACCCGACGACGCGCACGGGGCTGACTGAGAGCCGCGCCGTGGCGACCTGAACGGTGAGGTGGTGGGCCAGGTTGGCGCCCGCCGACACGCCGGAGATGAAGCTCCGGGCAAAGTTCGCCGACTCCGCGAGCCACGGGTCGGCGCCGGCGCCGAGCTCGGCCTGGCCGCGCAGCCAGGAGAGGAATTGCGCGCCGTCGTCGATGGCCGCGGGGAGGCGGTGCTCGGGGGCGAGGCGGTACTGCACAGACAGCACGACGGCCGGGAGCTCGGCGGCGGCGCGGAGGCAGAACGCGTGGAAGGTCGGCTGCGCGAAGGAGCCGAGGCAGTAGCCGCCGCCGTGGAAGTACACCAGCACCGGGAGCTTGACGTTGCCGGCCACTGACGACGCCGACGCCGGCCTGTAGACGCGGACACGAAGGCCGTGCGTCGCGTGGTACACCACGTCTTTCCATTCTACGCCGGGGACATCCGGGAGCGGCTCCTTTGGCCCGAGGACGGACTCGTCGCCGCGGACGACGGAGCCGTCGCTGAGGAGCTGGACGACGCCGAGGAGATCCTCCACGACGTGCGGTGCCGTGTCGCCGGCCATGATGTGAGTGTGATACGGATACGGTCGATGGTTGCCGCCCCGGTCGTCGCGGTTTATGGACGTTGTGTGTAGAGGCGAAGGATCCACGTGGTCACTTCTTCCGTGCACGTGAGCTGAAGAGACCACTCTGGATCTTGGATCTGTGACAGCTTTGGCCTTCTCGAGGATCTGACTCCACACTTCAATGTCTTGGGAAGAAAGAAAGATAAACGAGCTCCGGAAAAAAAAATAGACTAGCTGTTGAAAAACGAAAATGCTGGATTACGGATCAGGACGTACAAGTTTTCTCGCCCTTATTTTTAGTACTCATATAATACTGCTGCCCTTTCACTTGCTTTTGCCTTTTCACAAGAATTAAGATAGTGTCCTCTCCCTCAATTGAGAAAGGAGAGAGAATACCTATGTGCTGCTATGCCTATGGTCCAGAATTGCTATCCGTACTACTTTGGTCTTTGATTGTAAAGAAATATAAGAGCGTTTAGATCACGAAAGTAGTGATTTCTCTTCATTTACCCTAAGTTCTTTTTTCACGATCATACATACACATATGCACATCCGCTCAACCTTATGAACAGACATACGCACACTCTACCTCTATGAGCACCTTCGAGAGACTGAGGCGACACATCATTTCGAGATTGACGAAATCACCACAGACACCTTCTTCGTAGTCAACGGAACGTCTCCTCGCACTGAACGCACATCACAGAAAGGTCTGAAATAAATCCAGAAAAATGCGAGCGTCAATGTTAAGTCTGAAACTTGAATTCTGACGGGCAGGGGATATCATTGTCCTCCTAACCATTCAACAACAGGTTAGTACGTATTCGCCTTTGAGTTTTGCTACTGATAATCCTACACCTACGAAGAAAGCTATGAAATTCTAACGTAACCTTCCTAAAAATTTCTCTCCCACCCCCCTCTCCCCCCAAAATTTCCCAAGATTGCTCAAGGTTCAGCTTCCTCCGACCCAACTTCCCAAGATTGGAGAGAAAAGGCACAGGCCGAGCCCGACAAAAGGCTCGAACCTCGCCTGGCTTTGAATTAACAAAGCCATCAACCGGCTAGGATTATAACGAGGTACAACAAACATAAACAAAGCAGCAGATACATGGCGCAGAAGGAAGGATAAAATGCTACGGCCAAACAAGAAAGGCTACAACTTGAGACCTAATAGAGGGCTGGATGGGGTCGCGCCACAGGAAATGGGGCTTGCTCCCTCTAGAGCAAGCAAGCAGAAAGGCACCGAGCGCGACCACCACCCAAGCAAGCTATCGGAAACACAAGCCGCAGCCTACAGCAAGAAGCACGCCGAAGACACTAGCCCCTGAATGGGAGCACCCCAGGAAGACATGGCGAAGAGACGAGCACCCCAGTCACCACGAGATCCAGACCTCGCCAAGAACACCATCCCTCAGCCACCGACGCGTCCAAGTCGTTGTAGAGGGGACCACTATCCCCTCTCGCCTAGGCCGAGGGCGTCGACCCGTCGGACAGACCGGACCACATGGCAAGGAGGGCACGACGTCTTGAAGAGGGAGCCAGCCGACCATGGCGAAGCGACACCACTGAAGAGAGAACCGCCGCCATCAAGACCGCCCAAGAATGCGCTGCAGCCATCCCACCTTCCCTTAGACCTAAAGCGGCGCCTTCAAGAAGGTAACGGAGCTAGGCACTGCCGCCGCCCAACCAAAGTTGTGGGTTTTCACCCAGGTGTAGGGGGAGGACGAGGGGGAGGAAGCTGGACCTCGAAGCTGCCTTCAAGAAGGAAATTAATAATGCCTAGAGCACCGCCGACGTCGTGGCCGCCGCAACCTGCCAAGAAAGTACTCCGATCCAAAGCTCCCGACCCCAAATCTGCGTAGTCAGCCACAGGAACTGGCCGGACTGACAATTTGGAAGCAGTAGCAGGGGGCGCTGTCTTCAGATCTGGCGAAGGAGAGCAGCAGGGGAGCACTCTAGGCAGCGCCCGCATCCATCACCGACTTGCCGCCCGCGCAGCCGAGTGGAGGCGGCCCGCAACACCGGCGAGCGCTGCCCACCGCCAGGACGACGCCACCCTCACCAGCAAAGGTCGTCGCCTCAAACCCTAGGCCTGAGCCCGAGCGGCGTCATGGCCGAGGGCCTCGCCGCCACCCTCATCGGCGGCCGCGCGGGGGACCCAGCGCCCGTCTCCGGTGGCGGCGAGGGAAGGAATCGAGATGGAGGGGGTAGGCGGATGGGGAGGTTGGTCGCCCTCGAGAGGGCGACGCGAGGGATGGGGGGGGGGTAAAGTTCGCATCCAACTTCCCAAGATTGCTCAAGTTTCAGCCCCAAACGGGGTGCGGGTGCAATTGGTGGAACTATCGTGATAAATCAATGGGAAGGCATCTGTTTGTGGTGCAGCTGCGGCGATGAATTGAAGATGCTTCCGATTATGCTTTTGACGTCTCTCGGTTGACTCGTTCCATAAGAATATCTTTCTTTCTTTTTTTGCATCAAGAATATCTTTATTTCCATGAGCGGGTATTTTCTTTCGAAAACGAGGATGACTCCCGGCCTTTGCATCAGGGCGATGCATTTAGTCATATCATTAATAATTCGTCAAGACATTACAAAGTAATACATCAATTAGTCTGAAGACACAATTGAGGGAGTCATGGATTAACGGGTCCTCGGACGTCCGGCCTGGTTGACATGGGCCGGACTGATGGGCTGCGAAGATACAAGACTGAAGACTCTCACCCGTGTCCGGATGGGACTCTCCTTGGCGTGGAAGGCAAGCTTAGCGTCTAGATATGAAGATTCCTTTCTCTGTAACCGTCTTTGTATAGCCATAGTCCCCTCCGATGTCTATATAAACTGGAGGGCTTAGTCCGTAGAGACAATCATAATCATACATGCTAGACTTCTAAGGTTTTATCCATTACGATCTCGTGGTAGATCAACTCTTGTAATATTCATATTCATCAAGATCAGTCAAGCAGGAAGTGGGGTATTACCTTCATAGAGAGGGCCCGAACTTGGGTAAAAATCGTGTCCCCCGTCTCCTGTTACCATCAACCTTAGACGCACAGTTCGGCACCCCCTACCGAGATCCGCCAGTTTTGACACCGACATTGGTGCTTTCATTGAGAGTTCCACTGTGCCATCATCAAAAGGATTGATGGCTCCATCAATCATCTACAACAATGCTGTCCAAGGGGAAGTCTTCCTCCCCGGACAAATCTTCGTATTTGGCGGCTTCGCACTGCGGGCCAACTCGCTTGGCCATCTAGAGCAGATCGACAGCTACGCCCCTGGCCATCAGGTCAGATTTGGAAGCCTGGACTACGTCGCAGATATCCGCGGAGACTTGATCTTCAATGGATTCGAGACCTCGGCGGCCGCTCCCTGCCACCACGATGAACATGAATTAAATCTGTCATCGGACCATACCCAGGAGATAGCGCATGTAACTGCTCTGGCCCTAGATCCGGAGCAGATCGCGCCATCCGAGGACAGGAAGCTCAACCCCACCACGGAAGCCGCAAACTCAGCGGTGTTGGAACCGCCCACAGACCCAACCTCGAGTGGAATTTGTGCCACCGGAACCTCAGACTCGTTTCCGGCTACAGGTTCTGAACCACGTACATCCGCATACGCCGAGCTTGATCAGGCATCGATCATCGAATTCAGCTCCACGGACATCTTTCAACACTCACCTTTAGGCGACATGCTAAACTCATTAAAAACACTCTCCTTAGTGGGGGACTCACAGCCAAATTATATCCGGTTCGAACTGGAGGCTGATGACGGAGAATTTCGCTTCCCACCCACCGCCCACTTCATAGCCACTGTCGAAGACTTAACCGACATGCTCGATTACGGCTCTGAAGACATCGATGGTATGGACGACGATGCCGAAGAGGAGCATGGCCAAAACCCATCGTTTACCGGGAGTTGGATGGCCACTTCTTCGTACGACGTGTACATGGTGGATACACCCAAAGAGAACAATGGTGATAAGAAGAAAGAGCCAGTCGAGGATAAACCTCCTGAGACACAGCCAAAACGCCGACGTGAGCAGCGCCGCTCTAAATCATGCCGTGGAAAAGACAACAATACCGGCATAGGAGAAAACAATACTCCGGACGAGGCCGAAGACAATGAAGACCCCGTTGAGCCAACCTCCGAATAGGACGATCGGGAGGACGGGCGAGTCAGCCCTGATGAACAGGCCGTAAACGAAGACTCGGAGGACAGTAATTATCTTCCACCCTCCGAGGATGAGGTGAGCCTTGGCGACGAAGACTTTATCGTGCCTGAGGAACCCGTCGAGCAGGAGCGCTTTAAGCGCCGACTAATTGCCACTGCGAAGAGTCTGAAAAAGAAGCAGCAACAGCTTCAAGCTGACCAAGATCTGCTCAATGACAGATGGACTGATGTCCTGGCAGCCGAGGAATAAGGCCTCGAGCGCCCAACCAAAAGTTACCCGAAGCGCAAATTGTTACCCCAATTCAACAACGAGGCGCTGGAGCCCGCCCTACCAGTGTGTAATGCAGCTAACCGACCACCACACGGCCGGGACAAAGTGGCAACTCAGGACGAACACTAGCCCACACTACCGCGCTACAAAAATAGAGACACTACAGCTCGTGGATACACATATGACCTGCGGCATGACCTGAAGAGCAGAGCAGGTCAGACCTGATTGATCTACGGATCACGGGGGCGCGCCTCGACATGCGACAATGGCCATCTGACCGGACGCGACAAACATAACCACGCCCGGGCCGAACACCGCAGACAAACTCCAGCCGAGCTACGTCGCGCCTTGGCCCGATACAGAGGCGCCGCACACCCCCTTTGCTTCACTGATAAAGTAATGGACCATGAATTCCCGGAAGGGTTTAAATCCGTGAACATCAAATCATATGATGGGACAATGGACCCCACGGTATGGATTGAGGATTTTTCTTCTCCATATCCATATGGCCCGTGGTGATGATCTTCCTGCCATCAAATACCTCCCGCTAAAACTCAAGGGACCAGCTCGGTACTGGTTGAACAGTCTGCCCAAAAATTCAATTGGCAGCTGGGAGGACTTGGAAGACACCTTCCTCGACAACTTCCAAGGTACATATGTCCGACCTCTGGATGCCGACAACTTAAGTCACATAGTTCAACAGCCCGGAGAGTCCGCCAAGAAATTCTGGACTAGGTTCTTAACTAAAAAGAACCAGATCATCGACTGTCTGGACGCCGAAGCCTTAGCGGCCTTTAAGCATAGCATCCGCGACGAATGGCTCGCCCGTCACCTCGGCCAAGAAAAGCCGAAGTCCATGGCAGCCCTCACGGCACTCATGACCCGCTTTTGTGCGGGCGAGGATAGTTGGCTAGCCCGCAGCAACAACACTGCAACCAAAGCGGGCACCTCTGAGGCCAAAAATAGCAACGACAAGCCCCGACGCAACAGGCACAAGCATCGAAGCAACGGTGACAATACCAACGACACGGTGGTCAATGCCGGATTCAATAGCCATGGCAAGTCCGATCAGCGGAAGAAGCCATATAAAAGAAACAATCTGGGGCCATCCATCTTGGACTGCATACTCGATCATCCATGCCAGATTCACGACACCCCAGACAAACCAGCCAATCATACTAACAGAGACTGTTGGGTTTTTAAATAGGCCGGCAAGTTAAATGCCGAGAACAAGGAGAAGGGGTCGCAAAGCGAGGACGAGGACAAGGAGCCCCGACCACCAAACACAGGGGGACAGAAGAAGTCCCCCTCCCCAAGTTAAAATGGTGAACATGATATACGCTACCCATATCCCCAAGAGGGAGCGCAAGCCCGCACTTCGAGACGTTTATGCGATGGAGCCAGTCGCCCCAAAGTTCAACCCATGGCCTTCCTGCCCGATCACTTTCGATTGCAGGGTCCATCCAACCAGTATCCGTCATGGCGGGTCAGCCACACTGGTCCTCGACCCAATCATTGATGGATTTCATCTCACGCGAGTCCTCATAGATGGCGGTAGCAGCCTAAACCTACTATATCAGGATATAGTGCACAAAATGGGCATTAATCCCTCACGGATTTAGCCCACAAAGACCACCTTTAAAGGAGTCATACCAGGTGTAGATGCCCGTTGTACGGGCTCAATCGCACTAGAGGTTGTCTTCGGATCTCCGGGCAACTTCCGAAGTGAAGAGTTGATCTTCGATATTGTCCCCTTTTGTAGTAGCTATCATGCACTGCTTGGACGAACCGCATTTGCTTGATTCAACGCCGTGCCACACTACGCTTATCTCAAGCTCAAGATGCCCGGACCACGCGGCGTCATAACAGTCAATGGAAACACGGAACGCTCCCTCTGTACCGAGGAGCACACCGCGGCTTTAGCAGCAGAAGTACAGAGCGGCCTTTTCAAGCAGAACCTTAATCGGCGGCCGAGCTCCCGAACACTGTTAAACAAGTCCGTACTACCCTACAGCAGGACATCCTAGCTCGTCAAGAGCTCAACTAGCAATTTGGCCTCCGTCCCAGTCCCGACCAAGTGGCGGCATTCATACCGCGCATACATAACTACGCACTCAAAATACCATGGGCATGGACGGAGGCATAACTAGATTATGATCCATAATATGGCTCGACCACCCCTGGACACACATACTTCTTTTTTCCTTTTCAGGTTTCTTTTCCACAGGCCTTTTCTGACGGCACGATCACCGCTCCTTTCGAAGGATAGATACACCAAGACGGCGAGAGGCATTGGCGTATAAGGGAATTCGTAGGTGGTCTCTTTAAACGATCACTCTACCTGTTTTCAGGCCACGCACGCAGCTCTCCCTTGGTCGTGGCATATTAAATAGCCCTGTTGCTTACTACACTACTTGTACAAATACGCTTTGACGTATTAACCAAACCATAATGGAGACAGTTTGCAGCCTAACCTTTGCAGCACTAGCCTGCTACTTTCTTTTCTTTTTAATCTTATCAAATTGCACCCGAACACTTTGGTACGCTTTAAATCAGCTAGGGGCTTCATTGCGCCCCACAATACGGCAATAAAGTCCTAACACTTTTTTACAGTATAGTTCGGCACCCCGAATTTAGCATTATATGCATTGGCTCCGAATCATGTCTTTGGTCAATAGTTGGGTTGCCCGGCTCCTGTGCTTACTACCTTATGTTCCGCTATATTGGCTAGGGTAGTAAAGGGAGAACTACTGCGATTATGTCCTGGTTTATCCGGATGAGCACCTCAGTAGAGAAAGCCGAAAACTGACTGTCATGATGCGGCGAGATCCGGTCAGCTCTTCGGAGGTTTCAAATCTTTAGCGATTTTTTTCCGCATTTTGCGATGGATCGGTTCTTACCCGACCAGGTGTTTTCAGCACCCTAATTCGGATACTAGGGGCTGCACCTAATTTTTTTGGTTTTTCGTCAAACTCCTATGGCTAAGTGAGGGTGCTAAAGCCACATAGTCCGATTGCCTGGTTCGTTGCGCTAAACACCTCCTTCAAGGACCAAACAATTGGATCAAGAGTGTTTAGATTCCATCTCGAACACCCCCGTACTACCTACGTGGGGGCTGAAGCCGACGACTGGCCAACTCTCAGATTTCATAAAGCAGCCGCACAAGATGTAAATTTTAACACATATTATCTTACATAATTAACTTGTTTCAGAATGCAGGGCAAGGTAATACGAATGTACTCATTCAAAGATTACATCTTTGGCGCACTGCGCCGCCACAATGCGGGATCCCTCCAAGACATTGTCAAAATATAGCTCGGGCGTGCAGTGCTCCTTGCCCTCGAGCGGTCCCTCAGTCGCAAGCTTTACGGCGTTCATCTTCGCCCACTACATCTTGACGCAGGCGAAGGCCATCCGCGCACCCTCGATGCAGACCGATCGCTTGATAACGTCAAGCCGGGGCAAGCATCGACCAGCCGCTTCACGAGCCCGAAGTAGCTGCTGGGTATAGCTTCGGCAGGCCACAGCCGGATTATTACATCCTTCATGGCTAGTTCGGCCACCCTATGCAGCTCGACCAACTGTTTTAGCTGGTCGCAAAAGGGCACCGGATGTTCTGGCGCAAGGTACTGCAACCAAAACAGCTTCTCCGTTGAGCTCCCTTCTTCAGCTCGGAAGAATTTCGCGGCATCAGAAACAATGTGCGGCAAATCACAAACGCCCCTGGAGAACTCCAAATCCGGGTTAGTAAGAGGTACCTCTTCTTCACATATTTGGTCTGCATAATGAAGGCCTTACTAGCCGCAATCTTCTTGGCCTCTTGAATCTCTTGGAGAGCGCCCTGGGCTTCAACCAAGGCATCTTGTGCACTTTGGCAAGCCTTGGCAAGTTCGGTCTCTTGAGCCAAAATATAGCGCTCCAAGGACTCGCATTTCTTCACGGCATCCTGAAGTTCTTGCTGGACCTCATCAAACCTGGCCTCGTGCTTTTCACGGACGGCTTGCTCCTTGGAAGCTTTCTTCTTGGCCTCGGCCAATGCCTTGTTAAGGGCCTCGACCTCGGACGTTGTTCCTACAAATATTGTGGCACTCTGGTCAATACACATTATTTATTTTTCCCGAATATACAGCAGGTCATTACATACCTTGCTTATCCTCTATCTGCTTCCTTGCTTAGCCGAGCTCCTCCTCGGCCTGCTCCAGTCTCTGCTTTCAGTCCGGAGACTTCGGCGGCATGGGAGGTCGCAGTCAGCAACGACGCCTGCTTAATCACATAGACACATATGGTTAGTCTCCTGCAAAGATTCTTTGATCCTCTTTTTGGATTTTCTTTCCGAACACCAAATAGAGTCTCAGGGGCTAATGTCTATACTATGACATTCTTTTTAGATAATTGCATTGCTTACCTCAAAGCCTATTAGAAGGCTTGTGCAGGCTTCAGTCAGTCCGCTCTTCGCAGACTGAATCTTCTCAGTCACCGTACCCATAAGGGTACGGTGTTCCTCCACAATGGAAGCACTTCGCAGCGCTTCCAGGAGAGCATCTGGTGCCTCTGGTTGGACAGAGGTCACGGCGGAACAGGCAAACCTCCTTCTTTCGAAAGAGGCTGCTGGCCGGGTTCCGGAGTCATATAGGTCTCCGGGGCCGTATTCGGCTGGGGGTCGAACTGAATACGGCCCCCATCGCCAGTCTCCATGGGGATTTGCTCCCCCATGTGTCCGGCGGCCGAGGTTTTACCCTCCGGCGCCGCCTTGGCGGCCTCTTGAGTCTCTCCCTGGCCTGGGATCCTTCGGGACAACACCTCGGTGTCATCCATGGCCTTGGGGGAGGAGGCTTCCGGCTGGGACCCGCTGTCCATCGCCTTCAGGTCCAGTGAATTCCCCGGGGATGAGGATCGCTCGAGGTTGGACCAAGCCGGACTGAAAGTGCATGATTCAACATGTTAAGACTATGAAGTAGAGAGGCTGGATATATGGATGCGTCCAAGTGTTTTAGTACTCACGATTCAGCCAGGGGCTTGTTTCGGGGGCGGGGCTCCGGGCTGCTGTCGACATCCCACGTGGAGTTATCCGCGAGGGAGCCCTTCCCCCTCTTGGACGCCTCCGCCTCCAGATTCGTGGAGGCCTCCCTCTTCTTCCTTCCCCCCTCAGGGGGAGAGTTGCTCTCTTCCTCCTCCTCGTCGTCATCCTCGGTGGCGGAGGAGTGAGTCTTGGTGTCTTCGGATGTCACGTCCAAAGCACCCTTGCGGCGGGGGCCACTTTTGGCCCCCTTGGCCTTCTTTTGGCCTTCTTCTCCGGCGCCTTGTAGGGCACCGAACCAGCATCTTCGTCGGAAGTGGGATGGCTGGTTCCTCGGACAGCGGAGCCGGACACTTACTCCGCTCCGCCTTCTTTGTCCATCCCTGAAAAACGATAGTAACAAGTGAGGTTTGGGTATCTTCCCTGAACAAGCAAGTAAAGGATACACCTTGAAACGCGAAAGACTTACCGCACTAGCCGGATGGGCTAGGGCGTGCCACGGTCCTCGGTCGTCTCCGGTGGCGTCTCGTTGCCCTTGAAGAGCACCTTCCAGATATCTTCGTGCGTAGTTCCGAAGAACAGTTGCAAAGTCTGGTGCTTGGCCGGATCGAACTCCCATAAATGGCAAGTACGGCTCTGGCATGGAAGGATCCGGCGAACTAGCATCACCTGGATCACATTGACGAGCTTGATGTTCTTATCCACCATGCTCTGGTTGCGCGTTTGCAGTGCTATCAGCTCATCCGACGAAGACCAATTCAGGCCCTTCTCTAGCCAAGAGGTGAGTCGCATTTGGGCTCCAGACTTGAATTCGGGAGCCGTGGCCCAGGTGGCGTCGTGGGGCTCTGTGATATAGAACCACAGCTTCTGCAACTCTTTGACGGTCTCCACGAAGGAGCCTTCAGGCCATGTGACATTGGGCATCTTGCTCACCATGGCGCCTACGCACTCTGTGTGTTGGCCACCTACCACCTTCGGCTTCACATTGAAGATTTTTAGCCACAATCCGAAGTGGGCTGGGATGCGGAGGAAAGCCTCGCACACGACAATGAATGCTGAGATGTTGAGGAAAGAATTTGGGGCTAGATCATGGAAATCTAGCCCGTAGTAGAACAGGAGTCCGCGGAAGAATGGGTGGAGAGGAAATCCGAGCCAGCAGACGAAGTGGGGGATGAACACCACCCTCTCATGGGGCTCCAGAGTGGGGACAATCTGCCCCTTGGCCGGAAGCCGGTGGGCGATTTCCTTGGCCAGATACCCGGCCTCCCGGAGCTTCGTAATGTCCTTCTCCTTGACGGAGGAGACCATCCACTTGCCTTGCGCTCCAGATCCGGACATGGTCAAGTGCTTTCTTGAGGCGGAAAAGATGAGAACTCGGGTGTTGGAGCTCGAGAATGGGAAGGCAGAGAGAGGAAGAAGGCGTGGGTGAAGGAAAGGAATCCTTATCTCCTTATAAAGGCAGTGAATATCAAGTGCCTCCCCACTCGCCTCAAAGCTCGCCTATTCCCAAGGGCCGTGCAAACGTCACGGTTGGATTCCCACGCCCGTATTGATGAGAATCCCACAATAAGGGGACACGATCTCTGCTTCGACAAGACGTGCCAATAAAACCGCGCCTCGAAACATGAAGCGGCAGGCCAAAAACGGTTCGAAATAATAACCGGGCAGAGACGTGATGTCACGCTATAAAAAGTTGTCAGCGGATTGGACTCGTGGAATATTATACTCTCCGCGGTTGTGTGTGGTACTTGTTTTGCAGAGCTGGACATGTTCGTTCCGTTCAAAGACTATTTCAGAGTGTTCAGAAGGGGAACCCACCTTGTAATGCCGAAGACAATCTGCACACCGGACACCTCGTCATTGAAGCCTAGTTTAGGGGCTACTGAGGGAGTCATGGATTAAGGGGTCCTCGGATGTCCGACCTGGTTGACATGGGCCGGACTGATGGGCTGCAAAGATACAAGACCGAAGACTCTCACCCGTGTCCGGATGGGACTCTCCTTGGTGTGGAAGGCAAGCTTAGCGTCTAGATATGAAGATTCCTTTCTCTATAACCGACTTTGTACAGCCCTAGTCCCCTCCGGTGTCTATATAAACCGGAGGGCTTAGTCCGTAGAGACAATCATAATCATACAGGCTAGACTTCTAGGGTTTTAGCCATTACGACCTCGTGGTAGATCAACTCTTGTAATAATCATATTCATCAAGATCAATCAAGTAGGAAGTAGGGGATTACCTCCATAGAGAGGGCCCGAACCCGGGTAAACATCGTGTCCCCCGTCTCCTGTTACCATCAACCTTAGACGCATAGTTCGGGACCCCCTACCTGGGATCCGCCGGTTTTGACACCGAGAATAATCTTAACATTGCTACTCCTATCAACTTGATGAAGGGATGCAGATTGTTGGAGCCGCATACCCAGACAACACACCAAAACCCAACATCTAAACCTGGAGGACCCAACCAAGCCGCTAGCAGGGACTGGGGCACACACCGGTCCGACACACTCTCAACACGCACCGCATGTGCTTGCTGGAGAGGCCACTGCCATTGTCTTCCATCGGTCCATCTTCAGAGCAGGTACCAGCACATCAACCTTGCCATGTCTGTCTTCGACGCCACCATGACGGTAGACAACGCCTCCTCCCTACGCATGTCCATCATCACACATCCATTGTCGAGACTCCACATCATCGATGCGTCACATGAAACCCCGCTCCACCGTTGGAATCATCCACTGGTCCCTCGAGACAATGCACACCTCCAAGAATGATGCCTCCAGGGGGGACGACACAAGAGCACCACCGTCATCCGATTGGCTGATCTAGGGTTCCCCCCAGAGGTAGCGGATAGGGGTCTAGAGCTTCTCCACGGCGATGCCTTCAAGAAGCAGACGACGCAGAAGAATGTCACCATTGCCGTCCTTGGCAACGAGCTGAGAGTAGGGTTTTCACCCAGATCCGCTCGAGGAGTCTCCATCCAGCCTTTTGTGCACGGGACCGCCACCAATCTCCGCCCTCATACAACGAGTGGGCCGCACTGGCCAGATCAAACCTGATCGGAGACCAAACCACGCATGAAGTTGATCCATCCACCAGGCCATCCATGCTGTCGCCGCCGATCTGAAGTTAGATTTGCCGCGGCAGAGCCCTCCATGCCGTGGGAGAGAGGGATACCCCCGCCACCGCCATCCCATGTGGCGATGGGGGGAGGGGAGGACTTAGATCGCGGCCCCGTCGGCTAGGGTTGTGGCCCGCCCGAGTCTCTCGACACGGAGGAGTGGTCATGTTTGAGCGACGCGAGGGTTTTGTTAGCATTGACAATTTTGTACTGTAAAAATTTGAAGTAGTTCTTGATCAGTATACGACTGGACATCCAACAAGAAATGAAAATTGCAAGTAGATTTATTTCAAGAAAAGTGAGGCAATCGCATGCGGCTCTGTTCGTTGTATTTTGAGAACTAGCATCAAAATGCATCACTAGGTTTAGATAGTTGGATTCCCATGCAACACACAAACATCAGGCATATCACAACTCATCACCGCTGAGAGCATCTCCAACAGGCGCGCGATATTAGCATTGCACTAGAAAATCTTTTTTTGTGCCCGCAGTCGTCCCGGTGCTCTAGCGGAGGCGCAAAAAACACACGCGCAACATAAGTGGTTCAGCGCGCGGAGCGAAACGGTATCGAGCGCCGCTTATTTGGTGCGCTCCCTCCCGTGCATTGCACACTCGGTTGTCCGCGCCGTGACTTCCACCTACTGTCATATCCAGGCGCTGGCGTCGCCGCCCGCACCTCCCCATTTGTTCCGGCAACCCGACGTCGCTTCCCCGGTCTATTCCCGGGCCGCCGCCGCTTCCTCCACCTCCCTCTAGTCGTCGCTGCCCCTCGAGCGTGCCATTCCTCCGACAAACAGCGCCCAGCCGCCTACTGCTGCTCGGCGCCTAGAAGGTGTTCAACAAAACACTTGCAAGGTATGTATTGCTTCAACTTCACATTTTTTTACATGAATTTGGTGCATGTTGTTTTTAGTTTTTATAGACTAGTTTAAATTCAATATTGTAAATGAGTTCGTCATATGGTTCTTCCAACGAAGAATTTGATATTGAAGAAGAGGAGGACCTTGCAATAATCCTAGCTATGCACATCAATAAAAAGCCAAAGCACGGTGGTTTGGTTATGGGTCGGCAGAAAATTTGGAGGGATAAGATCAATGCCGACAACAGATTGATGAGGCACTATTTTGTGGATAATCTCGTATACCCCGAGTCGTACTTCCGGCGCCGTTTAAGATGAGCATCGAGTTGTTCATGCACTTTGCAGAGAAACTGGCGAGCCATGATCGGTTTTTTCAGCAAAGAAGGAATGCCGCCGGAGAACTCGGGCATAACACCTTTCAAAAGGTGACAACCGCTTTGCGTATGTTGGCATACGGTATTCTGGCTAATCTAGTTGATAACCACTTGGCCATGGGTGAGAGTCAAGCCATCATGTGTACCAAGCGCTTTGCAGGCGGAATTGTGCAAGTGTTCGGTCCGGAGTATTTGAGATCTCCTAATGCTGAAGACGCTGCAAGGCTTTTGGAGATGAACAAAGCTTGTGGGTTCCCAGGTATGCTTGGCTCAATATAATGCATGCATTGGAGTTGGAAGAACTGTCCTAAGGCATGGCATGGACAATTCCACGGCCAAAAAAAGGGTTCTACTATAATCCTTGAAGCGTTGGCCGATCAAGAGACTTGGATGTGGCATGCTTTTTATGGAATGCTTGGATCTTTGAATGGCATCAACATTGTTAATCGGTCACCACTCATGAATAAGATTGCAAATGGTGAACTGCCACCAATGCAGTTTGTAGCAAATGACCATACATACAACTATGACTACTATCTTGTGGATGACATCTACCCAAAGTGGCAAACATTTGTGAAGCCGTTAAAAAAAACCGGAAGGTCAGAAAAATCTAGATTTCCACAATCCTCAGGCTGCGGCTAGGAAATATATGGAGATAGCTTTGGGATTTTGCAAGCCCAATTTGCTATTGTGAGAGGGCCGACTAGATTATGGGATCAAAACATTCTTTGGTACATCATGCACACTTGTGTGGTCATGCATAACATGATCATCGAGAATGAGCGTGGCCAAGATTTAGACTACTCTCAGTTTGAGCTCTTGGGACATCCCGTGCCAGTGCGGCGGAGGGCCGCGAGGGTGGCCCAATTTGTTGCCTCCTATCATGCCATTCGATGTGCTGAAACACATGATAATCTTTAGAAGGATCTAATCGAGGAGTGGTAGGCATGGAATGGCGACAAAACGAGTGATTTGTATGTTTGATGTTGTATTGTTGAACTATTTGTTTGAGTTGTAATAAAATTGAACTATTTATTGTTGATTTATGTTTTATGTGTTTGATCTTCTTGGTTTTGTTTGAAGTGTCAGATGTTGTTTGTGCTAGGCGTGTGCGCCGTTTGTTTGTACCGCCTGCTAGGGCGGCTCACACGCGCTATATTTTGTGGCGGCCGCTGGAGCCAGCGTTGTGCTGCGCATATAAACTTGCTATTTCGGCGCTGTAAAGGTTATTTTAGCGTGCCGCACATTGCGCGCTTGTTGGAGATGCTCTCAGTTGCCGCTGTAGACGAACCGCTTGATCACCCGCAGCAACTCATTGGCCGCCTCACTGAACAGCTGGCGAACAGAGAATCCTTGCTGCTCTCCCTCGAACTGGAAAACCTCGACAACCTTCCACATGTCCTTCAGCCTCGCCCCGTACCCCTGCACGAGGTCGTGAAGCACATTGCTCAGAGGCGCCACGACGAGTGCCGACGGGAGCTCCACCGGCGCGAGGCTCATGCTCCCCGGGCCGAACGCGTTGGCCAATGGGTGGTCCATGCTCGCCTCCACCGGTAGCGACATGCGCCAGAGCTAGTCGGCCATCGTGATCGTCAGGGTCTCAGGGACACGCCCTCCGGCGGGTCGGCCTCCGTTGTCGTGCGCTTGGCCCCAGTGAAGAATGCAGAGAGGAGGATGTACCCGACGATGCGCACCGGGGTGGTGGCGATCTGCCCCGACGCGACACAGACCGTGACGTGGTGGGCTATGTTGGTACCCGCCGAGTGGCTGGAGTGGAACGTGCGAGCGAAGTCGGCCGACTCCGTGAGCCACATGTCGGCACCGGCGCCAAGCTTGGCCTGGCCGCGAGAGAGGAGATTCAAACCATGGCCCGGCCGAACCCACGCTCAGAGCCGTTGGATGTAGTAGTACTGCCATGAGGATACATGCCATGTTAGGATTCAAAATTTATTGTTTGTGCTAACCACATACTACTCATCATTTGGCTTGTAGGCCTGTAGCAATGCTCGTCTTTCTTTAATCTGCATGTGCGGGCACACGCTCCCAAGTACTGTAGCACACATAGACAAACTTTGAGAATAAATAAAAATATGTTCAGCACTGTTCATATTCTTCCGTACAAATTGATTATACATAACAAACATAATATTTCTTGTGCTTATCCTCTGATTTTGCCAAAATAAAAGGCTAAATTTGTCAGAAAAATAGAACAATATTCACATGCTAGCGGTAGTGGCATAGGAGGTGTGTTAATGCAAGAGAAGTGCCCTATAGCTTACTTCAGTGAGAAACTTTCTGGAGCGCAACTCAACTATCCCATCTATGACAAGGAATTATATGCTTTAGTGCGAGTTTTGCGTGAGTGGGATCATTATCTTCGCCCCCATGAATTTGTTATTCATACCGACCATGAGACGCTTAAGTACCTTAAGGGTCAAACTAAGTTGAACAAGCGTCATGCTAAGTGGACTGAATTCATTGAGTCTTTTCCCTATGTCATCAAGTACATCAAAGGCAAAGAGA
Source organism: Aegilops speltoides (assembly GCA_021437245.1). Taxonomy (NCBI): domain Eukaryota; kingdom Viridiplantae; phylum Streptophyta; class Magnoliopsida; order Poales; family Poaceae; genus Aegilops; species Aegilops speltoides. The sequence continues at coordinate 89,219,664 of CM038143.1, read as the reverse complement.
ATGTTGTGGTGGATGCGCTTTCCTGCAAATGCATGCTTGTTACTAAACTTGAATTGAATGTTATTGGCTTTGAGCACATAAAAGACTTGTATGCGCATGATCCTACTTTTGCTATTTCTTATGCCAAATGTTTGACGCATACATTTTGGGAATGCTATTACATCAAAGATGATTATCTTATGAGAGCTAACAAGCCATGTAACCCCGAGTCTTCCTTTCGTTTGTTGCTTTTGCAAGAATCTCATGGAGGACTTATGGGACACTTCAGACGCGACAAGACCTTTGCTACGCTCTCAAAGAACTACTTTTGGCCCAAGATGTCCCGCGACGTCTCATGCTTCACCACCCGATGCTCTACATGTCGCAAAGCTAAGTCTAAAGCTCAATCACATGGTCTCTATATGCCACTTCCCATTCCGTATCACCCATGGGAAGATATTAGTATGGACTTTGTGCTTGGTTTGCCTAGAAATAAAAATGGAAAGGATACCGTGTTTGTTGTTGTGGACCGTTTCTCTAAGATGGCACATTTTATTCCATGCAACAAGATAGACGATGCTTCCCATGTTGCAAACCTCTTTTGTAGGTAAAACTTGCGCCTGCATGGAGTGCCAAAGACTATTGTCTCAGACTGCGACGTCAAGTTCCTAAGCTACTTTTGGAATACCTATGCGCCAAGCTCAGAATCAAGCTCTTGTTCTCTTCGGCATACCATCCACAAACCAACGGCCAAATGGAGGTCACAAACCGGACGCTATCCACTCTCCTACGCGTGTTGATTAAGAGGAACATCAAGGAGTAGGAGGAGTGCCTACCCATCGCTGAGTACGCCTACAACCGCGCAAGACATTCGAATATTGGTAAATACCTCTTCGAGGTTGACTACGGCTTAAACCCATTGTACCCATTGAACATTCTACCCATACCACTACAAGAGTGCATCAACATGGACGCGAATGCTAGAGAAAGCTACCTCAAGAAGGTGCACGAAGATACAAGGCACACCATCAAGCGCCAAGTCCAACGCCTCCCAACCAAGATCAAGATCAACAAGAACCTCATGATATTCAACAAAGGAGATCACGTGTGGATATACCTTCGAAAGGACCGCTTCCCCAACGAATGCAAGTCCAAGCTTTGACCCCGAGCTGACGGACCTTTCAAGGTGCTAGCACGCTACAACAACAACGCCTACAAGATCGACATCCCACGTGACAAGTACTCCATAAGGGACATCTTCAACATCAAAGATCTCTCTCCCTACCATGGTGATGAGGCTTTCGATCCGAGGTCGGATCTTCGCCAAGGGGGGGGGGAGATGATGCAGAGCATCCTATGGTCATCCCCATGGACCTACCATCATCTCACCAAGTGCCAAGAGGACCGGTGACACGAGCATGAGCTAGAGCTCTCGAGACCGAGGTGACATCTCTCCTTAGTGATATTCCATATGACCCACTCGAGACATGGCTACTACCTAAGTCCGGAATGTTGTGCATGATTAGGTACCAAGAAGGCCCTCTCGAGGATGCATGTGAAGACGGACAAGTACCCAAGTACAAGGATGAAGAGAAACGACAGAAGGAAATGGAGGAAGTTCCTAGGACCCGGACATTCGGCCCCTGGCCCGGACAACCGGCCCCTGGAGGTGTCGACAGCAACAACGACCCAACAGCCAAGTCTACAAGGCCCGGACATCCGGCCTCCAGCCCGTAAATACGGACCCTAGCCTAGACATCTGGACAACGGCTATCCAGAGAGCACAGAAACTAGACCCCGGCAGCCCAGACATCCGGCCCTCGGGCCCGGACATCTGACACCTCGCGAAGGCCCGGACATCCGGCCCGACGCCCGGACATCCGCCTCCTTGTCTGCGTACAGTGTAAACGACCAAAGCTCATGTATCCCTTCGCCCCTAGACTATATATACTCTTCTTCCCCAACGTTTTAGGGTTAGCAATAGTTTAGCTCATTTGAGAGACAGAGCGTTGCTCATCCACTTGATACCTACTCCATTGGAGGTCAATCCCTCCATGTAGGAGAAGATCCCCCAAGTGGATTCAAGCCCTCCACCCAGGAGAAGATCCATCTTGGATTCAAGACCTCCTCTTGGAGAAGAACTAGCTACTTGTATCTTTCCTTTGTTATCTTTGGATCTTGTGATCTCTTTGTGCTCATGAATCTTACACATGTGTGATTGGATCGAGTCTATTTGAGTGTTTCCTCTTGTTTTCCCTCGTGTTCCCCTTGTGTTCTTCGTGGGAACCCCTCCAAATCAGTCTTAGGGTTTCCACCCTACATCAGGTCCCTTGTGTGATCCAATCAAGATAAGCATGGCCATGCGACAAGTATTATGAGATAATCCAGTTTTTGGTTGGCATCACTGGAACGAGAAAGAGCTCGGGCTAGCACAAGGATGACAAACTCGCCTTGATGCCGATAACATATATTGTGTCGCAAAGGGAACAAATGTGTGACACGTTGTACAAGTTCTCCAGCCGGCTTCATTCTCTACTTGCTGGTTGACATGCCTTGTTAGAGGCCCCTACCAACCGAGCAGGTCAGAGATGATCCGACATGTGACCAAACCGACTTGAATCTAAGGGGTCGCACACTTAAGGGAAGGAACCTGTGAGGCCAGATCCGACTCCATGAGTAAGATGTGATCCTACTCGAACTTGTATCAAGGCCGAACATAATTTGGGATTTAGGATCTGTGGGAGGCCCAATTGTTGATCCCGTCACGGATGCCTATATATAGTGGAGGTGCAGCACACTCACTCAATTGATCGCTTCGGTGCCGTCACTAAGGCTTTGCATGTGTTGTAACTAGCCACCTCTACTCGTCGCTGGCTATGCGATTAGATATAGCAGTCCACCGCATGATGTTCCTCCTGCGCAAGCGGATACCTTTAGAGGCGGTACACTGTGACGCCCCCGACTCAATCGTGCACAAATCATACACGCCAATGCGCACGATTAAGAACAGAGATTCACAGGAAGATATCACAACACAACTCTAGACACAAATAATATAATACAAGCATTATATTACAATCCAAGGGGCCTCGTGGGCTCGAATACACAAGAGTCAGCGGAAGCAACAATATCCAAGTACAGACATAAGTAAAGAAGTTTGCCTTAAGAAGGCTAGCAAAACAACGACATCTAATTGAAAAGGTGAAGGCCTCATGCCTGGAGCCTCCTAACTACTCTTATTTGTCGGCGGTCTCCACATAGTAGTAGGCTCTGTTGGGGTAGTAGTACTCACCGGCGGAATTAGCTGGCTCCTGGACTTCGTCATCTGATCGTAGCAATCGGGTAGAGAGGAAAAGAGGTAGCAAAGCAACCATGAGTACTCATCCAAAGTACTCGCAAGACTTACATCAGATCTATACTAAGTATGCATCAGTATCAAAGGAATGGGGCTATATCTTTGGACTATACTACAGAAATGCTAGAATAGAGGGAAGGCCTGGTCTATCGTAGACTAGCATGTTGCAGCGTCTTGCAACATTAGAAGAGTGCAAATTAGCATATTATAAAGTAACAGTATATTTAGTAAAGCTCGGAGATCCTTCCTCGAGTCCTTGCGAGAAAGCGACCCCGGAGCCATCATATCCATTTAATGTCTCAGGTATTCAGTTCTAGTTGTGATAGATCGGGAACAACTCCGAGCGTTCGTTACCGTGGACATGGCTATTCGAATAGATATACTTCCCTGCAGGGGTGCACCAACTTACCCAACACGCTTGATTAACTTTGGGCGGACACACTTTTCCAGGTCATGCCCGACCTCGGCTGATCGACACACCGTAGTCCTACCTAGGCTCAACAGAGAGGCAAGCACACCGGTCTACATCCTAAATGCGAAGGTGCCATTGGACAATCGTCCTTTGCAATCCTGCACATTGCAAACGCGGCCTGGAGCAGACCCACCCCCTTATACATGCGCAGGTGGTTACCATCCAATCGGGTGCGTAGCGCTAAACTGCTAACGTCTGAGAGCTTTTGGAAGAATGGTACGACGCCGAGTGCCCATACTTATTCACGTGTGGTGGTTAGTGCAAAAAGGCCAGAGGCCTACTCAGATCTCATATTAAAACCCGTTAGTGTCTTGGGAGTGCGCGGAGACGATTAGTTATCCTGTCGCCCCGTCTCGAGGACTTACGGCAAGGGTCAGGCCCATCCCTCTCTAGGTCGGTCTGCCTGCCCGGCCATGCCTCGCAATTATCTCGTGGGTACCCTCCTGTCCAACCCGACTTCGATAACTCTCATGGGTACCCCCCCGGGGTCGACCTGACTTCAACAAGGGACTGAGGTAATGTCAAGGTATCCGTGTGTTCATAACATCAAGGGGGAACCCACTCGATGTAACCATCAAGGTGACCTTGGAGGAATCACACTCGAAGGGTCCACGGTTGAGGTGTTGCACGACAGAGTCATCACCGGGAGTGGTGAAGGAGGAATCGCCCTCCGTAATCAACGACTGATTAGCTACACTACAGAGATATCACCAGGACTGCGATACGAGGTATCACCCTCGGCACTCGATAGTAGCTCGGCAGATTCGTACAACTAGGGGGTGCCGGTGATGTGTCGGTCTCTGCACGCCGATCACACTGATCGAGTCATCGGTAAGAAAGCGGGGCAACAAGGACAAGGGTGAGGGCTCACTTATGGATCACTAACCAACCTATACTAAGCATATAGGATAATAGGTAAGGTAACAACAACAAGTTATAGAAGCAGACTATGCATCAGAATAGGAGCTATCGAACAACAGTAGCAAAAATCTAACGCAAGCATGAGAGAGAAAGAATAGGCGATATAGGGATGATCAATGGGGTTTGCTTGGCTGGAAGCTCTACTGAAAGGGGCTGGTCGTCAGGTGTGTAGTCGTACCCGGGAGCAGCATCGGTCTCAGGGTCTACCAGAGAGAAGAGGGGGAAGAAACAATAAATACTAAGCAAACAAATGCATCATGATGCATGATAAGGCAATATGTTGTGCTAGGGGTGACATAACGCAGTGCTAAGTGATACAGACAGAGCGGGAAAATATCTGTGGATATTTCCGCAGCTTTAGGCAGATACAGACGATCCGAGGGGGGGGGAGGGGGGTGTTCCATGTTTGCTATGTTGGAGACATGTGACAGGCTGTGTTCGATGAACGCCGCCATGGACGCGCACCCTCCATTTGCTGTGTAGTAGGAGGGATGGGGCCCCAGTGTGAGTGGCTATTTAGAGCTTATTTAGTGCACTAATTAACACGGGTAGATTAGCAAGTTGGGGCCCACCTGTCATCCTCACAGGGTCGAGGTTAGCGGCTACTGGTGTTAGACACGTCAGCCGACCGGCATTAAGCCGCCGGCGACCATCCTGCAAGGCGGCGGCTTTCGGAGACGACCGTCTGGCCATGGATCGAAGCGTGGAACGGTGCGTTCGAACGCCTACAAGGTTTCGCGCGCGTTGGTGGCACTGGCTGGGCTCAGGGAGGCCATGAACGACGGCGGTGACAACCGCAGTGGGCGTCGGAGTACGGCGAGGTTGGATACGTCGAAGCAGGGCACGACAAACGACGGGGCTAGGCGCGTTGGACTCCTGGGGCTCCAGGAGTTCGATGCCGGGCTCGGACGCGGGCTACGGCAACAGGGGCCACGGCGGCGAGCTCAACCGCGGTGGTGCGTACGGCCATGGTGGAGACGACGGCTACGTACGCGGAGGGAAGGGGGAAACAGAGGGGAAATGGGCGCCAGCTCACCGTGGAGCTCAATAAAGGCTTGTCGGGGTTTGGGAGAAGCAGACGGCAGCGGAATCGACGACGGCGTGGCGCCGACCGTAGGTGGAAGAAGAGGTCATTGACGTCGCTACGTGGTTCGTCCGGACGCGGGGCTTGTCAGAGAGGTGTGGGCGACGGAGGCGGAACCCTTTTACAGGTCGGAGAGGTGGAAGGAGCTCGGCGGCCGCAAGCTTCACCGGGGCGCGTCCATGGCGGCGTTCGGACGAGCGAGACAGAGATGGAGGGTGAGTGCGGGGAAGAACTAGGCACGCTAAGGTTTCGGGGGAGTGAGAGGGAAAGCCAGGGGGCTTGCCCTTATCCTCCCGCAGCGCAGCAGTGCGCGACGTCAAGCGCATGCGGCCATGGCGCCTCGACCTTCTCCTGTAGCGAGAGGAGGACGAAAGGCTGGGGTTGGCAAGCCGGGCCACACTGTTGCCGCGGCTGGGCAAGGGCATAATGCCCTTTTTCTTTTCTTTTTTTTTTTACTTTTCTTCTCTATTTTCTTTTATTTCTTTTGTTTTGCATTTATTTTCAACAACAAATGAGTTTTAAAATATGGGACATGGTCCCTTATTAATATTGTAATTTTGGGCACTGCCACAAAGAGTTTGGGAGGCATTTAAAATAGTTTGGAATGTTCATAAATTAGAAAAGCATTTAAAATGCTGTTTTGGCACTGTTTTAAATGCTAGAGCCCAAATGAGCAAACAAGTGATGTTGTTTTCCTTAACCATAATTTGTTTTGGAATATTTTATAAAAGATTAACTATTTTCCAACCATGTTGGTGAATTTAAATTCTCACTTTAAACTTGAATTAATTTCAGAGGTGGAATTTGAAATGAGATTTGAACCCAGGTGATTAAGCATTGCAAATCAAAATGATTTAGCATAATCATGAGGGATTACTGTAGCTTAACACATGGGGGTGTTACATACACTTACGCCGCTCCAGCGAACCTGTTCGTGGGATCTAGCGATCGGCAGTTTGAGGGAGATCAGATGACGAGGAGATGAACACCGCGGACGCCCTGCTCCAACTCTACTTTCGTTGCACGGTACTGCACATCTAATGGTACGGATCTGTGATTCATCTCCGTAGCATTTTTTTGGTTGATCTGCGCGTCGGGAAAATTTTACTCTCTCCGTTTTTATTTACTCCCCATATTAGCTTTGGTCAAAGTCAAGCTTTGTAAACTTTAACAAAGTTTATAGACATAAATATTAATATATACAATAACAAATCAATACCATTTGATTCATCATATAATGTACTTCCACATGATATAGATTTGTTATGGCAAATGTTTATATTCTTTTCTATGAATTTGATCATACCTTACGAAATTCGACTTTAGTCAAATTTAATATAGGGAGTAAATAAAAATGGAGGGAGTATATTGCATCCGATGCACCTACCGTAGCCCAACATTTAGAATCCTTATTTGAGGTTTTTTCTAGATGGGTTAGGGGTGAGGAGTGAATTGTATACACGTTTTCCATGGTGGGATTGGGTGTTTTCTTGTAACTCAGTAGTTGAAGGGTCTCTTCACCCTCTCTCTTTAAACATATGATACACATGTTTGTGCGTATTTAAAAAAAAAATAAACCAATCATCGGCTTACGCTAGACATGCTACTCCTATTTGCCACTTGTAGGCTAGCAGCCACTAGCTCTTCGTACAAGCATGATAATCAACTGCTGGCCATATGATCTCGCCACATCATTTGTAGCCAAGCTTATAGCTGCAAGTACAATAGTTGCATATAAATATGTATGATTATTTTGCTGATACATGGCTAATCTCACTCTCTCACAAAATGTCTAGGAGTGCGTGTTGCAGCCAGCTGTTAGTCAGTAGCCTGCTTTTTCTGTCTTTCCTCCAACTCATCAAACTATAATATTTAGGAGCATGGTTAATAGTATAGCTAGCTGTTTGCTATATGGTCTTGCCACATTATTTATAGCCAAATTTATAGCCGGCAAGTACAGTAGTGCATGTAAATATGTACTACTTTTTCTGGTACACGGCCCACCTCCGTCTGTGACAACATGCCTAGGAGCACGTGTTGCAGCCGGCTGTTAATCAATAGCCTGTTTCCCTTCTCTCTCCTACTCTCTCTTTTTCAACTCATCCAAAATATAATATTTAAAGGCTTATAGCCCGCCTACATCATCCTATTGTACTTGCTCTCTAAAGGATTTCCATCTACGTCATTCTATTGTACTTGCTCTACGTAGATCAGTAATCCACCACAACACCTCACCGCCGTCCATCCAATCCAGCACAACACCTAACTAGAAACCCGAGCTGCCCTCGTTGGCTCGTTGCATTCCAACTCTCCACCAGCCACGAGCGAGCCCAAAACCAAAACGGTACTCCCCCTGGCCTGCGGGTCCCACGTGTATCAGACCCCACGCGTCGGTGACTCTGCATCAGGACGTACGTGGCATATGTGTAACTTTGTCTGCTCTCGCCGTACCCCCCTTTTTTAGATAATACATGAAATTTCCTCCTCTAGAAAAAACTAGAGTTTGTGCCTCTCGCCGGCTCCGCCGCAGGTCACTGCGTTTTCAGTGGCCCTAGGGCCATGGGGGCGCGGTGGATCCTGGCAAGGACCGGCGGAAGGGCTCCGTTGTTAGTCGTTCCTTTGAGATTTGTTAGGGTTTGTGTTCTGCTCAGGAAGCCGAGACGACGGGGGCTCCCTGAAGATGAAATAAAGGTCTCTTCGCCTAGTCCCCATTCCAGTGGTGCGTCTAGCGTCGTTGGTGAGCGCGTGGAGGTGTGCCTCCGGCGGACCCATCCTCGGTTGATTTGCTCGGATCTGGTTGTGGTTCGTCTATGTTCGTGTGTCTTTAGGTTGGATCCTTTCAAGCTACTTTATTCTTCATCTGCGGCGTTTGCTGTTCTGGTGCGTTGGTCCTACTAGGCCTTAGTACGCTGACTTCCCGACTGTCTACTACAACAAGTTGTGCCCGACTCCGGCGAGGGCGTGCCTTCAGCTTGCTTCAGTGCTTGTAATCGTCGCTATGTGGTCTACAGATCTGGCTGTAATTTTTATTATTTCTTGTGTTCGTTGTACTGCCACGATTGAAATGAATAGATAGAAGTTTTCGGAAAAAATATACCTCGTCGTAGGGCTTATCTTCCACCGACATGTGGGTCCTGGACCCCGTGTGTGTGCAACACGATGAGTACGACTAGCTGGTTGCGTGGAGGTTAGGGTAGCGTGGGCCCCGGTCAAGCGGCGGCGCCCACAGCTGTATCAACTAAAAACCAGCTTGGCGGCGGTTGGTTGACACTACAGGCAACTGACAGGTGAACATCGATATCTGTGGGCCAGCACGTCAGTTGGAGATCAGCTGCCCACTTGCGCACGCTGCAGAAACATAAGCAAGCGGAGGAATTGCCCTCACACCATCTCTTCAGTCCATCCACACCGAGAAAGCAAAAAGATACGGAGAACAGAGGAAGAAACAAGAAATATATATCTATGTTGCGGCGAACGGCGTCGGCGTCGGCCGCCATGGCGTCCGGCTACTGGCAGAGGGAAGCCGTGGGTGCGTGCACAGAGAGCCTCGGGTCGGAGAGCGGCGACGTCGGCGGGGAGATCGAGCAGCTCCCGGCCGTCGCCGGCGCCGGAGTGGACGAGGACGGGCACAGCGCGGGAATGGTGGAGCTTCAGAATTTGGCGGGCAAGAGGCGGCGAGGCGAAAGGCGCCTCCCTCCGGCGATGCCGAGGCCGGCCGAGGCGTTCATGCGCGCGGAGCGGCGTGGCGGGCGTCTCATCCTCACCCAGGTGGTGCGGCCGGTCGAGCGGCCGCGGGAGGTGTTCTGTGCGTCCCGCGCCGACGGGCGCCTGCGCCTGCGCTTCGCTGAAGAAGACGCCTTGTACGGCGAAAAGCGCGAAGCACCTGAATCAGCTGAGACGGAGAGCGGGGCCGTGGTCGGTGGCTGCGGCAACGGCGTGGGGTTTCGCCAGGCAGCGACCGGCACCGGGAGGCGCGTCGAGATCGGCGCCGTGATGGGGATATGATCGACGCCATGAGGTCGGTCGAGTCGTGCCTCGATTCGAATGTGCCCGCGTTGCTGCTGGAGTAGCTAAGCTGCATTTTTTGTTCTTCCTTTTCTTATTCTATTTATTTCCGAGCGATTTTGCTTCATTGCGGAAGTAGGAGGTAGATGTAGTTTTCAGATCTTATCGTTGTGCAGATTTGTGGGAGAGTGATGATTGATTGTTTCCGGATAGTAAAACTTATCTTTGTGGACTGTGGTTACCTCCTGCATGCAGCAATTTTAGCGGCCTGCCTATGTTCATACAGCCGTTGCTTTGCACGAATACCTTGAACTTCGGAATGGCCGTTCTTCTTCTGTTGAAGACGCGTAATTGGTAGTGACAAATGAAGGAAAAATGATAACTGAGGATTAGGAGGTCCCAGGGAACACCCGCACATCCATTGGATCAAGATCACGCAGATGACAATTTTAGATCAAAGGGAGTAGCATTTTTTGCGCTATATGACAGTTTTCTCTACCGACCATGTTAATCTTGGCAACTTCTGTTAAGTTGCCATGACAACTTTAGTTGAAATTGCACGTCAATTCACTTAAAAAAAAAACAAGAAATTGCACGTCAATTTGACTGTTTGCTGGGAAAATGCTCACAGTGAAAATTTTCCGTCACGGCTACGAATGGCGGCTCAAGGCTCTATCACGGACTTCGGTGGGCCAACTGTTCGCTGACCAGGAGTAGTCCGTCTGCAAACTGAACGAGCACTCTGGCAGAAAACACAAAGACATGTAGATTCCTCCCTCTGTCTCTCTCTCTCTACCCCCGGGAACCCTCTGTATGTGCATATTGACTTTTCCACAAATATCATGCCAACTCTATATGATCATGCATAGCAAAATGACGATGAAACTCAAGTCATGTAATGTAAAGTAACAATGAAAGTTGCATGGCAATATATCTCGGAATGACTATGAAAATGTAATGATAGGTAGGTATGGTGGCTATTTTGAGAATGATATAGGATATCTTATGTGTAGCAGGACAAGTTCTTCTACGGGATTTGAATGCATCGACGAAGTCTTACACCATGCCTCCAGGTGAAAGTGAGCAATACGCGGCATCGAAGAGGCTAGCAAAATATGCATATGTGAAAGACTGAAAGTTAATGAGTCCAAAATATGTGATGACTTTGATAGTCATTTCATTCCTATATGGTAGGCTTTGTGAAGTTTTACTGCTTTCGCACACTACTTTTTGTCGGTATACCCCAGGTAACGTCTTTTGGAGTAAATGAAGTTCTATGAAAGGAATCCCAGGAAATTATGCAGAAATCACGTTATTCAATGTGATAATTGACTATCACAAAAAGAATGAAGCAAAGGGATAAAGGAGAAATCCATATGGCGATTCCAGAGCAAAAGACAACCTAGCATACGAGCACCGCCTCGTCCACTACTTCCACCCCATGAAGTCGGATCGGGGATCAGACGAACATATGCTCCAGAAACGCATGTAGAAGGCAGAACCCTAGCCTCTAGAGTCACCTGAAGGAGGAATTGACAAGGAGGAGATTGCCATCTTGACCACCACATGGAAGGGGACGCCGACATCATCACCATTGTCATTATCAACATCATCCACATACATCTCCATCTCATTGTAACATTTGGAACCCTAGTGTAGAGCCCAAGATGCAATTTTGTCCCGATCACGTGATGAATTCATGATTGGGGCAGAATCGCATTTCGAGCGCATAGCAAGGTGGATATCATTACAACATACCATGTACTGAATAGATGAGAATACCAGATAAAGGCTTACACTCACCACAAGCTACAACATGAATACATAAATACATCAATACATAGCAATCATCATATAAAAGAGTAGGATCCGACTACGGATGAAATCATACAAAAAGAAGAACGACATCCACCCTGCAAATCCCAGCCTCCCGACCCGGAACCTAACCCTTAGTCGAAGAAGAAGAAGCAGAAGAAGAACTCCAAACAAGCAAACATCACTCTCACGTCAGATCATCGCATTACCTATACCTGCACCTGTTGTTGTAGTAAGCTGTAAGCCACGAGGACTCAGCAATCCCATTACCATGGGTATCAAGACAAGCAAAGCTTAATAGGTATGGAATGGATAAGTGGTGAGGTTGTAGTAGCACTAACCATTGTATGGTGGCTAACTTACGAGTACAAGAATAAGAAGAGTAAACAACGCATAACAATCACAAATTATTAATGATCAAGAAGTGATCCCGAACTACTTATGAGTCAAGCATAACCCGACCGTGTTCTCTTCCCGAACTCCCTTGAAAAGAGATGATCACGGTTACGCACGCGGTTGGTGTATTTTATTTGAAGTTTAGTGTCGAGTTCTCTACAACCAGATATTATAAATTTCCAAGTCGCCCATAACTGTGGGAATGATAATCCCCAAATGCCAGGAATCATCGTAGCAATTTCCAAAGATGGAAGTGATAAGTATGGAGTGTCGAATCCACAAGGAGCTAAAGGTAAGATCAATATTATCTCAAGTCATATCTGCGACTAATACGATTCTACGTACACTGAACGTTTGCTTCCATCTAGAAATGAAAAATAAAACTACGTTGTGGGTATGAGGAGGATAGCTTTGCATGATGTCAAAGAACTAAAATATAAAAATAGATGATGCTACATAAAGTTAGAATATATCACAATATATTACAAATAGCGAGTGTGGAATAATGATGGACCGGTGTGCGGAATTATCCTAGGCAATTGTTAACAAGATCGGTAGTCATTATTGCAATTTTATATGAGGGAGAGGCATAAGCTAACATATGTTCTCTACTTGGATCATATGCACTTATGATTGGAACTCTAGCAAGCATCCGCAACTGAAGGAAATATTCCCTAGAGGCAATAATAGTAAAGTTGTTATTTTATATTTCCTTATTCATGATAAATGTTTATTATTCATGCTAGAAATGTATTGATCGGAAACCTAAATACATGTGTGAATACATAGACAAACATTGTGTCCCTAGTGAGCCTCTATTTGACTAGGTCGTTAATCAAATATGGTTAAGGTTTCCTAGCCATGGGCATGAGTTGTCATTTGATATAACGGGATCACATCATTACGAGAATGATGTGATGGACAAGACCCATCTGTTAGCTTAGCATAATGATCGTTCAGTTTTATTGGTATTGCTTTCTTCATGTCAAATACATATTCCTTCGACTATGATATTATGGAACTCCCGGATACCGGAGAAATGCCCTGTGTGCTATCAAACGTCACAACATAACTGGGTGATTATAAAGATGCTCTATAGGTATCTTCAAAGGTGTTTGTTAAGTTGGCATAGATCGAGATTATGATTTGTCACTCCGAGTATCAGAGAGGTATCTCTGGGCCCTCTCGGTAATACACATCAAAAGAAGCCTTGCAAGCAAAGTGACTAATGAGTTAGTTCACTACAAAAAAGACACATCCGTGACATTTTGGGCCGAACGAATATTTTTTCTGTCATGCTTATGACACTTCTATGACGAATTGTGACAAAACCCGGTATCATCATAGATGTGGTGGGCTCCTACTTCTATGACAAAAAATCATGACAGAAAATGGGCTTTTTGTCCTGGCGGGGTCGGAGACACAACTGCATGACATTCTTTGGGTCGTCCATGACGGAAAAAAACATGGTAGAAGCAAGGGCGAGGGAAATATCGGGGAGTTCCCGGTTACGGTGGGTGGTCGGGGCCGAGCGATGCACGGAGGTTTGCGCGTTTCTCTCATACACGTACGCGCGTGTGTGCGAGGCATTGCACTCTAGCTGAACCCGAGCGAGGCGTTGGGCTATAACTAAACCCGAGCGATTGCACTAGCTACGTTACTGAACCTTGATTAATCCCTTGCTGTTAATTGAACCCTAGTGATTCCTTTGCTACTACTGCTAACTAAAGCCGATCGATGCTGCCTCCTGATGAACAGTGGCGTTGTTGGGGGGTGGGGTGGATGAACAGTTCCCGGTGGGGGGTGGATGAACAGGACCCCCGTGGTAGTAGAGGCCGTTGCCGCTGGATGAACAGGACCCCGTGGAGGGCTATATGAATAGGACGACCCCGTGGAGGGCTGGTTGAACAGTAGTCGGAGGAGGGCTGGATGAACAGTAGCCCGTGGAGGGGTGGTTGAACAGGACCCCATGGAGAGGGATGGTTGAATAGTACCCGGTGGAGGAGCGGTGGAGGCTGGATGAATAGGAGTCAGTTAATTAATAGTGGCTGGTGGAGGCAGGAGGGAAGACGCCGTGGATGAACAGTCGTAGGTTTAGGTTGGACGAGGTCGATGGTGGATGAACAATAGCCCGTGGAGGCAGTCGACGGTGGATATGAACAGTATCCCGTGGAGTCCCGTTTTGCGGTAAGCCACACCCCTCCCAATGAACAGGACCCCCTTTTTCGACTGTAACGCTCCAACACAAGTCCACTTCCTCCATTTTGCGGTACGCCACACCCCTCCTAATCAACAGGACCCCGTTTCGACCATAGGAGGTCCAAGAGATGTCCGTTTCCTACGTTTTGCGGTACGCCAGACCCCTCCTGATGAACAGGATCCCGTTTCGACCGTGGCCGGTCGAACACAAGGCCTTTTCCTCCGTTCTGCGGTATGCTAGGCCTCGTTTTGATTGGCTGTTCCATCCAAGCCGGTTGGCTCCCGATGAACACGACGATGCAGTTTCTTCGTTCCGGCCCACCCATGTACACACGCCCTGGCCATACGTATGCGCGAGTAGGAGTTCGAGACCCCGCCCGTATGTGCGTACGTGGCCGTATTTATTTTCTTGCACCCAGGCTGTATGTACATGTACATGCTATGTGTGCACCTCTAGCTACTACGACACGTGCCCTACCTTACTCGGCCACGGTTCATCGCTGCAGCCTGCAGTTAGACCGATCGACCAGTATGTATGTACACGTTCGCGACCGGAATGACAACGCTACGTACGCTTCGACCAGGTGGGTCCCGACTATCAGGCACTTCCTTGCGAGCAAAGATGTAGCTGGTGGGTCCCAACAGTCAGGGGGAAACATTTTTTTGATGAAATACGGTGGCCTGTCTAGTGGGTCCCTACTGTCAGGTGGAGGAATCATTATTTTCTGCGTAATAAGGAGGCACTTCCTTGCTGCGGTCGTGGACCCAACTGTCAGCCTCTCCGCGTCACTACAAAAAAAGACACATCTGTGACATTTTGGGCCGAACGAATTTTTTCCTGTCATGCTTATGACACTTCTTGATCATAATTGTGACAAAACCCGGTATCATCATAGATGTGGTGGGTTCCTATTTCTATGACAAAAAATCATGACAGAAAATGGGCTTTTCGTCCTGGGCGGGCCGGAGACGCAGCTGCATGACATTCTTTGGGCCGTCCATGACGGAAAAAACCATGGTAGAAGCAAGGGCGAGAAAAATATCGGGGGAGTTCCCGGTTACGGTGGGTGGTCGGGGGCCGAGCGATGTGCGTTTCTCTCGTACATACGCGTGTTTGTGCGAGGTGTTGGGCTCTAACTGAACCCGAGCGAGGCGTTGGGCTCTAACTAAACCCGAGTGATTGCACTGCAGGCTACGCGTTACTGAACCCGAGCGACTGATCGATCCCTTGCTGTTAACTGAACCCGAGTGATTCCTTCACTACTGCTGCTAACTGAAGCCGATCGATGCTGCCTTTGGACGAACAGTTAGCCTTGTTGGGGGGGGGGGGTTGGATGAATAGTTCCCAGTGGGGGGTTGGACGAACAGGAACTCGTGGTGTTGCCGCTGGATTAACAGGACCCCGATTGATCGAGCTGGTGGAGGGGTGGATGAACAGGACCCCGTGGGGCTGGATGAATAGGACGACCCCGCGAGGGCTGGTTGAACAGTAACCGGTGGAGGGCTAGATGAATAGTAGCCCATCGAGGGGTGGTTGAACAGGACCACGTGAGAGGGCTGGTTGGACAGTAGCCGATGGAGGAGCGCGTAGTGGAGGTTGGATGAACAGGAGCCCGTGGATGAACAGTCGCAGGTGGAGGCTGGAGGAGGTCGACAGTGGATGAACAGTAGCCCATGGAGGCCGTCGACGGTGGAGATGAACTGTATCCCATGGAGTCCCGTTTTGCGGTACGCCACACCCCTCCCGATGAACAGGACACCCGTTTCGACCGTAGCGCTCCAACACAAGTCCGTTTCCTCCGTTTTGCGGTACATCACACCCCTCCCGATCAACAGGACCCCATTTCGACCGTTTTGCGGTACGCCAGACCCCTCCCGATGAACAGGATCCTGTTTCAAGCATGGTCAGTCGAACACAAGGCCGTTTCTTCCGTTCTGCGGTACGCCAGGCCTCGTTTCCATCGGGTGTTCCGTCCAAGCCGGTTGGCTCTAGAATCTCGATGAACACGAAGATGCATTCCGTTCCGACCCAGCCGGTTGCCTCCCCATGATCACGACGATGGCGCAGCTTCTCAATTCTGACCCAGCCATGTACACGAGCCCTGGCGGTACGTATGCGCGAGTAGGTGTTCGAGACCCCGCCCGTATGTACGTACGTGGTGTTGGAAATATGCCCTAGAGGCAATAATAAAAGGATTATTATATTTCAATGTTCATGATAATTGTCTTTTGTTCATGCTATAAATGTATTATCCGGAAATCGTAATACGTGTGAACACTTAGACCCAATGAGTCCCTAGTGAGCCTCTAGTTGACTAGCTCACAGATCAATAGATAGTCATGGTTTCGACTATGGACATTGGATGTCGTTGATAACGGGATCACATCATTAGGAGAATGATGTGATGGACAAGACCCAATAATAAGCATAGCATAAAAGATCGGATAGTTCGTTTGCTAGAAGCTTTGCCAATGTCAAGTATCTGTTCCTTCGACCATGAGATCGTAACTCCGGTTACCGTAGGAGTGCCTTGGTGTATCAAACGTCACAACGAATCGGGTGACTATAAAGGTGCATTACGGTATCTCCGAAAGTATCTGGGTTGACACGGATCGAGGCGGGATTTGTCACTCCGTATGACGGAGAGGTATCTCTGGGCCCACTCGGTAATGCATCATCATAATGAGCTCAATGTGACCAAGGTGTTGTACACGGATCATGCATTACGATGCGAGTAAAGTGACTTGCTGGAACGAGACCGAACAAGGTATTGGGATACCGACGATCGAGTCTCGGGCAAGTAATGTACCGATTGACAAAGGAATTGTATATGTGGTTTGATCGAATCCTCGACATCGTGGTTCAACCGATGAAATCATCGAGGAGCATGTGGGAGCCAACATGGATATCCAGATCCCGCTGTTGGTTATTGCCCGAGAGTCGTCTCGGTCATGTCTCGTGTCTCCGAACCCGTAGGGTCTACACTTAAGGTTCGGTGACGCTTAGGGTTAGTAGGAAGTCAAGTATGTGACCACCGAATGTTGTTGAGTCCGGATGAGATCCCTGACGTCACGAGGAGTTAGGAAGGGTCCGGAGGTAAAGAATAATATATAGGAAGTGGTGATTCGCCATCGGGAAAGTTTCGGGTCTACGTAAAATCTGGGACCACGGAAGAGTCCCGGGTCCACCGGTGGGGCCACCTATCCTGAGGGCCCCATGGGCCAAAGGGGAAGGAACCAGCCCACAAGGGGCTGGTGCGCCCTAGGCCCACCCCCGCGCCTAGGGTTGAAACCCTAGGGGTGGGGCGCCCACCGGCTTGGGGGCACTCCACCCCTTGGCGCCGCCCCCGGAGATTGGATCTCCGGGGCCGCCACTGGGGCCTATATAAAGGGGGAGGGGGGGCTGCTGTACACAACTCCCAAGGCGCAGCCCTCCCTCCCAACACATCTCCTCCTCCGTAGAGCTTAGCGAAGCCTCTGCTTGAGTCTTGCATCTCCACCATCATCACGCCGTCGTTGCCGGTGGAGCTATCTTCCTCAACCTCTCCTTCCCCTTGCTGGATCAAGAAGGAGGAGACGCCGATCGTCCGCACGTGTGTTGAACGCGGAGGTGCTGTCCGCTCAAGACTTGGCATCGGTGATCTGAATCACGCTCGAGTACGACTCCATCATCACCTTGCAAGCTTCGCACGCGATCTACAAGTGGTATGTAGATGCAAACTCTCTCCGATACTCGTTGCTTAGATGAACTCATAGATGGATCTTGGTGAAGCCAGGGAAAATTTTAATTTTTCGCAACGTTCCCCAACAAAGGGCATCATGAGCTAGGTCTATGCGTAGTTCTCTAATGCACGAGTAGAACACAATTTGTTGTGGGCGTTGATCTTGTCATCTTACTTGCCTCTACTAGTCTTTTCTTGCTCAACGGTATTGTGGGATGAAGCGGCCCGACCAACCTTACACGACGCTTACGTGAGACCGGTTCCACCGATCGACATGCACTAGTTGCATAAGGTGGCTGGCGGGTGTCTGTCTCTCCCACTTTAGTTGGAGCGAATCGATGAACAGGGCCCTTATGAAGGGTAAATAGAAGTTGACAAAATCACGTTGTGGTGATTCGTAGGTAAGAAAATGTTCTTGCTAGAACCCAATCGCAGCCACGTAAAAGATGCAACAACAACTAGAGGACGCCTAACTTGTTTTTGCAGCGATTGATCATGTGATGTGATATGGCCGAAGTTGTAATGAATGTTGAATTGTGATGTATGAGATCATGTTCTTGTAATAGGATTCACGACTTGCATGTCGATGAGTATGACAACCGCGGAGCCATAGGAGTTGTCTTTATTTTTGTATGACCTGCGTGTCATTGAAGAACGCCATGTAAACTACTTTACTTCATTACTAAACGCGTTAGTCATAGAAGTAGAAGTAGTCGTTGGCGTGACAACTTCATGAAGACACGATGATGGAGATCATGATGATGGAGATCATGGTGTCAAGCCGGTGACAAGATGATCATGGAGCCCCGAAGATGGAGATCAATGGAGCTTGATGATATTGGCCATATCATGTCACAACTATATAATTGCATGTGATGTTTATTATGCTTTTACATCTTGTTTACTTAGGACGACGGTAGTAAATAAGATGATCCCTATAAAATTTCAAGAAGTGTTCTCTCCTAACGTGCACCGTTACTACGGTTAAATCGCTTCTAAGCACCACGTGATGATCGGGTGTGATGGATCCTTACGCTCACATACAACGGGTGTAAGACAGTTTTACACAGCGAAAACACTTAGGGTTAACTTGACGAGCCTAGCATGTGCAGACATGGCCTCGGAACACGGATACCGAAAGGTCGAACACGAGTCGTATGGAAGATACGATCAACATGAAGATGTTCACCGACGATGACTAGTCCGTCTCACGTGATGATCGGACACGGGCTAGTCGACTCGGATCGTGTAACACTTAGATGACTAGAGGGATGTCTAATCTAAGTGGGAGTTCATAATTTTGATTAAGAACTTTATTATCATGAACTTAGTCTAAAACCTTTGCAAATATGTCTTGTAGATCAATGGCCAACGCTAATGTCAACATGAACTTCAACGCGCTCCTAGAAAACCAAGTTGAAAGATGATGGCAAGAACTATACGGACGGGTCCTAACCCGAGGATCATCCTCATAGCTGCCAGAAGCAATATGTCCTAGAAGGACCGCTAGGTGCCGCTCCGTCCCGAAGAACCAAGACGTTATGAACGCTTGGCAAACTCGTCTTGATGATTACTCCCTCGTTCAAGGCGGCATGCTCTCTGACTTAGAACCGGGCTCCAAAAGCGTTTTGAGCATCACGGAGCATATGAGATGTTCAAGAGCTGAAACTAGTTTTCCAAGCTCATGCCCGGTCGAGAGATATGATGTCTCCGACAAGTTCTCTGCTTGTAAGATGGAGGAGAACAGTTACAAGTGAGCACATCCGAAGATGTCCGGGTTGCACGCCAGATGACCCAGTTGAACATTAACCTCCCAGATGAGGCGGTCATTGACAGAATCCTCCGATCGCTCCCACCAAGCTACAAGAGCTTTGTGATGAACTACAACATGCGGGGATGGTAAAGACCATTCTGAAGTGTTCTCGATGTGAAGTCGCAGAGGCTGAAATCAAGAAAGAACATCAAGTGTTGATGGTCAATAAGACCACTAAGTTCAAGAAGGGCAAGGGTAAGAAGAACTTCAAGAAGGATGGCAAGGATGTTGCCGCTACCGTAAGCCGCTTCTTGGGAAGAAGTCAAAGAATGGACCCAAGCACGAGACCGAGTGTTTTATTGCAAGGGAAGGGCACCGAAGCGGAACTGCCCCAAATACTTAGCGGATAAGAAGGCCGGCAACACCCAAGGTATATTTGATATACATGTAATTGATGTGTACCTTACCAAGACTCGTAGTAACTCCCGGTATTTGATACCGTGCCGTTGCTCACATATGTAACTCACAGCAGAGCTGCGGAATAAACGGAGATCGGCGAAGGACGAGGTGACGACGCGCGCGTCGGGAATGGTTCCGTGGTCGATGTGACGCGCCGTCGACACGCTGCCTCTACATTTACCTACGGATTAGTTTTAAACCTCAATAATTGTTATTTAGTGCCAAGTTTGAGCATGAACATTGTATCCGGATCTCGTTTGATACGAGATGGCTACTCATTTAAGTCCGAGAATAATGGTTGTTCGATTTATATGAGAGATATGTTTTATGGTCATGCTCCGATGGTCAATGGTTTATTCTTGATGAATCTCGGCGTAATATTACACATGTTCATAGTGTGGATGCCAAAAGATGTAAAGTTGATAACGATAGTCCCACATACTTGTGGCATCGCCGCCTTGGTCACATTGGTGTCAAGCGCATGAAGAAGCTCCATCTTGATGGACTTTTAGAGTCTCTTGATTATGAATCGTTTGACACATGCGAACCTTGCCTCTTAGGCAAGATGACCAAGACTCCGTTCTCCGAACAATGGAGCGAGCAACCAACTTGTTGGAAATCATACATACCGATGTGTGCGGTCCAATGAGCGTTGAGGCTCATGGAGGATATCGTTATGTTCTCACTCTCACCGATGACTTAAGCAGATATGGGTATGTCTACTTAATGAAACACAAGTCCGAGACCTTTGAAAAGTTCAAGGAATTTCAGAGTGAGGTAGAGAATCAACGTGACCGAAAGATAAAATTCTTACGATCGATCGTGGAGGAGAATACTTAAGTCACGAATTTGGTACACACTTAAGAAAATGTGGAATCGTTTCACAACTCACGCCTACCGAACACCTCAAATAAACGGTGTATCCGAACGTCGAATCGCACTCTATTGGATATGGTGCGGTCTATGATGTCTCTTACCGATTTACCGCTATCATTTTGGGGATACGCTCTAGAGACAGCTACATTCACTTTAAATAGGGCACCGTCTAAATCCGTTGAGACGACACCGTATGAATTATGGTTTGGGAAGAAACCTAAGCTGTCATTTCTAAAAGTTTGGGGATGCGATGCTTATGTCAAGAAACTTCAACTGAAAAGCTCGAACCCAAGTCGGAAAATGCGTATTCATAGGATACCCTAAGGAAACCGTCGGGTATACCTTCTACTTAAGATCCGAAGGCAAGATCTTTGTTGCTAAGAACGGATGCTTTCTAGAGAAAGAATTTCTCTCGAAAGAAGTAAGTGGGAGGAAAGTAGAACTCGATGAAGTACTACCTCTCGAACGGAAAGTGGTGCAACAGCAGAAACCGTTCTGTGATGCCCACACCAATCAAGAGGAAGACGTTGATGATGATCAAGGTACTTGGATCAAGTTACTACTTGAACTTCGAAGGTCCACAAGGACACGTTCCGCACAGCAGTGGTACAGCAACCTGTCATGGAAATCATGTTGCTAGACAACAGTGAACCTTCGAACTATGAAGAAGCAATGGCAGGCCCGGACTCCAACAAATGGCTTGAGGCCATGAAATCCGAGATAGAATCCATGTATGAAAACAAAGTGTGGACTTTGACAGACTTGCCCGATGATCGGCGAGCGATAGAAAATAAATGGATTTTTAAGAAGAAGACGGACGCGGATGGTAATGTTACCATCTATAAAGCTCGACTTGTCGCTAAGGGTTATCGACAAGTTCAAGGGATTGACTACGACGAGACATTCTCTCCCGTAGCGAAGCTTAAGTCCGTCCGAATCATGTTAGCAATTGCCGCATACTATGATTATGAGATATGGCGATGGACGCCAAAACGACATTCCTTAATGGACATCTTAAGGAAGAGCTGTATATGATGCAGCGGAAGGTTTTGTCGATCCTCGTAACGCTAACAAAGTATGCAAGCTCCAATGATCCATTTATGGACTGGTGCAAGCATCTCGGAGTTGGAACATTCGCTTTGATGAGATGATCAAAGCGTTTGGGTTTATCTTGAGACTTATGGAGAAGCCTGCGTTTATAAGAAAGTGAGTGGGAGCTCCGTAGCATTTCTCTGTTATATGTAGATGACATACTCTTGATGGGAAATGATACGACACTCTGGACAGCATTAAGGCCTATTTGAACAAGTGTTTTTCAATGAAGGACCTTGGAGAAGCTGCTTATATATTAGGCATCAAGATCTATAGAGATAGATCGAGACGCCTCATAGGTCTTTCACAAAGCACATACCTTGATAAGATTTTGAAGAGGTTCAAAATGGATCAGTCCAAGAAGGGTTCTTGCCCATGTTACAAGGTGTGAGATTGAGCTCGGCTCGACCACCGACCACGGCAAAAGATAAAGAAGAGATGAGTGTCATCCCTATGCCTCACCATAGGATCTATTATGTATGCCATGTTGTGTACTGACCGATGTAAACCTTGCCGTAAGTTTGGTTGCAAGATACCAAAGTAACCCCGCAAGGAACACCGGACAGCGGTCAAGAATATCCTGAAGTACCGAAAAGGACAAAGGACATGTTTTCGTTTATGGAGGAGACGAAGAACTCGTCAGAAGGGTTACGTCGACGCTAAGCTTCGACTCAGATCTGGATGACTCTAAGTCACAAACCGGATACGTGTATATGTTGAATGGTGGAGCGAGAAGCTGGTGCGGTGCAAGCGAGCGTCGTGGCGGGATCTACGTGTGAAGCGGAGTACATGGCAGCCTCGGAGGCAGCGCATGAAGCGATTTGGGTGAAGGAGTTCATCACCGACCTAGGAGTCATACCCAACGCGTCGGGCCGATCAAACTCTTCGTGACAACACCGAGCTATTGCCTTAGCCAAGGAGCCCGTGTTTCACAAGAAGACCAGCACATCAAGCGCCGCTTCAACTCCATCCGTGAAAATGTTCAAGATGGAGACATAGAGATTTGCAAAGTGCACACGGATCCGAATGTCGCAGATCCGCTGACTAAACCTCTCTCGCGTGCAAAACATGATCAACACGTAACTCTATGGGTGTTCGATTCATCACAATGTAACTAGATTGGTGACTCTAGTGCAAGTGGGAGACTGTTGGAAATATGCCCTAGAGGCAATAATAAAAGGATTATTATATTTCAATGTTCATGATAATTGTCTTTTGTTCATGCTATAAATGTATTATCCGGAAATCGTAATACACGTGTGAACACTTAGACCCAATGAGTCCCTAGTGAGCCTCTAGTTGACTAGCTCACAGATCAATAGATAGTCATGGTTTCGACTATGGACATTGGATGTCGTTGATAACGGGATCACATCATTAGGAGAATGATGTGATGGACAAGACCCAATAATAAGCATAGCATAAAAGATCGGATAGTTCGTTTGCTAGAAGCTTTGCCAATGTCAAGTATCTGTTCCTTCGACCATGAGATCGTGTAACTCCCGGTTACCGTAGGAGTGCCTTGGGTGTATCAAACGTCACAACGAATCGGGTGACTATAAAGGTGCATTACGGTATCTCCGAAAGTATCTCATTGGGTTGACACGGATCGAGGCGGGATTTGTCACTCCGTATGACGGAGAGGTATCTCTGGGCCCACTCGGTAATGCATCATCATAATGAGCTCAATGTGACCAAGGTGTTGCCACGGATCATGCATTACAGTGCGAGTAAAGTGACTTGCCGAGAACGAGACCGAACAAGGTATTGGGATACCGACGATCGAGTCTCGGGCAAGTAATGTACCGATTGACAAAGGAATTGTATATGTGGTTTGATCGAATCCTCGACATCGTGGTTCAACCGATGAAATCATCGAGGAGCATGTGGGAGCCAACATGGATATCCAGATCCGCTGTTGGTTATTGCCCGAGAGTCGTCTCGGTCATGTCTGCGTGTCTCCGAACCCGTAGGGTCTACACACTTAAGGTTCGGTGGACGCTAGGGTTAGTAGGAAGTCAAGTATGTGACCACCGAATGTTGTTCGAGTCCGGATGAGATCCGGATGTCACGAGGAGTTCGGAAGGGTCCGGAGGTAAAGAATAATATATAGGAAGTGGTGATTCGCCATCGGGAAAGTTTGGGGTCTCTGGTAAAGTCTGGGACCACCGGAAGAGTCCCTGGGTCCACCGGTGGGGCCACCTATCCGGAGGGCCCCATGGGCCAAGGGGAAGGAACCAGCCCACAAGGGGCTGGTGCGCCCCAGGCCCACCCCGCGCCTAGGGTTGAAACCCTCGGGGGGGGGCGCCCACCGGCTTGGGGGCACTCCACCCCTTGGCCGCCCCCCGGAGATTGGATCTCCGGGGCCGCCACTGGGGCCTATATAAAGGGGGGAGGGAGGGGGCTGCTGTACACAACTCCCAAGGCGCAGCCTCCCTCCCAACACATCTCCTCCTCCGTAGAGCTTAGCGAAGCCACTGCTTGAGTCTTGCATCTCCACCATCATCACGCCGTCGTCTTTGCCGGTGGAGCTATCTTCCTCAACCTCTCCTTCCCCTTGCTGGATCAAGAAGGAGGAGACGCCGATCGTCCCGCACGTGTGTTGAACGCGGAGGTGCTATCCGCTCAGACTTGGCATCGGTGATCTGAATCACGTTCGAGTACGACTCCATCATCACCTTGCAAGCTTCCGCACGCGATCTACAAGTGGTATGTAGATGCAAACTCTCTCCCGATACTCGTTGCTTAGATGAACTCATAGATGGATCTTGGTGAAGCCGTAGGAAAAATTTTAATTTTCTGCAACGTTCCCCAACACGTGGCCGTATTTTCTTTCTTGCATCCTGGCCGCTGTACTTACGTGTACATGCTACGTGCGCGCCTCTACTACGACACGTGCGCGCCTCTACTACGACACGTGAGCTCCTCTACATCAACCAGTATGTACGTACACGTTCGCGATTAGACTGACAACGCTACGTACACTTCGACCAGGTGGGTCCCGACTATCAGGCACTTCCTTGCGTGCAAAGATGTAGCTGGTGGGTCCCAGCAGTCAGGGGAAACACTTTTTTTTTTGCGAAATACGGTGGCCCGTCCGGTGGGTCCCTGCTGTCAGGTGGAGGAATCATTATTTTCTGCGTAATAAGGAGGCACTTCCTTGCTGCGACCGTGGACCCAGCTGTCAGCCTCTCCACGTACAGTAATCTTTCGATGGAAGTCGTTCCTTGACCACGTTGACCACGCCGCGCCGAGAGCACCAGGGCGGTGGACGACGGCGGGGCCTAGGAAGGGGATGACACGGAGCCGGGGAAGAAGCGGCAGTGGAAGCCCACGTAGACAAGAGTACGAGGGTTCACTGGTTCGGCTGTGGTGTGAGCCTGTCGTCGCTGCAGGGCCTGGCCAGCGGTAGGAGTAGTAGCGGGCGATGAGGCCTCAACGGCAGCACAGCCGGCCACTGGAGGCAGGAGCGGGCAGTCTCGTCGGCGCTGGTTTGGGCGGCTGGTACAAGAAGAGCAATGATTGAAGAAACAACAGGACCGTTCGATTCAAATCCAACGGTCACTGCTCCTAGAATTGTTTGTTGACTAAGTTGACAAAGCCCTGCATACGCGTCAACTTAGTAGGCCCACAGGTCAGCCTCCGAACCTGTGCGCCCCAGATGTCAGTGGGAGGAATCATTTTTTTCGCGTAATAAGGAAGCAGTTGATTGCGTGCAGCCAGGCCAGCGGAGGGAGTAGGGTGTGTGGGCCGGTGAAGCCTGCGCGGCATGACAGCGGGCCACAAGAGGAGGGAGCAGGCAGTCCGGACGGCACTGGTTTAGGCGACTGGAGCAGGAAGATCAGAGATTGAAGAAGCACGTCAACCGTTGGATGAACATCCAACAGTCACTGCTGCTAGAATCGTGTGTTGACTGATAAAGCCTTTCGTAAACAAGTCAGCCTCGAAATTTGTGGCGTGTACAACCCATTTGCTATTATTTTTATAATTTTTCCTCATTTTCTAATTCATATGGAATTTATTGCAGCCCATTTTCCATTTTTAGAATTGCTGCCATTTTCTGGTCAGTACCAGGGTTAAAAAATTGAACTAAAAAATGTGTGGAATTTTGAAAATTCGCAATTTTTTGCTGGGGAACAACATATTCTTAATCCAAAAATTATTAGCCATACTAAAATAATTTTAAAAATAAATTAGTACTATGTCATGTTAAAATCCAATGAAATATAAAATATCAGTGAAGAACAAAAACAAAAAAGAAACTAATTTTCCCATTTACTTTTAACAGATATTGACCAAACTCTTTGGCCAGGCCAGAATGCATCCCTCCTTGTTTTGAAAGATTTGCAGCCCAGTAAGTCAGAGAAAACAAATAGGCCTAGCTTGGGTATTCTTCAAAAAGAGATAATGGCCTACCTATTTTGCCAAAGAAAAAACTGCTGGGCTAGTCATGTTGTTAGACGGGCCACAGAGACCGCACAACCCAGTTTATAGCCTGCTCCTCCGAACAAATCCTCAAAGAAAAGAATTTGTGCAATTATGTCGTTAATTGACCATACGTTGAAAATGATGTGGGTCCCAGATATCAACAGGGTGGATTAGAGTAAAAAAACGAGGGGTGCATCTGAGTAGTAAAAGAGGCGCTTTGCTTGTGTTTGGGAGTGGACCTGGTGGGTCTGTACTCACATACGCACATCTACTGTCCTCTCCCGATTCACTATGTTGACAGGGCCGAACGGCGGCGCCGCGGCGAGTGCACCAAGGTGAAGGATAAAGTGCTGTCGCCAATGTGTTGGGCTGGGTTGGACATTTTTATTAAAAAATAAAAATGGACCGGAACTATTTACGACGTTGACTACGATTTGCATGGGTCCGCTAGTTGCAGAAAGAAAATGGTGGGAGAAAGAAGACTGGTCGCTATCTTTTCCTAAGAATTATATCGACTGAATGTAACGACACTATCATAGGAAATAATACCGTCCTGTTAAATCGTGAATTTAAAGAACTGGTGCATGAGCATTTAGCTTTATTTATTTATTTATTTACTAATTTATGTTTAGGGGACCATGAGCATGTACCTGGGCCGGATTCATGTGAGAGCCTCCCTTCCAGTTAATTATGGGCTCCTTTATTGGGCCTTCGTAGTGGGCTGCATGTTATCAACAAGTGGAAAATGTGTTATGTACGAAAAATAGTATGCGCTACGTACGGTACGAGGCAATAAAGGATCGGACCGTGCAATGACTTCCAAAATATTTTGTTTGTCATTCTAACAACACATTTATTCAACCAACAGATGAAATATACTACTCATTATACATTGAAAATAGCAGCAACAGCAACCAGGGCTAGGGGTGCAACAGAAGCAGTAAGCAGGCTAGAAGAGTAAAGACGCAACTCTCTCTTGCAAACCAAACATCAGCCATCATTACAAAAGGGCTACCAAAAAAGAACAAGTGTATGCATCAAACTAAATAAAGATCCTACTACACCAAGTGTACACATCTAACTAACCGGCTCAGTTAGACGTTACTATTTATTAAGCTGTGGAGATTGGCTGACGGCTTGAACCAGATGGGTGCCTGATGGGGGAAACTCCAACCAGCAGGTCGAAGTCTCATACTTGCGACCCTCTCTCCTACTTTGGGCTGCAGAGCGTGGAGGCACATATCAGGGTATGGTGCATGTAGAGACGCATGGTACGCTGTGTACACACAGTTTTGTCTGATGAACGAAACCGCGCTGCCATCATGATCCTTGCCGTTGGTTATCTCCTGGTTAATCGGATAGTTCAGTCCGAGAAACAGAGATCGTGTACCAAGGCTACTTACCAGCCTCCGGTCAAAAAATCCTGAAGGCCCAGAGAAGCCGGGATCCTGCTCAAAGACCTTGCAGTGACTATGATTGTATTCTGGCGAAACAACACGTTCGGTACGTGCAAACGATCATCAATCGTTCACCATCATCTGATCGAGCCAGGAACCACCTGCAACTGCCATGCCGCTTTTCTTTGAAAGGTTCTGGGATTAGGAAGGCTAGGGACACCAGGCGGCCTACAACATCATATCAAGTTGGAGTCAAATAAAAAAGGCTCTTAATGTAGTCAATCTTAAGAACAACATGTTATGAGCATGAATATTTTTTCAGTAAATGTTGACAGTAATATAAGCAAGCCATCATGATATCATAGGAAAGTATCATACTGCTATAACAGCCGTTTGTAGTGATGACTGGAGTAGGCCAGCAATACGTCCAGCCATAGAAGGAGTCGATAGCGTAAATGAAGCCTGAAAGATCGAGGATGTCGCCTAGAGGGGGGGGGGGTGAATAGGCGCTTTAAAATAATTACGGTTTAGGCTTGAACAAATGCGGAATAAACCTAGCGGTTAATTTGTCAAGCACAAAACGTAAAACAACTAGGCTCACCTATGTGCACCAACAACTTATGCTAAGCAAGATAAGCAACTATGTGATAGCAAGATATATGACAAAGAACAATATGGCTATCACAAAGTAAAGTGCATAAGTAAAGGGCTCGGGTAAGAGATAACCGAGGCACGTGGAGACGACGATGTATCCCGAAGTTCACACCCTTGCGGATGATAATCTCCGTTTGGAGCGGTGTGGAGGCACAATGCTCCCCAAGAAGCCACTAGGGCCACCGTAATCTCCTCACGCCCTCGCACAATGCAAGATGCCATGATTCCACTAAGGGACCCTTGAGGGCAGTCACCGAACCCGTACAAATGGCGACCCTTGGGGGCGGTCACCGAACCCATACACTTTGGCAACCCTTGGGGGCGGTCACCGGTACCTGTCAAATTGCTCGGGGCGATCTCCACAACCTAATTGGATACCCCGATGCTTGCCCGGAGTTTTACACCATAATGATTGAGCTTCGAACACCACCAACCGTCTAGGGCGCCAAGGAACCCAAGAGGAACAAGCTCTAGGGTGCCTAAACACCCAAGAGTAATAAGCTTCTCAAACTTCACTTCCACGTATCACCGTGGAGAACTCAAACCGATGCACCAAATGCAATGGCAAGGGCACACGGAGTGCCCAAGTCCTTCTCCCCCAAATCCCACCAAAGCGACTAATGCTAGGGAGGAAAATGAGAGGAAGAACGAAAGAAGAACACGAAGAACTCCAAGATCTAGATCCAAGGGGTTCCCCTCACTTAGAGGAGAAAGTGATTGGTCGAAACATGGATCTAGATCTCCTCTCTCTTTTCCCTCAAGAACTAGCAAGAATCATTAGAGGGATTGAGAGTTAGCAAGCTCGAAGAAGGTCAACAATGGGGGAAGAACACGAGCTCAAAGGATAAGACTCAATGGGGAAGAAGACCCCCTTTTATAGGTGGGGAGAAATCCAACCGTTATCCCCTCACTCAGCCAGCACGACGTGGTACTAACGCACGGAGCTGTGGTACTACCGCGGTTGGTTGCGGTACTACCGCTGCAGGTTGCGGTACTCTCGCATGTGCAAAGATGGCCGATGAAGACACATTGCAGGCAACGAAGCTAGTAGAACCGCCGAGCGGTATTATCGCGGCGCCCTACGGTACTACCGTAAGGCAGGCAACACTAGGCGCAGAGAAAGCATGGAAGTAAAAAATTACTTCCATACCTGCTTCCACTAAGGGAGGACCTGCGCAAAAATCCGGCACGGTACTACCGCACACGAAGAGCGGTACTACCGCATAGGGCACGGATGTAAAAAATTACATCCACCCCTACTTCCGCCATTTGCTAAGCTGGCGAGCCCACGGTACTACCGCGCCTACTAACGCCGGCAGCTGCGGCGTGGCACGAGGTCACAGTACTACCGCTCCCACAGAGCAAGATTACTCGTGAGCACTGCGATACTACCGCGGGGACTACGGTACTACCGAAAAGGGCCTGCGGTACTACCACTCCGGAGAGCAGTACTACCGCATGCCCCAGATCAGCAACACTAGGAGTCCTTCATTTTGCAGAGAAGACAACAGAGGGAAACAATAAAACCAGAACTGCCATAACTTCTGCAAATGAGCTCTGAATTGAGCAAACTCAAGCTTGTTGGATAGAGGAAGATGAGTAGTAAGAAGAGGCAGGGGAGGTTGCTTAACAAACAAAGGAGTGAAACCTCCAACAGAGAAGAACCAGCATACCCTCCAACATCAAAAACATCATAGAAGAAGCATGTGAACTCCGTTTTCGATGAACTCGAGCTTGTCATAAAAATGACCATAAGCTCCAAATCTCACAAGGAGAAGAACCAAACAAGAACCAATAAAGATGATGCAAGGATGCAATGGTTTTAGCTCTCTACGAACGATACGATCAAGCAACTCATCGAGAGCCCCCTTGATAGTACGGCAAACGATCCTATAACCCGGTCTCCCACAACTACCATGAGACCGGTAAAATAGAAAACCTATCAAGGGCAAACCTTTGCCTTGCACAAAGTCCACTTGAGCTAGATGATGACTATCTACTCCTCCTCAAGATGGACCACCTTTCTTGATTGCGTTGGCTCGAAGAAGACTAGTTGATTGCTCCCCCATTCTCCACTATGGGTGAGCCACCCTTCCGCTCATCTTCACAAGTCCATTGTCACCACAATGGACGGCAAGCTTCAAGCACTTGATCTCTTCGTGATGCATCACTTGAACGTGCACACCGCAACCTAACCCCACAAAGAACTCCCACGAAGACCATGGGTTAGCACACAAAGCGTAATGGATAATGCTTACCATACCATGGGATCACTTGATCCCTCGGTACATCTTGTGCGCTTTGTGTGTTGAATCTTTCCAACTCTTCATTCGGGTGATGTCTTGAAGGTAGACATGAATGATCACACAATCTTCTTCTTCAAGACATGCTTGCAATAAGCTCAACATTCACATGATCGATCTTTGGATAATTCCTTAATAGCACTGTGGTCATCACAAACTCTCCTTGAAACCAACAAATGGACTCCAAGAAAAGCCTATGGACAAACCCTTCAGATATAACTCAAGGCAACCATTAGTCCATAGAGATTGTCATCAATTGCCAAAACCAAACATGGGGGCACCGCATGTTCTTTCAATCTCCCCCATTTTGGTAATTGATGACAATCACTTTCAAGAGAGTTTATACAAGGAATTATGCATCACCATGCAATGCAACAACCAATGATGCATGAGAATGAGATGCAAATGCTTAGGAACCAAAACCAAAGCAAGGAGAAAACTCAGAAGACTTCTCCACAAAATTCTCTGATACTCCTCCCACATTGGCATCGATTGCCAAAATGGGTGAAAAGCTTAGAAGCCCAAAAAAAAGTTTTCCTCCATAAATTGTGAATTTCTCAACAAGAGAGTGGAATGCAATACACATATCCAACTGCCAATACTTGGAGGAGGACAAACTATATTGAGGCCCAAAGATTGCAATAGAAAGATATGCCACAATGACATAACAAAGAGAGACACAAGCAATGAGAAGATACCAATTGAAGCAAGCAATCAACGGATATCAATTGAACCAACTAGACCAATGATCCTACCTGCCACAAGAATAAAGATATTATGATAAGCGCAAAGGAGTGTCCTAAAGAAACTAGAGAAGCTCCCCATGATTTGTTCACACATAAGAATTTTTTGTATTTGAATACAAAGCGCACAAATAGGATCATAGCTCCCCCAAAATCAATAGAAACTCACATCCAATGCAAGTGAGCATATAGGAAACAAAGCACTTGATCTCTTCGTGATGCATCACTTGAATGTGCACACCGCAACCTAACCCCACAAAGAACTCTCACGAAGACCATGGGTTAGCACACAAAGCATAATGGACAATGCTTACCATACCATGGGATCACTTGATCCCTCGGTACATCTTGTGCGCTTTGTGTGTTGAATCTTTCCAACTCTCTTCATTTGGATGATGTCTTGAAGGTAGACATGAATGATCACACAATCTTCTTCTTCAAAACATGCTTGCAATAAGCTCAACACTCACATGATCGATCTTTGGATAATTCCTTAATAGCACCGTGGTCATCACAAACTCTCCTTGAAACCAACAAATGGACTCCAAGAAAAGCCTATGGACAAACCCTTCAAATATAACTCAAGGCAACCATTAGTCCATAGAGATTGTCATCAATTGCCAAAACCAAACATGGGGGCACCACATGTTCTTTAAAAGCCCTTGTGTTCAATGGCATCAGAGAACCATGGAGGATGTATGATCCTGCAATGGACGTGCAGATTTATCCACTTACCGCAGTGACCTATCAGATAGGTGAGACCGCGGTTGAAGACTGCAATTAGCCTGAAGTCTTTATAATTCGCATATCTTGTGGGCACTTGGCAGATTACAACCTTGAGCAAATCAAACTTGGTATCGTGTTGGCTACTGTAAGATTCCGAGTATTCTGGGCCGCGGTGCCAAAGCAGTGTAGTGTTAATCGAAGGAAGGGGGATCAATCGCCGGGTGTAGACCTCCACGAGCATCCAGCTGCCGCCACCATCGACGAGCACCATCCAAGACGTGTTCATGCCGACCTAGTACATACCGTTAGTGTAGTTGAGGGTGACAGGGATCGGATCGCAGTCAAGAGGGTTGATGCTCGCCACCCTACAATCGTTATGTTGCATGACATGCTGTTTCTTAAGATCAGGCGGCATTAGCAAGCAAGGAGCTGGCTTAAAAATCTCCAGCCTGAGGGTTTTGCGTAAACGGAACAGCCCCGACGAGCACGCGGTGAGCGGCATGGTACTGAGATTGTCCACACGCGAAACAATGAGCTTGATTACCTCTATGGAGAGCGAATTCTAGCCACTCTTTCGGTGAACGCTTCACATTTCTGCCATTGTTAGTGCTTGGGTTCCAGAAGAGGGGGGATGCGCCATTAGTGGGGATGGAAGATTGGACGATTATGTGCAGACAAGGATGAAGAAGCGAATATGTGCTGCGGGAAGTGGACAGGTGATGATGGCTACAACATGCCGCTTGACTTACGAGACACATACAAGCAGCATAGGGTCATATCGATGCCAGACAACTTGCTTGAGTGAGCACAGTACTAGTACTCCCTAAAATACCTACTACTATGCCCTAACTTGCTTGACTAGAGTAGTAGTGGAGTAGGACTCTGCTCTACTACTAGCACCTGAGATTTAGTATATTCTAATCTAAAATAGTTACAAACTTCAATGCTCGAGCGTGGAACGACTTCGAACCGCCATTGGTGGTAACTCCAAGCCCCAGCAAACGTTCGCTGGCAGACATGGCGGTTACAAACGCCCGCGACTCAGTTACAGTACGTGTTTAAGGGCGGCGGTTCTGTCAAATACTATGGCTTAAAAACAGGCCACCTTCGGATGGAAATCGAACGATTACGTGGGATTCGCCATGATTGAGCTCACGGTGAACAATCGCCGGATATCATTACTAAAAAAAGGTTAAAACAGCCGGGGCTATAACTTGCACCGACTGACCACTAACAATGACACTAACATAGTTGTAAAAAAACTAGCAAGATGCACGTGCAATGCACGGAACAACAAGATGCATTCTTTTACAAAACACCTGTTGTGATTGATCCATGCAGGAGTAATCCCATGTGTAAAAACTAGTGATATCTCGAGAATTTTATCGGAAACATGGTATCTCGACCATTTCATCAAAAAAATGATATCTTGATAAAGATGATAGATAATGTGAGGAGGAGGAGGGCGTGGTGGTGACTGGTGGTCGGACTGGGCGGAGGCATGGGGATGGACGGCACCGGCAGCGGCCACCATGCCAGATTGTTCCAGAGACTTCCTTTTTTAATTGCTCGGCAATGAGGTTGTGGGAGATAAGGATGAACGAGGCAAGGCCTTATCTGTAAATGTGGAGAGAGGTGCGGGTATCTTTTTAAAATTGTCATAGTTTGCTTTCTACCCGTCAGATATAGATCGGATGGTCTATACTATAAGATGGCAGGCACACCATCATCACCAACTCGGTTTTTTCTCTACTCCTACTCCTATATTACTTATACTTCTCTACACTCTTATAAAAAACAGAGTTGGTGATGGTGGTGTGCCTGCCATCCTACAACATAGGCCGTCCGATTTATATCTGATGGATAGGAAGGAAACTATGGCAATTTTGCAAAAAGGTACCCACACACCTCTCCACATTTGCAAATAAGGCCTTCCCTCGTTCATCCTTTTCTCTCACAAGATTACTTATACTCCTATAAAAGAATCAGTTGGTGATGATGCTGTGTCTGCCATCCGCCATTTCTGACCATTAGATCTGCATCTAACAGCTGTGATGTAAGTTGTGGCCTTTTGCAACAATTCCCACTTCTCTGCTCCAGTTTACACAAAACCCCTTAGAATCTTGAAACCAACCACATTCCTCCCTTACCTCATCAAAACAGCCCAAAGAATATATTTGGAGTGAAACATAAGATATATTTAGTGATATGTATATCAAAACTAAATTGTTTTCTTTCAAATTTCTGAATGTGTATTATTCTACTTTGGATCCGTTGCAATGGACATGCTCATTGCTATAAAGGTTTATCTCTTGCATCATCCGCAGCGAACACCTGGTGTACTGGTCCGGGCCGGATGCTTGTAGCGCGATGGCGTGAGTTAGAATTCTGTCCTAAACTATAGCTTTTTATATTTTTTAATATATACTTCTTTCGCTACTGTACTGGGAGTGGAACCCGCAGAGTACTTAGAATACAAGATTAAGGATGGATTCGTTTCTTTCTAACTTTCTGTAGGAATCTGTAGCCAGCCTGCAAGTAATGTACACTGTACTGACAGTGGAACCCACAGAGTACTTAGAATACAAGATTAAGGATGCAATTAACTTTTTATAGAGGGAGAATCATAAACGCAATTAACTCAAATGGATTGGACGTGACTCTATTATTCTCCAACAGCAAACGGCAAATTTCCTCCTGCGGGCCGGAGTAGGTTTCTCGGTTTGCATGCGGGTTTAACAGAGGGGTTTGATGGAGGCGAGGAGGCATGTTCAGCCGGGCGTGCAGCGGGCGACGCAGTACTATTCGATTTGACAACTACTAGTATATTATAAAAAATAAAGAAGAGTAGTAGAGATAGAGATAAGAGTAGAGATAGAGACTAGGGAGGAGCACCATCTACTACTTCATGTGCTACTCCTGCCCTCCATTCGGCGGCCGTAACGTTCCCTATAGCCACTCCCTCCTGCGCTCCATTTGGCTGGCGTTGTTGAAATTTGGGGAGCGCACTCTCGTGACTGCTGGCGCGACGACTTCACTGACGACGACTTCTTCCCCGACCTCGGCAACCTCTTCCTCAAAGACATGGTCGACAACCTCAACGCCAACGGTGCTGCTCCCGTTGCACCATATGTATTTCTGTCGTTCCTATTCGAAATCATGGTAGAATTCATGTTTCTAGTCTATGTCCTAGATTCGATCTGTTCATCTACTATGCTAGTCCACATGATTAGTTTAATCTTTGTTATAGCCATCATGACTTATTTTGTGCTTATTCAGACTAAATCTCGTAATAACTTGCTCATATATTCAACTGGCGCACCGTCCCCTACAGCCACTCCCGTTTCATGGACGGCCTGGTCGATGCCTCCAAGGAGCCCTTCGTCTACTACTATGAGTGCCCGATGCTGTTTTGGGGCTCGCCGGCAGACCTCGTGCATCACCTCACGCAGTCGTCCATCTATCACTACTGGCCCGCGGCGAAGAACATCAAGTACAAGACGTGCTACCCGTTCACCGTGCAGAAGTCGCTGGAGGATCACCGCCGCCTGCTAGTCTCGGAGGAGGATGGCAGCATCTTCCTCTTGATCGTGTGCACCGGTGAGGCCCGCGCAGGCCGCCGCCCCGTCTCTATAGTGTGTTTCAGGGGTGATGGTGCTGACGCTGACACTGACACGAGGCCGATGTACGGGTGCGTGCTCACTATTACTACCCCTCCGAGTTACGTGGGCAGCAACACTGGCTACATGAAGCTGACTAGGACTGTGCCGAGCTGGACCCTTCCCGCTGATGTGGACATGGAAGACGCATGGTATGATTTCCCCCCAACGTGGTGCACGGGGACTCCAAGGAGGTTCACCTGGACATATGCATTACCAAGTTAAATGTTGATCATTAGTCTTCGCTCAATGTAATCTACTGTCTAAGCATGTGGAGACTTCGATGCATGATCTTGCTCTATTGGAGTACCGTGCATGAATAAAAGTGTATCCATTTATGGTTTAGTCTAGAATCTTCCATGTATGAAATTTTTACTACAGTACTGGTGAAAGACTTATGATGAACCATTTCTTACATCTCCTCTGCCCCCTTCCAACTCATCCTGATTTAATCCCTCCGTCTAGGTGTATAAGGGCATGGTTAATACTTAATAGTATAGCCAACTTTGACTATAAGAAAGTGCCATGTCATCTGTAGCCAACATGTATAACAATCGATACTCAAAAACTAATTCTTAAAGATCATTTCTTGCAAAGCACAATAAGTGTTATTTCTTCACAAGTTTTGGATGCAGGTTGAATAGTTGAACACTTTTGTTTGCAAAAGATACTTTTTTATCTATTTCACCCGGATGTTTGTGAGCTCTAGAGATGAAATAATATGCAAAGAAACGTATCGATACCCGTTACACATGAGATGACCCCCACATCATTTGTCAAAAAAAACAACTCCCTAATCAATGCATTTCACTGTTCCGTGCAACGCACGGGCACCTTACTATAGATTAGTATGACCAAAAATTGAACTAACATTATATATAGTACGATAAATGCTGATGCATGTTGAGGGAGTCCTGGACTAGGGGGTGTCTGGATAGCCGGACTATCTATATCCGCCGGACTCCAAGACTACGAAGATACAAGATTGAAGACTCCGGCTCGTGTCCGGATGGTACTTTCCTTGGCGTGGAAGGCAAGCTTGGCAATACGGATATGTAGATCTCCTACGATTGTAACCGACTGTAAACCCTAGCCTCCTCCGGTGTCTATATAAACCGGAGGGCTTTAGTCCGTGGGACTAACATACATCTCAACAATCATACCATAGGCTAGCTTCTAGGGTTTAGCCTCCTTGATCTCGTGGTAGATCTACTCTTGTACTACCCATATCATCAATATTAATCAAGCGGGACGAGGGTTTTACCTCCATCGAGAGGGCCCGAACCTGGGTAAAAACATTGTGTCCTCGTCTCTTGTTACCATCCGCCTAGACGCACTGATTCGGGACCCCTACCCGAGATCCGCGGTTTCGACACGATATTGGTGCTTTCATTGAGAGTTCCTACGTCGCCACCGATAGGCTCGATGGCATCTTCAACCAGCAACGCTGTCGTGGTGAGGCTTTTCTCCCGGGCAGATCTTCAGATTCGGCGGCTTCGCTGCGGGCCAATTCACTTGGCCATCCGAGCAGATCGAAGCTACGCCTGGCCGTCAGTCGATTCGAAGCTTAAACTTCACGGCCGATCTCCGCGGAGACTTGATCTTCGACGGACTCGAGCCACAGCCAAGCGCGCCGCACTGTGACGATGGGCACGATCTAGCTCTGCCGCCGAATAGTGCCTTGGTGGCCGCACTTGGATCCGCTTCGGCCATTAGAC
The DNA here is from genome assembly GCA_021437245.1 of Aegilops speltoides. Taxonomy (NCBI): domain Eukaryota; kingdom Viridiplantae; phylum Streptophyta; class Magnoliopsida; order Poales; family Poaceae; genus Aegilops; species Aegilops speltoides. Next base: position 89,181,908 of record CM038143.1, on the reverse strand, counting down.
CGGAGCCGATCGCCCAGATCGAGGGCCGGTGGATAGACGCTGCCCCGTGGGCTTCAACATCCACGGCGATGGAGCCGAACACCAATCCTGTCCCCTGCAAAACTCGTGATTCCGAGGCGCCGGACTCCTCACCGGAGTCTGAACCTCCCGCGCCCCTATCAATCGATCCGAATTGGGCGCCGGTTATGGAATTCAACGCCGCGGACATTTTCCAACACTCGCCTTTTGGCGATATCCTGAATTCACTGAAGCATCTCTCGCTATCAGGAGAATCCTGGCCGGACTATGGCTAGGACGGTTGGGGTACGGACGACGAAGAAATTCAGAGCCCACCCACCGCCCACTTTGTAGCCACTGTCGATGATTTAACCGACATGCTAGACTTCGACTCCGACGACATCGATGCTATGGACAATGATGCCGGAGACGAACAGGAACCAGCGCCTACAGGGCACTGGAAGGCCACCTCGTCATATGACGTATACATGGTGGATACCCCAAAAGAAGGGGATGGCGAAGAAGTAGCGGAGGTAGACTCTTTAAAGAAACAACCCAAACGCCAGCGTCAGCGGTGCCGCTCTAAATCCCGCCACAGCAAGAATGGAGATTCCGGCACAGGTGACAATAATACTCCGGAGAGCGCCGAAGACAATCCCTCCAAAGATGACTCGGTAGCGGGAGGATGCGTAGCAAGCCCCATGAGAGGGGCGGGGCGAAGGGGTTGAGGATGATAACTATATGCCTCCCAAGACGAAGCAAGCCTCAACGATGACGAATTGGCTGCACACGAGGATCCCGTCGAACAAGAGCGCTTCAAGCGCAGCTTATCGCCACAACAAACAGCCTAAAGAAAAAGCAGCAGCAGCTTCAAGCTGATCAGACCTGCTGGCCGATCGATGGACCGAGGTCCTCGCGTCAAGAGTATAAACTCGAACGCCCCTCCAAAAGTTACGCGAAGACGCAAGCTGCTCCCCGATTAGAGGAGGAAGCACACATACCTTCATCACCAACAAGACGATATGGCGACCGACCACCCCGCGGTCGTGGCGAGAGGCATCTAGGCCCCAGCCAAGACCATACCCAAGCATCGCTCCAAAAGTACGGGCCAAGAGGGAACACGCCGGACTTGCGAGACATATTGGAGGACAAAGCAAGGCAATCGAGATCCATTTATGGATCACGGGCGCCTATGACCCACGACGAATACCGTCATGCCGAATACAATAACCCGCCGGGCGAACACAGCGATAGCGCTCTCTCGAGCTGCGCCGCAATATCGCTCAATACAGGGCGCCGACACCCGCTATGCTTCATCGACGAAGTAATGGATCATCGATCCCGAAGGGTTTAAACCGTAAACATCGAATCTTATGATGGCACAACAGACCCAGCGGTGTGGATCAAGACTATCTTCTCCACATCCATATGGCCCTTGGCTGACGCATCTACACGCCATCAAGTATCTCCCACTCAAGCTTAAAGGACCAGCTCGGCATTGGCTTAACAGCTTGCCCGCAGAGTCAATTGGATGTTGGGAAGACACGGAGGCCGCATTGCTTGATAACTTCCAAGGCACATATGTGCGACCACCGACGCCGATGACCTAAGCCACATCATTCAAGAGCTGACGAATCGCCGACAATTACGACACGGTTCTTGACGAAGAAAACCAAATCGCCGACCGTCCGGATGCAGAGGCCTCGCAGCCTTCAAACATAACATCTGGGACGAATGGCTAGCCCGCACAGGGGCAGGAAAAGCCAAATCCATGGCAGCCCTCACATCGTTAATGACCCGCTTTTGTGCGGGAGAGGACAGCTAGCTAGCTCGCAGCAACAATCTCCGTAAAAATTTCGCAATCGGAATACTAAGGACAACAACGGCAGGTCACGTCGAATAAAAACAAAGCGCCGCGATTAACGGCGATTTATAAGGAGGATCTGACGATTAATGCCGGATTCCGAGGCTCCAAACCCGTCGTGGAAGAAGCCATTTAAAAGAACCACTCCGGTCCGTCAATCTGGACCGAATACTCGACCGCTTATGCCGATACATGGCACCTCTGAAAAGCCAGCTAATCACACCAATAGAGATTGTTGGGTGTTCAGCAGGCCGCAAGTTAATTGCGAAAACAAAGACAAGGGCTAAATAGCGACGACGAGGAAGAGACCCGCGCCCGAACAATAGAGGATGAAGGGTTTCCCACCACAAGTGCGGACGGTGAATATGATATACGCGACCCATATACCCAAGAGGGAGAGGAAGCGCGACTCTGGGACGCCTATGCGATGGAGCGATCGCCCCAAAGTTCAACCCATGGTCCTCTTGCCCGATCACTTTCGATCGAAGAGACCATCCGACCAGCATAGGCCATGGCGGATTCGCCACATTGGTTTTAGACCCAATCGTCGATGGGTTCCACGACGAGAGTCCTGATGGACGGCAAGAGCAGCCCGAACTCGCTTTATCAGATACAAGGCGCAAAATGGGCATAGACCCATCAAGGATTAAACCTACAAAGACAACCTTTAAAGGTGTCATCCTGTGAGTGGAAGCCAACCGCATGAGCTCACCACTCGAAGTGGTCTTCGATCCCTGATAATTTCGAGCGAAGAGTTAATCTTCGACATAGTCCCGCTTTCGCAGCGGCTATCATGCTCTGCTCGGAGGAACCGCGTTTGCAAAATTCAACGCGGTGCCGCATTACGTATACCTAAAGCTCAAGATGCCAGGCCCTCGTGGAGTCATTACGGTCAATGGGAATACGGAACGCTCCCTCCGAACGGAGGAACATACAATGCTCGCATGGCGGATACTGAGTAGCCTTCTAAGGCAATTCCCAAGTCCGGCAGCTTAAAAGCCGGATACATCAAAGCGCGCCCGGAGCAATACCAACCAAGACCACCTGGCGCGATCAGAGCGCGCATAGCAATGCGGCCCCAACCCTCACCCGCGCATAATCGCAAGAATAACACTCCGCGTACATCATTATGCTTTGGAGATACCATGGGTGTAGGGAAAGGGGCACGATCACACTGGACCCAGAGTGCGGCTCGACCACACCAGGGGCTCACAAGTGCGCCTCCTTCCTCTTTATTTTTTCTTTTTCTTTTATGTACACAGGACTCTGTTAACCAGAAGCCCTGTCCGGTGGCGAACCTGCCGAACTCATGATACAACAGTCAGGGACTAAAGAAGGCCGCGACGAACATTCAGGTGGTCTCAATTACGAGCATTAAATTCGATTATATACACCAAGTCTGCAGCTTATCCCTGGTGGGGGACATGTTTATTTAGTCCAAATCCCTTGCTTACCGCACTATTTGTATCAGTCCGATCTACTATCAGACTTTCTTTTTAAAATAATGCAGCACCTTTTTATTGCAATTGCGTTATCTTTTATATATGTTAATTATATGACATCTTGCACCCATATATTTTGGTCCGGCCGAATACGCCAGGGGCTTCTATTCCCCAAATTATGGTGTGATAAAGTCCGAACACTTTCACAAGTCGGCACCCGAACTTATAGCATTATATGAATCGGCTCGAATCATGTCTTGGGTCAATAGTTGGGTTTGCCGGCTCCCATGTTTTGGTGCCTTGCGTTCCGTTCCGTCGGCTAAGGTAGCTTTGGGAGAACCATCGCGATTGCGCCTGGTTGAGCCGGGTTAATGCCTCGAAGGAGAAAGCTAAAACTGACTGGCATGATAAGGCGAGAGACTGGTCGCTGTTCGAGAGGTTCTTTTGGGTCCTTAAAGACTCATGCCGCTTCGAGCGAAGTTCCGGATGATGTCTGAGGGAGTCCTGGACTAGGGGGTGTCCGGACTGCCAGACTATCAATATCCGCTGGACTCCAAGACTACGAAGATAGAAGATTGAAGACTCCGGCTCGTGTCCGGAAGGTACTTTCCTTGGCGTGGAAGGCAAGCTTGGCAATACGGATATGTGGATCTCCTACCATTATAACCGACTCTGTGTAACCCTAGCCTCTCCGGTGTCTATATAAACCGGAGGGCTTTAGTCCGTAGGATGACATACATCTCAACAATCATACCATAGGCTAGCTTCTAGGGTTTAGCCTCCTTGATCTCGTGGTAGATCTACTCTTGTACTACCCATATCATCAATATTAATCAAGCAGGACGTAGGGTTTTACCTCCATCGAGAGGGCCCGAACCTGGGTAAAAACATTGTGTCCCATGTCTCTTGTTACCATCCGCCTAGACGCACAGTTCCGGACCCCCTACCCGAGATCCGCCGGTTTTGACACCGACATTGGTGCTTTCATTGAGAGTTCCTCTGTGTCGTCGCCGATGGAGCGGATGCCTCCACCCGTCTTCAAAGACGGTGTTTTCGCCGGAGGGGCCTTGGCCGCCGCCAAACTATCCGCTTGGTGGATTTCTCATGACCGCTTTGTCCGCCGCCGCTTCGCAATGACTTCTCAAGTTGTCGAAAGCAATCTTGGCGTCGACACTAAAGCTGCGAACAGTTAGATCAATCGAGCTCTCATCCGTTAACGAGCTCTTGGATCGCGTCGCCGCCTCAGGAGTCGCACGGACTACAACCAGATTGGGCTTAAAACCGATCCGAGAGAGATCAACTCTCCCGGGCCACCCCACGTCTCGTGGTGGAGGAACAATCTGGCAACTCTTTGCCAATGTTGAAGACAATTCATGTCCGGATTCCCGAACCCTCCATGCGGATCCCCGGAGGGACAAGCTTCAATCGAGCCTGAAACTTAAAATCATGCATCACCGGACTCATTGGATTGCGCCAAACAAACCAAGCTTCCGAATTCGGAAACTCCTTGGCCTCTGAGCCTCAAGATGGGCAGGGATCCGGATTTTGTTCCACCCACCCGCCCAGACATATGCGATCTATCTCTAATTCGGCAAGATCCTACTGAAACAGTACATCACTACTGGGCCAGATTCCTCCTGGTTATGGACAGGATAAAGGACTGCCGAGAGGAAAACGCAATATCAATTTTCTGCAATAACTGCACGGACAAGGGAATACTAAATGCCATTGATCGTCGCAGAATTACGCGCTTCACCGATCTGGCATCCATTGTACGAAAGTACTTTGCGATGGAGAGTTTCCGGAAGACCGAAAATCAATTTTGGGATAATCCGGCCTCAAACCCAGTCCGAAGTAAAAGGGCGCCTTGCAATCAGGCCCCAGATGCAAAAACGAAAAAACAAAAACCCAACAAGGGAAACGGAACTGTATTGGAGGGATGGCTCAATGGCCCCTGTAAACTTCATAGTACAGAGGGAGCCGTCCCAACACATAGCCTTCGAGCATGTTGGATATTACGGCAGGTGGCCAAAAGTGGCGAAGAGCTTCTAGCTCCGGGAAACCACTCCAACAATACCAAAGACGGTATCAGCGGTCTTGAGACTTCGCATCAAACAATATGCGAAAACGAACAGCCCGCGAACTCGCCGAAGTCTACCAAGTGGCAACAGCAAATCCATGGAGTGACACACCTATTACCTTCAATGCCAGCGACGAGCCCACATTTAGAACAACCAGAGCCCCAGCCGCACTGGTACTTAGTCCCATAGTGGACGGCTTTCGACTGACAAAGGTCCTCATGGATGGCGGCAGTGGACTAAACCTCATCTACGAGGAAACTCTGCGAAAAATGGAAATCGATTGGAGCCGTATTGAGCGAAGCAGCACAACCTTTAGAGGAATAATCCCTAGCCGGGAAGCGCGCTGCACCGGAAAAATCACACTCGATGTGGTGTTCGGCTCTCCGGACAATTACAGATCCGAAGAAATCATGTTCCAAGTGGCCCCGTTCGGCAGTGGATATCACGCCATATTAGGACGAGAGGCATTCACAATTTTTCAAGCAATACCTCATTACGGGTACATGAAGCTCAAAATGCCTGGGCCCGGCGAAATAATCACTCTCACTAGTGATCCGGACATAGCACTCCGCGCCGAAAATAAGACAGCCGCACTTGCCCTCGAGGCACTATCCGAAGCCCTAGCGGCAGAGGAACTCACGTATATGCGCTCTCACGGTGAACAGGGATGATGTGATACTCGACAAAAGATCCAAGTCCACCTCCTTCAAACCAGCAGATGAGATAATAAAATTCCAGGTCCATCCAACGGACCCAACAAAGGCGGCCTCCATCGAGGCGCAGTTGAACCCAAGTAGGCGCCGTACTACATTGAATTCCTTGGGAAAATTGGGATATCTTCTTTGGCATCCTTGGACATGCCGGAATCCTCGCAAGTTGGCGAGAACACAGCCTAAACATCCTAAAAGGATTCAAGCCGGTCAAACAGGTTCTTCGACGATTTTCCGAGCCCAAAAGACAGGCAATGGGAGAAGAGCTAGCCAAACTATTGGAAGCGGATTCATTAGAGATATTAAACATCCGGAATGGCTAGCAAATTTGGTGATGGTACCAAAGAAGGATAAATCCTGGCGCCTCTGCGTCGATTTTAAAGACCTCAATAAAGCTTGCCCAAAGGATCCCTTCCCTCTCCCCCGCATTGATCAAATTATCGATGCTTTCTGAGAGAACACGATTAGTTGTGCTTCCTGGACGCATACTCTGGCTATCATCAAATCAAGATGGCAGAAGCAGACCAAGCCGCAACATCGTTCATCACTCCATATGGACCATTCTGCTTCAACACGATGCCCTTCGGACTCAAAAATGCCGGCGCAACATATCAGCGCATGATTCAAACATGCGCCACCCGGATCGGCAAAACAATGAGGCATACGTGAGCGGCGAGTCGTCAAAACAAAACACGTCGAAACTTTGGTAGATGATTTGAGGCTCACATTCGACAACCTCGGAGCATATGACATCAAGTTGAATCCGGAAAAATCGTTTTGGCGTACCGGCCGAAAAACTCTGCCGGGCTTCATCGTATCCGGTAGAGGAATTGAAGCAAATCCGGCCAAAATCCGGGCTCTGTCACGAGTTGGATATTCAAAAGACCTCAAGCAAATACAAAATTAACGGGATGCGTGGCAGCTTTAAGCGCTTTATCTCCGTTTAGGAGAAAAGGCGTTGCCCTCTATCGCCTCCTAAGGCGCCGAACACCGAGTGGGCGGATGCGCCACCGCCGGACTCGAAGAAATAAAGGCCATCTTGGCAACAAACCCGGTCTGGCTGCGCCCACCTCTGGCGAACCAATGTTATTATACATCGCAGCAACGCATCAAGTTATAAGCGCAGTCCTCGTCGTCGAGCGAGCAAGCGAAGGGCATAAATTCCCTCTTCAAAAACCAGTGTATTATGTATCCTTTGTGTTAACCCTCGCGAATCCGTTACCGCACTATCGAGAAGATAGCATATCACGGTGTTCATGGCGTCTCGGAAGCTTCGGCACTACTTTCAAAAGTGTTCGATAACAGTGGCCTCAGAAGTACCACTCAATGACATTATAAATAACCGCGACGCAACAGGCAGGATTGCAAAATGGGCAATTGAGCTCTTACCATTCGACATCACTTACAAACCTTGACGAGCCATAAAGTCACAAGTTTTGGCTGACTTCGTCGCCGAATGGACTGAAGCCGAACTCCCAAAAGAGTACGGCCCATACTCCAATTGGACTATGCACTTCGACGGCTCCAAAATGTTGGCGGGCGGGGGGCTGGCGTCGTCGACGTCCCCACGGAGATACTGATCCAATATGTACTTCAAATAATGTACGGACTCCAACAATGCAGCGAATACGAGGCCCTATTACATGGTCTCCGGATGGCGGTCTCCATGGGCATCCAACGCCTAGAGGTCTTGGGGACTCAAACCTTGCAATATCCCAAATAAGCGGAGATTTCGGCGCCAAGGATCGAAAATGGCAGCATATCGTAACGCTGTCCTAAAAATGTCGGCCGGTTTGAAGGACTCGAATTCCATCACATAGCCGAGATAATAACCAAGCGCCGGCGTCACAGCGCGCATCGGTGCTAAACGTGATGCTGTCCCTCCAAATATCTTCTGGAGCGACTTTTCAAGCCATCCGTACTATGGGAAGAGGGCCCGGCAGCGACAAACCGGAGAAAACCGCGCAATCGGTGATTCGGCAGATGACGTAACACCCTCCGCCTACGACATAATGGCGTAATAATAGCGTGGACAGAACCTTTCCTAGCCTACTTACTCGGCAGGAACTTCCCTAAGACCAAAATGAGGCCCATTGCATAGTCCGCGATCGAAGGCCTACAAGGTCCATGAGGGAGAACTTTATAAGAAAAGTACTACGGAGTCCTTCAAAGGTGTATCTCCGAAGAAGAGGCGAAACCTTCGCTGAAATTCATGCGGACTAGGCGGACACCACGCAGCAGCCCGGGCCCTGGTAGGAAAGGCATTCCGTATAGGATTTTATTGGCCGACGGCTCGGGCAGATGCACAAGACTTGGTCCAGCGATGCGTTGGTTGTCAGCTCTTTGCTAATCTGAGCCATATGCCACCACCGCCCTCAAAACCATACCCATTACCTGGCTGTTCGCGGTCTGGGGGCTTGATATGGTTGGACCCCTTAAAGGGGGAACCCACAAGAAAAAGTACCTATGGGTCATGGTGGATAAGTTCACCAAATGGATAGAGGCCAAACCGGTCAAAACGGCAGAGTCCGGACCAGTGATAGACTTTATATCAGAGGTGGTACACGCCACTGAGTCCCCACAGCATCATCACCGACAACGACCACGAATTTCACGGCCGATGAGGTTAAGTCATGGTGCAAAAATATGGGCATCAAGCTCGACTATCGTCGATCTATCACCCTCAAACCAGCGGTCAAGTGGAAAGAGCAAATGGTCTAATAATGGCGGCATTAAACCCGGACTAGTGAGGTCACTCACTAAATCCGACACCCAATGGGTCGAGGAGCTCGACTCCGTAGACTGGGGGCTGCGGACAAAGCCTAACCGTACCACGGTTCACACCATTCTTCATGGTATCTGGCGCAGAGGCAGTCTTGCCTGCGACATTATTCATGACTCACCTCGAAGCGCATGTATGAGGAAAGAGAGGCCGAGCTGGATCGGCGGGACAGCTTGGACACATTGGAGGAAAAACGCGACGTCGCGAAGGCTCGTTCCGCATTCTATCGGCAGCAGGCCGAAGATATCAAAGCGAGAAGCACGGGCCAAGACTTACAGCGTTGGCGAACTAGTTCTACGCCTGCCGGACAAGAAAAAGGACAAGCTTAAGCCCAGATGGGAAGGCCCCTTCATTATTGATCAAGTATTGACCGGCGGAGCATACCGTCTACGAAATGCGTCGGACAACCGACTCAAGCCGAACCCATGGAACGCAGCCCGACTCCGACGATTCTATGCCTAGCGCCGGACTAAGAGTTCGTCCCCTTCCCCCGTCCAACCTTTTATACTTCGGTTGTCTTTTGTTTCTCTTTTTTATAGTTTTAACTTAAAATCCCTTCGGGGCCCATTTTAGCGTTCTTTGCATACGCATGATGTGCCATCCGCACTTATTATTCCTAGGGGCTTCTTTTACAGAAGCTCAACTATACGGGTTTCATACCCAACACATGTGTCAAGCTTCCACATGTACCTTTTAATCGCCATTATATGCATCAATATGACTTAAGTTTTGGCCAAGCTGGGTTGCCTGGCTCTTGTGCTTACCCCTACATTCCCGATTGTTCGGCTAGGAGGTAAAGGGAGCACCTCTGCGATTATTCTGCGGGTCGACGGATGTGTACCTCGGTGGGTGAAGCGAAAGCTAGCGTTGTTAAGGGAATATTGATTCGGTGATTTAAAGATGACTTTTGCTTCTTTATCTATCTGCCCCGGATGTTTTACTACTCTCTTTGCAGTCCGGACATGCACTTTAGGGCATGCCTCCCAAATAAAGGAAACCTTAACGGAACTATTCTCCTGGAAGATGTTTCTTACTAACCATGTAATATAACATAACTAGTTGGGCACTTATGCGATAAAGCACTAATGACCCTCGCCTAGTCTCCATGCATACCACGGTTGTTTCTTAACCAAAAAGGTATTCGGACACACTCCGGACTCTAGGGTCCCGAGGTGAAGCTTAAAAGGTCGGCAAAGACAAGCGATCTACAATCCGGCTAGAAGGCATTTCACATGTCATTTTAAAGGATAACATACATTGTCAAATTTATTGATTGTATTCCTCCTCAATCCCGTCTAACAGGCTGTCTAGTTCTGATCCCGTTGGGAAAACTTAGCAGCCAACTCTACTTGGTTGTACACTAAACTCACAGGATCTCCTTCCCATCGGCCCCACAGGTCCAACTTGGCCATGTGGTTGGGGTCCGCCTTCTTGTACCAGCGTCTTCACCATGGCCCAAGCCTCCACAGCACCTTGACGGCAAGCCGATATCTTCCACAGCCGGAGCGCTGCCGCACTCCTTGCAGCTTCTCCATAAGCTCCCGAGGCCCTCGGGTAGGGTGAGGGCTGGCCATAAAGCCTGAGCAGCGCGCTCATTGCTGCCGAACTTCGTTCGAGTAGCTGCAACAGTTCGGGAAGTTGATCACCCATTGATATGGGCATCTCCTCTGCAGGGCGACCCGTGAGTATACCTACAAGACATACCATGTCAAAATACTTCCTCGCCGAACTTTTACATTCAAAATAGTTCGCTCAAGCACTTACTATATATGCCGCGACGAAGCTGCTGATTCTCCTTAGCGGAGCGGACAGCTCGGCTGCGCCTTTTAACTCTTCTCCGAGCTTGGCGTTGGCATCTTGGAGCTTGTTCCTTTCTGCTGAACCCTATTCAGCACGCTCTCCAGACCTTTAGCTGGCGCAGCAATCTTGCTCTGTCCGGATCTTGTCCGCGGTACCGCAACGTCATTATTAGACTTCGCGCGCCGCCCATACCGTAGCTTATATTAATTTATACAAATGTGTTACGGGAGGGTCTTTCCGTCTCCTCCTGCGGCGACAAATCTTGACCTCAAGTTGGGCCTTACAATCTTGCAGCTCCCGAGACAGCGGGCATTCTTCTCGTTGAGTGCCTGAAATTTCAAGTGATCCTTAAATCAGTTAACATAACTAATTTCAGTCTCGGGAGCTCTTGGTATATCGACCATTAAAATTCCCTTACCGTATGTCTTTAACATCTTTGCTCCATAGCTCTGGTAAAACCATTTTGAGCAGCACGGAGATCTGGCGTCCCTGCGCTTAAAGGCATCCAATGCCTCGGGGAAAAGCACGCTTCTTGAAATCTTGTCGTGGCGCCTATGATTCATAGCGCTCTCCACCTCGCACTTGGTGGCGGACGATGCTGCCGGTATCCTCCGTTGGAGCAGGATCCGATTCGCGTCTTGCGTTTGCCTCCCCTCCAGTCCGGCGCTGGAGCTGGCTGGTGTTGGTCGGATCGGCAATTCCTGCGCTCGCGATCCGTGGCGCTTTTTCTCTATAAAGGTCATGAGCACTTGGGCGTTTCTTGAGCGTTGCTCGAAAAAATTCAAACACGGGCTATACCTCTGCGGCGGCGTTTCGTGTCGCACGCGCTCCTTTTCCTCCTGCTAGTCGGACTGACCTCATGAGGTCGGCGCCGCGAGCTCGACTTCTGCCGTAAGGCGCTTCTGCAAAATACCATCGTTCGCGAAGGTCGAAAGCAGAACAAGGATAAGATGGCGGTGTCGGACTTGGTCGTGGTCACTTGGGAAGCGAACTTAGTCGGGGTAGTCCGCCGTAATGGCGACCAAAGCATTGTCTATGCTGAGCTGGTGATACACCCCGTCGATCAGCTCTACCTCGATGTCCGGATCCTCTTCGGAGGCCGGACCCAGGGATCCTTCTGGATCCTCGGGCTGTGGAGCAGGACTCACCATTTCCTCCACAGTCCGGCGTAGACCCTGCGCCGAAGACATAATGTTAGAAGCTTAAACTTCGTAAGCATGGGCAGAACCCTTCGAGGTGTTCGCTTACCCATCCTCTTGGGTTGATCAGGGAAAACCCATCCAAAGGGTTCGGGCGAAGGAAGTCCTCCTTCTCCCCCTTGTACAGGCCGGCCAGGATCTTCACCGGATCCTCGGTCGAATCCGGCGCTTTGCGGCCATGCCGGGTAGCGTCGTCTTCCCCGTTGAAATCCCACATGGGGTGGCCTCTGTATTGCAGTGGCTGCACCCCTCGCTTGATGCACGTCGCCATGACTCCGATCATGGTCAAGCCGGCATGAGCCATTAATCTTATCCGGCCCATCAAGTAATGGACGCTCTTGTCTTCCTCAAGCGGGGGCTCGCAGCGCCACCGTGGCGTTTCTTCAAGGAGCAAACGCCGAACTCCGGGAGGCCGATCCGGACTAGGTCGAGCGGCGGGCGTCTACTATGTAAAACCACTCGAGGGCGATCTTGAATGCCTTCTTGGGAGTGCCGGATAAGTATCCGGTCCCGGTGATGCGCCATATTTCGGCGCCGCCCACTTGATATATGGACCCCTGGTGAGAACGGGGTACGAGGCAAAACAGCCTCTTCGACAATGCGAAATGGGGCTCGATGCCCAGGAATAGCTCGCAAAGAGCTGCGTAGCCCGCGATATGCAGCACAGAGGCGGGCGTGAGGTGGTGGAGCTGGAGTCCGTAGAACTTCAGGAGCCCGCGGAGGAACGGATGTATTGGATATCCGAGCCCCCTTATCAGATAGGGGACGAAGCACACACGCTCCCCCTTGTTGGGGCTTGGGGTGTCCTCCGCCTGCCTCCCACCTTGATAAGTAACCAATCCGGCTCGGACTGGAACCATGAAGGCTGGAGGAAGAAACCCCTCCGTTTGGAGCTTCATTAGCTCATTGTGTGAAATAGAGCACCTCCTCCAATTCCCTGGCGATGGGCTGGGAGCGCGTGAGGAAGAGCCGCGTTGACGATCCATGGTGGAATGGATTTCTAGGTCAGAGGCGCTTCGATGGAGTATACGCGGGAGGAAGACGGTGCGGTTTGGATCTGGATCCTTGCCTCTTTTATGGGCGGACGACTCGCACAATTAGGGGGTGAAATGTAAAAGACACCCTGGCTTTTCACATTCGTGCGACGCGTGGAAGGGGGCCATTATTTGGCGAAGAAGCCGAGGAGCACAGTATTCAAGATGAAGCCGGACATTATTCGGTGGTACATGGAATTTGAAGGAGAACCGCCTTGCAACACCGAAGACTACAAGCACGCTGGACTTATCGTCATTGAAGCCTGGTTCGGGGCTCTTGAGGAGTCTGGACTAGGGGTGTCCGGACAGCCGGACTATCAATATCCGCGGACTCCAAGACTACGAAGATAGAAGATTGAAGACTCGGCTCGTGTCAGGAAGGTACTTTCCTTGGCGTGGAAGGCAAGCTTGGCAATACGGATATGTGGATCTCCTACCATTGTAACCGACTCTGTGTAACCCTAGCCTCTCTCGGTGTCTATATAAACCGGAGGGCTTTAGTCCGTGAGGGCGACATACATCTCAACAATCATACCATAGGCTAGCTTCTAGGGTTTAGCCTCCTTGATCTCGTGGTAGATCTACTCTTGTACTACCCATATCATCAATATTAATCAAGCGGGACGAGGGTTTTACCTCCATCGAGAGGGCCCGAACACAGGTAAAAACGTTGTGTCCCCGTCTCTTGTTACCATCTGCCTAGGCGCACGATTGGGTCCCCCACCCGAGATCCGCCGGTTTGACACCGACAATGTCCGGCGAAAGGCGTGGATAGCGCCCAGATTGGTCTTCGAATACCGGGGCTTCACGAAATTTAAAATTATAGAATTCTATGGCTAAGTGAGAGTGTTCAAGCATTATAAGTCCGGTTGCCTTGTTCGTCGTGTTGAGCGCCTCCCTAGATGGACCCAAAAATGGGAACAAGAGTGCTCAAGTTTATCACCGAACACCCCAGCACTTGTGGCTTGGGGGCTGAAGCCAACGACTTGCCATCTCTTAGAGTTTACAAATGGTCACACAGAAGGTAATATTTTAAATTAAACAAGCATTGCTCATGGCACATATAAACGAAGTTTTCAGCGCCCAGGATAAATACACAGCGAGTTCACTCAAAGATTACATTTGGGAGCACTCATACGCAATATCGCAGGCTCCCTTCAGACAACTTTATAATACCGCTCCGGCGTGCGATGCTCCTTGCCGGCGGCGGTGGGTCCGTGAAGCTTCTCGCATCCGGTTTGCCCCATTGCACCTTTATGCGGGCAAGGGCCCGGCGAGCGCCTTCGATCTGGCGGAGTGCTTGACTACATCAAGCACAGGGCACGCATCCACCAGCCGCCGCGACGAGGCCAAAGTAGCTGCCAGGCATGGCTGTCGAGCCACACCGGACTATGAGACCCTTCATGGCCCCTCGGCTACCTTGTGGAGTTCGACCACTGCTTCATTTGGTCGCTTGGGGGCACCGGATGGCCGACCTCGAGTCTTGAGACGAAGACCTTCTCCGTCGAGCTCCCTCCTCCGCCACGATAGAATGTGGCGGCATCGAACGCACTATGCGGCAGATCTGCAACGCCTACGAGAGCTCGAATTGGGTAAGTCTCGGGTAGTTCGAACTAACATGCCTGCTTTGCATGAAAAATGCCTTACCGCCGCTATCTTCTTTATGTCCTCAACCTCTGAAGGGCCTTACGGGCCTCGGCCTTGGCGGACTTGGCACTTTCGAGAGCGAGGCAAGCTCGGACTCTCGAGTCTTAGAGTCACACTCCAAACCCTCATGCTTTTCCATGAGAGCACGGAGCTCTGCCGAACTTCCGCCACCGGCGCCTCTTGCTTTTCTCGCTCAGCCCGTTCAGTGGCGATTGCGTTCGACATGACACGGCATCCTTCGAGGCTGCCACCTCGTTAGTGGCCCCGCAATACACATATTATCCTTGTTAATTTTATTTGCAACCAAAATCCTTTTACAGAAGGTACTTATTCAAAGAGGTGTTACTCACCTTCTTTCTCCTCGAGCTGCTTCTTTGCATGGCGAGCTCTTGCTCGGACCGCTCGAGATCCTTTTTCAACACCTCGACCTCCGCCGTTAATGCGGCGAGAGGTCGAGAGCGCAACCTGCAAACCCATATTGACATATTTTAGGCAACCTGCGTATATCTTGTTAGATCCTCGGTCCGGCTTTTCTTTCCGAACACCGAACTAAGCATCAGGGGCTACTGTCTATGCGGTATTACATTACATAATTTTAACTTCTTACCTCGAAGCCTGTTACAAGACTGCTGCAGGCTTTGGTCAGCCCGCTCTTGGCGAGCTGAACCTTCTCAATCACCGCACTCATGATAGTGCGGTGTTCTTCCTCGATGGAAGCGCCTTTAAGCGCCTCCAACAGGTTATTCGGCACCTCCGGTTGGACGGAGGCTGCTGGCGTCATGGTCCTGCCCTTCTTTCAAAGGGGCCGCTTGCCGGACTCTGGAACCACTACGGGTTCCGATGTAGAGTCCGGCACAAAGTCCGGAAGGTCGCCTGACGGCGCCTCTGGAGCCTCCTCTTGATGGGTCCCCTCTTGGGATCCCACCTCGGCATCCTCGTCGGCGCGTGGGGTAGAGGCAGTCGGGACGGAATTTACGTCCGACGAGGCCAACGACCCGCTCATCGAGTCAGGGAGATCATCCCTGGCCGGACTACGGACAGAATGCGGTGTTAGAGGGATACTACGTGACATGAAAAGTACGGCATATCAATCGATCCAGATACTTACGATCCTGCCGGACGCCTAGTCATTGGAGGCCACTCATCCTCGCCAGCGCTAATGTTGGCGAAACTGTCCGGGGGGATAGTTCTCCCCCTCTTGGACCCTTCGGCCTCCTCGATTGGGGAAGCCTTCCTCTTCTTCTCTCCCTCCTCCGGGAGAGAATACTCCTCCTCCTCGTCTTCGGGGGAGGAGTCCTCGTCATCGTCAGACGCCTTGATTATGGAACTCTTTCGAGTCCCGGCCACCTTCTTGGCCTTCTTCTCGGCACCACGTGCGGTGCGGAACCAACAGCCCCGCTAGCGGGTGTCCACTGGGTCTTCGGCATGGGAGCCGGGCTGATGAGCAGCTTGGCCTTCTCCATCCATTCCTGTCAAAGGAAGAGGCAGATTAAATCCTCACTAGAGTCAATCTAATTACCACAAGTGTCCCGTAATGGGGTTGAATCACTTACCTCGTCAGTCGGAGACTGCGAGCTGAATCCGCGGTCTTCGGTCACGGATGCGGGGGCTTCGGCACCCTTGAACAGCACCCTCTAGGCACCTTCGTGTGTTGTATCGAAGAGCCCGCTTAGCGCCTGGTGCTGTTCCGGATTGAACTCCCACAAATTGAATGCCCGTTCTTGGCATGGGAGAATCCACGGAGGAGCATGACTTGGACCACGTCGGCGAGCTGAGCTGTTGCTCACCATCTTCTTGATGCATGCTCGAGTCCGTCACCTCCACGGATTGCCCCACCGCAAGCCCTTCTCTTTCCAGGAGGTGAGCTGTGTGGGGATTCAGATCTAAACTTCGGGCCGCCGCCCATGTGGGCTTTGCGCGGCTCGGTGATATAGAACCACCCGATTGCCACCCCTTGACGGAGTCCACGAAGGTCCCTTCTAGCCAAGGGATGTTGGGCGATTTACCCAACATGGCGCCTCCGCATTCGCTTGCGTGCCCTTCACAACCTTGACAGCGTTGAAGGTCCCTGAGCCACAGGCGAAGTGGGGCTGGATGCGAGGAAGGCCTCGCACACGACGATGAACACCGAGATGTTGAGGATGAAGTTGGCGCCGGATCGTGGAAATCCAGGCCGTAGTAAAACATGAGCCCCGGACAAATGGATGGAGCGGAAAGCCCGATCCAGCGGAGGAAGTGGGGAAGGAAGACGACCCTCTCATGAGGCCACAGGGTAGGGATGAGCTGCCCCTCGTCGGGCGCCGATCTGTGATATCGCCGAAAGGTATCCGGCTGCGAAGCTTGGTGATGTCCTCCTCCTTAGCGGTGGAGGCCAACCATTACCTCCGCTCGGACATGTTCGGAGAAGGTCGGCGAGATCTTGTGAGCTCGGCGTTGAAGCTTGAGTTCGCAAGGATGGATAAGCAAAGGAGGAAGAAGGCGTAGGTAGGTGAATCCTTATCCCTTATATATATATAGGCGGACAAAACTATGTGTCCCCCACCGGCCTGGTAAAACTCGCTTATCTCCCAAGCGCCACCATCAATGGCGCGGTTGGGTTACCCACGCACGTATTGATGAGAATCCGGAATAAGGGGAACACGATCTACGCTCGACAAGGCGTGCCATGAAACGCGCCGCTAAGCGTGCGAGGTGGTATAGCAAAAAATGATTCAAACAAAGGCTTGGTAGCGGTGTGATGTCACGCCGCATAATACGTCAGCAGATTGAGCTAGTGTATATTTTATTCTCTCTACGGTGGAATGTGGAAATTATTTTTGCGAGCGGACACTATCCTGGTGTTCATTATCTTCTCTGGATTATTCAAGGAGGAACCCGCCTTGCAATGCCGAACATTATGCACGCCGGACTTATCGTCATTGAAGACTGGTTCGAGGGCTCTTGAGGAGTCCTGGACTAGGGGGTGTCCGGATAGCCGGACTATCAATATCCGCCGGACTCCAAGACTACAAAGATACAAGATTGAAGACTCCGGCTCGTGTCCGGATGGTACTTTCCTTGGCGTGGAAGGCAAGCTTGGCAATACGGATATGTAGATCTCCTACCATTGTAACCGACTCTGTGTAACCCTAGCCTCCTCTGGTGTCTATATAAACCAGAGGGCTTTAGTCCGTAGGACGAACATACATCTCAACAATCATACCATAGGCTAGCTTCTAGGGTTTAGCCTCCTTGATCTCGTGGTAGATCTACTCTTGTACTACCCATATCATCAATATTAATCAAGCAGGACGTAGGGTTTGACCTCCATCGAGAGGGCCCGAACCTAGGTAAAAACATTGTGTCCCTCGTCTCTTGTTACCATCCGCCTAGACGCACAGTTCGGGACCCCCTACCCGAGATCCGCCGGTTTTGACACTGACACATGTCACCTAAAATTATACCGTTGAAAACTATGTTCAAATACGAATCCAACAATATAGTTTTTGTTGACATGCACTAACATTTTTTCAGTTAAATCTTCAGTCAAATTCAATGGGGACTAATTAACCACGACCGATGTAGTACTAGTGTAGAGGGCGGCGCTGCACGTGAGTCTCACCCCGCTCGTGGCGCGGCAGTAAAGCCGTCATATCACAAAACCCAACCACTCCTAGTAATAAGTGGCCTGGTAAAATAAACGGACAAGCAACCATCACATCCCTCCGTCTTTTTTGCATTTCATCTCTCTGCATTTACTTTCTCCGGTTCATCTCACACACTCGATCCCTAGCTACTACTCCTAGTATCCCTAGCTACTACTCCTAGTGCCAGTTCTTTTGGCGGCTTGAAAAATAAGTCGTCTCTTCCCCAGCTTTTCCCATATGACCAGTCACAGTGGAGAGTAACATTAAGGCGCCTCACTCATTTATTTGGGCTTCTAAACTACTACTAGTACCTCCGTCCTGGTTTATTCGTCACCATTGTAATTTGTGCTAAATTTTGACCAAAGATTTAATTGATAAAATTTTAGTGCATGTGACATATGCACGTACTTACTAAATGCGTACGGATACACAAGGTTTCCAAAATTTTCCTTTTACATACTTAATTAAGGACGCTAATAATTCCCGAACGTTCGGGATTTATCATTTGCGTCCCAAAACTAACGAGATCACCTTACGAAACTAAATTAGATTCCTAATAAAAGCCACGGCGCTCGCAGGAGCGCTTGCGACACGCCACGAGTGCCTTGGTGCGCGGTCGTTTCCCAGCGCGCCGACACAACGCCTCTTCTGCAGCCTCGCAACTCGCGAGGTGCTGATTGGCGGCTTGCCGGCGGGCGAGCGCGATCTCACCGGTGTGGTGATCCGGTGCCAAAAGGTACCCCTCCTTGCTGGAAGCATGCACACGGTCCATGTACCGCCAAGCGTAGATGAGGCGCTTGGGCCCGACTGCACTTAGGGCTTTGGCACGGGCGTCCTCCGTGACCCTCATGGCCCTCGCATGAGCCTTCTGCAAAAGAGCCAATTGCCTGACTCTCTCGGATGCGACATGGGCCTGCCAGGAAACTTGCCCTGCGGCGCGCTTCTCTTCCACGGCCTTCTTCTCCGCCTCTATTTTGGCGCACTCTGCTGGAGGCAAACCCTCCCACAAGGCAACATCCATTTCTTTCCAAAGCTCCTCAAGGCTGGGGGGTTCGGCGGGCGGCGCGGCGTTCTCCTTGTAGCGGGGAGCCGACGCGTCCTCTGACGCGCATGCTGGCAAGATTGGGAACACCGACGCGTCCACCTCGACACGTCGCGGCGAGGTACGGAACACCGACGCATCCTCCTCAGCTAGTGGCGGCAAGGAACGGAAAGGCGACACGTGACCGTCCGCGTGGTGCAGACAGGGGCACCTAGGGCTTGGGAGGGGGGATGCCATGGTGGTCGACGTGAGAGGGAGGGGGAGGAGATAGCGATGAACCTGAGCGTTCTTTCGAATGCCGTGGGAGACGCAATATTTATAGCGAGCAATGGCACACCTGCGCAATATATGGACTGAGCTTCACTGACTTAACTGCAAGTCTAGTTGCATCACTGACATGTTGGCCAGATGCCTGTTGGGCCCACATGTCAGTGACCCAATGCACCTATAGTTAAGTAACTGAAGCAGCTACGTGGGCATATTTGTTGGAGTAAATTACGGGTGAGGGAAGGGGTGGAAATATTGCTGGTCACAACGGATTGGACGAGCACGGGGGAGGAGAGTTATGCATGTAGATTTTTCCACACGGGATGGAGTGGTGGGACTACTGTGTTGGGGAACGTAGCAGAAATTCAAAATTTTCCTACGTGTCACCAAGATCTATCTATGGAGAAACCAGCAACGAGGGGAAGGAGAGTGCATCTACATACCCTTGTAGATCGCTAAGCGGAAGCGTTCAAGAGAACGGGGTTGAAGGAGTCGTACTCGTCGTGATCCAAATCACCGGAGATCCTAGTGCCGAACGGACGGCACCTCCGCGTTCAACACACGTACAGCCGGTGGCGTCTCCCATGCCTTGATCCAGCAAGGAGATAGGGAGAGGTTGAGAAGACTCCATCCAGCAGCAGCACAACAGGCGTGGTGGTGGTGGAGGCGTGGCAATCTGCGAGGCCGCCAAGCACCGCAATAGAGGAGAAGGAGAGAGGCTGCGCCAGGAGAGGTCAAAACTCATGTGTTGGCAGCCCCTAGACCCTCAACTATATATAGGGGAGAGGGGCTGCGCCCCACCTAGGGTTCCACCCCTAGGGCGCGGCCAGCCCAAACCCATCTAGGGTGGCGGCAAGGAGGGAGAGAAACTTGCCCCCCAAGTTTAGGTGGAAGCACTCCCTCCCCAAACCCTAGGCGCCTTGAGCCCTTGTGGGGGGGGGGGCGCATCAGCCCACCTGGGGCTGGTCCCCTCCCACACTTGGCCCATGCAGCCCTCCGGGGCCGGTGGCCCCACTTGGTGGACCCCCGGGACTCTCCCGGTGGTCCCGGTACGTTACTGATAAAATCCGAAACTTTTCCGGTGACCAAAACAGGACTTCCCATATATAAATCTTTAGCTCCAGACTATTCTGGAACTCCTCGTGACGTCCGGGATCTCAACCAGGACTCCGAACAACATTCGGTAACCACATACAAACTTCCTTTATAACCCTAGCGTCATCGAACCTTAAGTGTGTAGACCCTACGGGTTCGGGAGACATGTAGACATGACCGAGACATTCTCCGGTCAATAACCAACAGCGGGATCTGGATACCCATATTGGCTCCCACATGTTCCACGATGATCTCATCGGATGAACCACGATGTCAAGGACTCAATCGATCCCGTATACAATTCCCTTTGTCTAGCGGTATTATACTTGCCCGAGATTCGATCGTCGGTATACCGATACCTTGTTCAACCTCATTACCGGCAAGTCTCTTTACTCGTTCCATAACACATCATCCCGTGATCAACCCCTTGGTCACATTGTGCACATTATGATGATGTCCTACCGAGTGGGCCCAGAGATACCTCTCTGTTTACGGAGTGACAAATCGATCTTGATTCATGCCAACCCATGAGACACTTTCGGAGATACCTGTAGTGCACCTTTATAGCCACCCAGTTACATTGTGATGTTTGGTACACCCAAAGCATTCCTACGGTATCCGGGAGTTGCACAATGTCATGGTCTAAGGAAAAGATACTTGACATTAGAAAAGCTTTAGCATACGAACTACAAGATCTCTGTGCTAGGCTTAGGATTGGGTCTTGTCCATCACATCATTCTCCTCATGATTTTATCCCGTTATCAACGACATCCAATGTCCATGGTCAGGAAACCGTAACCATCTATTGATCAACGAGCTAGTCAACTAGAGGCTTACTAGGGACATGGTGTTGTCTATATATCCACACATGTATCTGAGTTTCTTATCAATACAATTATAGCATGGATAATAAACGATTATCATGAACAAGGAAATATAATAATAACCAATTTATTATTGCCTCTAGGGCATATTTCCAATGATCTCCCACTTGCACTAGAGTCAATAATCTAGTTCACATCGCCATGTGATTAACACTCACAGTCACATCTCCATGTGACCAACATCCAAAGAGTTTACTAGTGTCACTAAACTAGTTCACATCATCATGTGATTAAGACTCAATGAGTTACGGGGTTTGATCATGTTTTGCTTGCAAGAGAGGTTTTAGTCAGCGGTGCGCAACTTTCAGATCCGTATGTACTTCATAAATCTCTAGGTCATTTGTAAATGCTACTTCCACGCTCCACTTGGAGATATTCAAATGGTTTCTCCACTATACATATCCGGTTTGCTACTCAGAGTCATTCGGATAGGTGTTAAAGCTTGCATCGACGTAACCCTTTATGCCGAACTCTTTATCACCTCCATAATCGAGAAACATGTCCTTATTTACTCCAAGGACAATTTTGACCGCTATCCAATGATCTATTCCTGGATCATTCTTGTATCCCTTGACTAACTCATGGCAAGGCACACTTCCGGTGCGGTACACAGCATAGCATACTATAGAGCCTACATCTGAAACATCGGAGACGACCTTCGTCCTTTCTGTCTTTTCTGCCATGGTCGAGCTTTAAGTCTTGACTTCATACCTTACATCTCAGGCAAGAACTCCTTCTTTGACTGATCCATCTTGAACACCTTCAAGATCATGTCAAGGTATATGCTCATTTGAAAGTACCATTAAGCGGTTTTTGATCTATCCTCATAGATCTTGATGCTCAATATTCAAGTAGCTTAAACCAAGTTTTCACTTGAAAAACACTTTTCAAATAACCCTATATGCTTTCGAAAATTCTACATCATTTCGATCAACAATATGTCAACAACATATACTCATCGAAATTCTATAGTGCTCCCACTCACTTCTTTGGAAATACAAGTTTCTCATAAATTTGTATAAACCCAAAATCTTTGATCATCTTATCAAAGTACATATTCCAACTCCGAGATGCTTACTCCGGTCCTTAGAAGGATCCTTTGGAGCTAGCATACCTTTTAGCATCCTTAGGATCGACAAAACCTTTCGATTGTATCACATACAACCTTCCTCCTTCTGGCGGTAAGGAAACTCGTTTTGACATCCATCTGCCAGATTTCATAAATGCAGCCAATGCCAACATGATTCTGACGAACTTAAGCATCGCTACGGATGAGAAAATCTCATCGTAGTCAACTCCTTGAACTTGTGAAAAACTCTTCGCCACGAGTCGAGCTTCATAGACGGTGACATTACCGTCCACGTCCGTCTTCTTAAAGATCCATTTATCTCAATGGCTTGCCGATCATCGGGCAAGTCCACCAAAGTCCATGCTTTGTTCTGATACATGGATCCTATCTCGGATTTCATGGCTTCTAAACATTTGCCGGAATATGGGCCCACCATCGCTTCTCCATAGCTCGTAGGTTCATTGCTGTCTAGCAACATGACCTTCAAGACAGGATTACTGTACCACTCTAAAGTAGTACGCATCCTTGTCACCCTATGAGGTACGGTAGTGACTTGATCCGAAGATTCATGATCACTATCATAAGCTTCTACTTCAATTGGTGTAGGTGCCATAGGAACAACTTCCTGTGCCCTGCTACACACTAGTTGTAGTGACGGTTCAATAACCATATCAAGTCTCCACCATCCTCCCACTCAACTTTTCGAGACAAACTTTTCCTCGAAAAACGACCTGATTCAAGAAACAATCCCTATTGCTTTCGGATCTGAATTAGGAGGTATACCCAACTGTTTTGGGTGTCCTATGAAGATGCAATTTATCCGCTTTGGGTTCTAGCTTATCAACTTGAAACTTTTTCACATAAGCGTCGCAGCCCCAAACCTTTAAGAAATGACAGCTTAGGTTTCTCTAAACCATAGTTCATACGGTGTCATCTCAACGGAATTACGTGGTGCCCTATTTAAAGTGAATGTGGTTGTCTCTAATGCCTAACCCATAAACGATAGTGGTAATTCGATAAGAGACATCATGGTACGCACCATATCCAATAGGGTGCAACTATGATGTTCGGACACACCATCAAACTATGGTGTTCCAAGAGGTATTAATTGTGAAACAATTTCCACAATGTCTTAATTGCGTGCCAAAGCTCGTAACTCAGATACTCATCTCTATGATCATATCATAGACATTTTATCCTCTTGTCACGACGATCTTCAACTTCACTCTGAAATTACTTGAACCATTCAATAATTCAGACTTGTGTTTCATCAAGTAAATAAACTCTACATCTACTCGAATCATCTGTGAAGTAAGAACATAATGATATTCACTGCATGCCTCAGCACTCATTGGACTGCACACATCAAAATGTGTTACTTCCAACAAGTTGCTATCTTGTTCCATTTTCTTTGAAAACGAGGCTTTTAGCCATCTTGCCCATGTGGTATGATTTGCATATCTCAAGTGATTCAAAATCAAGTGAGTCCAAACGATCCATCTGCATGGAGTTTCTTCATGCGTATACACCAATAGACATGGTTCGCATGTATCAAACTTTTCAAAACGAGTGAGTCCAAAGATCCATCAACATGGAGCTTCTTCATGCGTTTACACCAATATGACTTACATGGCGATTGCCACAAGTAAGTGTACTATCATTACTATCTTATATCTTTTGGCATGAAAATGTGTATCACTACGATCGAGATTCAATAAACCATTCCTTTAGGTGCAAGACCATTGAAGGTATTATTCAAATAAATAGAGTAACCATTATTCTCCTTAAATGAATAACCGTATTGCGATAGACATAATCCAATCATGTCTATGCTCAGCATAAACACCAAATCTCGATGGTAGAGGGAGGCGTGCGATGCTTGATCACATCAACCTTGGAAACACTTCCAACACATATCGTCACTCACCTTTAGCTAGTCTCCGTTTATTCCGTAGCTTTTATTTCGAGTTACTAACACTTAGCAACCGAACCGGTATCTAATACCCTGGTGCTACTAGGAGTACTAGTAAAGTACACATTAACATAATGTATATCCAATATACTTCTATCGACCTTGCCCGTCTTCTCATCTACCAAGTATCTAGGGTAATTCCGCTCCAGTGGTTGTTCCCCTTATTACAGAAGCACTTAGTCTCGGCTTTGGGTTCAACCTTGGGTTTCTTCACTGGAGCAGCAGCTGATTTGCCGTTTCATGAAGTATCCCTTCTTGCCCTTGCCCTTCTTGAAACTAGTGGTTTCACCAACCATCAACAATTGACGCTTCTTCTTGATTTCTACTTTCATGTGTCAAACATCGTGAAAACCTCAAAGATCATCATATCTATCCCTGATATGTTATAGTTCATCACGAAGCTCTAGCAGCTTGGTGGCAATGACTTTGGAGAAACATCACTATCTCATCTGGAAGATCAACTCCCACTCGATTCAAGTGATTGTTGCACTCAGACAATCTGAGCACAAGCTCAACGATTAAGCTTTTCTCCCTTAGTTTGCAGGCTAAGAAAATCGTCCGAGGTCTCATACCTCTTGACGTGGGCACGAGCCTGAAATCCCAATTTCAGCCCTCGAAACATCTCATATGTTCCGCAATGTTTCGAAAACATCTTTGGTGTCTAAACCGTTTAACTAAACTATCACGTAGTTATCAAAACATGTATGTCCGATGTTCGCAACATCCACAAACGATGTTTGGGGTTCAGCACACTGAGCGGTGCATTAAGGACATGACCTTTCTACTGTCCGCATAATCGCTACTGTCAACTTTCTACTATATTTTCTCTAGGAACATATCTAAACAGTGGAACTAAAGCGCGAGCTTACGACATAATTTGCAAAGATCTTTTGACTATGTTCAGGATAATTAAGTTCATCTTATGAACTCCCACTCAGATAGACATCCCTCTAGTCATCTAAGTGATTACATGATCCGAGTCAACTAGGCCGTGTCCGATCATCATGTGAGACGGACTAGTCATCGTCGGTGAACATCTTCATGTTGATCGTATCTACTATCGACTCATGCTCGACCTTTCGGTCTCTCGTGTTCGAGGCCATGTACGTACATGCTAGGCTCGTCAAGTTAACCTAAGTGTTTTGCATGTGTAAAACTGTCTTACACCGTTGTATGTGAGCGTAAGGATCTATCACACCCGATCATCACGTGGTGCTTGAAGCGATGAACTTTAGCAGCGGTGCACAGTTAGGGAGAACACTTCTTGAAATTGTTGTGAGGATCATCTTATTTACTACCGTCGTTCTAAGTAAACAAGATGCATAAACATGATAAACATCACATGCAATCAAATAGTGACATGATATGGCCAATATCATTTTGCTCCTTTTGATCTCCATCTTCGAGGCTCCATGATCATCATCGTCACCGGCATGACACCATGATCTCCATCATCATGATCTCCATCATCGTGTCTTCATGAAGTTGTCTCGCCAACTATTACTTCTACTACTATGGCTACGGTTAGCAATAAAGTAAAGTAATTACATGGCGTTGTTCAATGACACGCAGGTCATACAATAAATTAAGACAACTCCTATGGCTCCTGCCGGTTGTCATACTCATCGACATGCAAGTCGTGATTCCAATTACAAGAACATGATCAATCTCATACATCACATATCATTCATCACATTCTTCTTGGCCATATCACATCACATAGCATACCTGCAAAAACAAGTTAGGCGTCCTCTAATTGTTGTTTGCATGTTTTACGTGGCTGCTATGGGTTTCTAGCAAGAACATTTTTACCTATGCAAAAACCACAGCGTGATATGTCAATTGCTATTTACCCTTCATAAGGACCCTTTTCATCGAATCCGATCCGACTAAAGTGGAGAGGCGGCACCGCTAGCCACCTTATGCAACAAGTGCATGTCAATCGGTGGAACCTGTCTCACGTAAGAGTACGTGTAAGGTCGGTCCGGGCCGCTTCATCCCACGATGCCGCCGAAACAAGATTGGACTAGTAACGGTAAGCATACTGAACAACATCAACGCCCACAACTACTTTGTGTTCTACTCGTGCAAAGAATCTACACAATAGACCTAGCTCTGATACAACTGTTGGGGAACGTAGCAGAAATTCAAAATTTTCCTACGTGTCACCAAGATCTATCTATGGAGAAACCAGCAACGAGGGGAAGGAGAGTGCATCTACATACCCTTGTAGATTGCTAAGCGGAAGTGTTCAATAGAACGGGGTTGAAGGAGTCGCACTTGTCGTGATCCAAATCACCGGAGATCCTAGTGCCGAACGGACGACACCTCCGCGTTCAACACACGTGCAGCCTGGTGACGTCTCCCATGCCTTGATCCAGCAAGGAGATAGGGAGAGGTTGAGGAAGACTCCGTCCAGCAGCAGCACAATGGTGTGGTGGTGGTGGAGGAGCGTGGCAATCCCGCAGGGCTTCGCCAATCACCGCAAGAGAGGAGAAGGGAGAGAGGTAGGGCTGCGCCAGGGAGAGGTCAAAACTCATGTGTTGGCAGCCCCTAGACCCTCAAGTATATATAGGGGGAGAGGGGGGCTGCGCCCCCACCTAGGGTTCCACCCCTAGGGGCGGCGGCCAGCCCAAACCCATCTAGGGTGGCGGCCAAGGGAGGGGAGAGGGGAAACTTGCCCCCCAAGTTTAGGTGGAAGCACTCCATCCCCAAACCCTAGGCGCCTTGGGCCCTTGTGGGGGGGCGCACCAGCCCACCTGGGGCTGGTCCCCTCCCACACTTGGCCCATGCAGCCCTCCGGGGCCGGTAGCCCCACTTGGTGGACCCCCGGGACCCTCCAGGTGGTCCCGGTACGTTACCGATAAAATCCGAAACTTTTCCGGTGACCAAAACAGGACTTCCCATATATAAATCTTTACCTCCGAACTATTTCGGAACTCCTCGTGCCGCCCGGGATCTCATCCGGGACTCCGAACAACATTCGGTAACCACATACAAACTTCCTTTATAACCCTAGCGTCATCGAACCTTAAGTGTGTAGACCCTACGGGTTCGGGAGACATGTAGACATGACCGAGACGTTCTCCGGTCAATAACCAACAGCGCGATCTGGATACCCATGTTGGCTCCCACATGTTCCACGATGATCTCATCGGATGAACCACGATGTCAAGGACTCAATCGATCCCGTATACAATTCCCTTTGTCTAGCGGTATTATACTTGCCCGAGATTTGATCGTCGGTATACCGATACCTTGTTCAATCTCGTTACCGGCAAGTCTCTTTACTCGTTCCGTAACACATCATCGTGTGATCAACCCCTTGGTCACATTGTGCACATTATGATGATGTCCTACCGAGTGGGCCCAGAGATACCTCTCCGTTTACGGAGTGACAAATCCGATCTCGATTCGTGCCAACCCAATGACACTTTCGGAGATACAGTAGTGCACCTTTATAGCCACCCAGTTACGTTGTGACGTTTGGTACACCCAAAGCATTCCTACGGTATCCAGGAGTTGCACAATCTCATGGTCTAAGGAAAAGATACTTGACATTAGAAAAGCTTTAGCATACGAAATACACGATCTCTGTGCTAGGCTTAGGATTTGGTCTTGTCCATCACATCATTCTCCTAATGATGTGATACCGTTATCAACGACATCCAATGTCCATGGTCAGGAAACCGTAACCATCTATTGATCAACGAGCTAGTCAACTAGAGGCTTACTAGGGACATGGTGTTGTCTATATATCCACACATGTATCTGAGTTTTCTATCAATACAATTATAGCATGGATAATAAACGATTATCATGAACAAGGAAATATAATAATAACCAATTTATTATTGCCTCTAGGGCATATTTCCAACATACTGGGTGAGGGAGTCCTAGACTAGGGGGTGTCCGGATAGCCGGACTATCAATATCCGCCGGAATCCAAGACTACGAAGATACAAGATTGAAGACTCCGGCTCGTGTCCGGATGGTACTTTCCTTGGCGTGGAAGGCAAGCTTGGCAATACGGATATGTAGATCTCCTACCATTGTAACCGACTCTGTGTAACCCTAGCCCTCTCCGGTGTCTATATAAACCGGAGGGCTTTAGTCCATAGGACGAACATACATCTCAACAATCATACCATAGGCTAGCTTCTAGGGTTTAGCCTCCTTGATCTCGTGGTAGATCTACTCTTGTACTACCCATATCATCAATATTAATCAAGTAGGACGTAGGGTTTTACCTCCATCGAGAGGGCCCGAACCTGGGTAAAAACATTGTGTCCCTCGTCTCTTGTTACCATCCGCCTTGACGCACAGTTCGGGACCCCCTACCCGAGATCCGCCGGTTTTGACACCGACATTGGTGCTTTCATTGAGAGTTCCTCTGTGTCGTCACCGATAGGCTTGATGGCATCTTCAATCAGCAATGCTGTCCAGGGTGAGATTTTTCTCCCCGGACAGATCTTCGTATTCGGCGGCTTTGCCCTGTGGGCCAATTCACTTGGCCATCTTGAGCAGATCGAAAGCTACGCCCCTGGCCGTCAGGTCAGATTTGGAAGCTTAAACTTCACGGCCGATTTCCGCGGAGACTTGATCTTCGACGGACTCGAGCCACAGCCAAGTGTGCCGCACTGTGACAACGGGCACGATCTAGCTCTGCCGCCGAACAGTGCCTTGGTGGCCGCACTCGGATCCGCTTCGGCCATTAGCCCGGAGCCGATCGCCCAGATCGAGGGCCGGTGGATAGACGCCGCCCCGGGGGCTTCAACATCCACGGCGATGGAGCCGAACACCAATCTTGTCCCTTGTGAAACTCGTGAATCCGAGGCGCCGGACTCCTCGCCGGACTCCAAACCTCCCGCGCCTCTACCAATCAATCCGGATTGGGCGCCGGTTATGGAATTCACCGCCGCCGACATATTCCAATACTCGCCTTTTGGCGATATCCTAAACTCATTAAAGCATCTCTCGTTATCGGGAGAGCCCTGGCCGGACTATGGCCAGGATGGTTGGAGTACGGACGACGAAGGAATTCAGAGCCCACCCACCACCCACTTTGTAGCCACTGTTGAGGATTTAACCGACATGCTAGACTACGACTCCGAAGACATCGACGCTATGGATGACGATGCCGAAGATGAACAGGAACCAGCGCCTATAGGGCACTGGAAGGCCACCTCGTCGTATGACGTATACATGGTGGATACCCCAAAAGAAGGGGATGGCGAAGAAGTAGCGGAGGCAGACTCTTTAAAGAAGCAGCCCAAACGCCGGCGTCGTGGCGCCGCTCTAAATCCCGCCACAAAGAAGAATGGAGATTCCGCACAGAGACAATAACACTCGGGAGCGCCGAAGACAATCCCCTCCAAAGATGACTCAGCGCAGAGGATGCATAAGCAAGCCCCCACGAGAGGGCGGCAGACGAAGGGGTTGAGGATGATAACTATATGCCTCCCTCCGAAGACGAAGCAAGCCTCAGCGATGACGAATTAAATCGCACACGAGGATCCCGTCGAACAAGAGCGCTTCAAGCGCAGGCTTATCGCCACAGCAAACAGCTTAAAGAAAAAGCAGCAGCAGCTTCAAGCTGATCAGGACCTGCTGGCCGATCGATGGACCGAGGTCCTCGCGGCCGAAGAGTATAAACTAGAATGTCCCTCCAAAAGTTACCCAAGACGCAAGCTGCTCCCCCGATTAGAGGAGGAAGCATACACACCTTCATCACCAGCGCACGACATGGCTGACCGACCACCCTGTGGTCGTGACAGAGAGGCATCCAGGCCCCCAGCCAAGACCGTACCCCGGCATCACTCCAAAAGTACGAAGCCAAGAGGGAACGCGCTGGACTTGCGAGACATATTGGAGGACAAAGCAAGGCAAACCAGATCCATCTATGGATCACGAGGGCGCCCTACGACCCACGACGAATACCATTGCGCCGGACATAATAACACCGGCCGGGCCGAACACAGCAGACATCACTCTCTCGAGCTGCGTCGCGATATTGCTCAATACAGGGGCGCCGCACACCCTCTATGCTTCACTGACGAAGTAATGGATCATCAGATCCCTGAAGGGTTTAAACCCGTAAACATTGAATCTTACGATGGCACAACAGACCCTGCGGTGTGGATCGAAGATTATCTTCTCCACATCCATATGGCCCGCGGCGATGATCTACATGCCATCAAGTATCTCCCACTCAAGCTTAAAGGACCAGCTCGGCATTGGCTTAACAGCTTGCCCGCAAAGTCAATTGGGTGTTGGGAAGACCTGGAGGCCGCATTCCTTGATAACTTCCAAGGCACATATGTGCGACCACCAGACGCCGATGACCTAAGCCACATCATTCAGCAGCCAGACAAATCGGCCAGACAATTCCGGACACGGTTCTTGACGAAGAAAAATCAAATCGTCGACTGTCCGGATGCAGAGGCCCTTGCAGCCTTCAAACATAACATCCGGGACGAATGGCTAGCCCGACACCTGGGGCAGGAAAAGCCGAAATCCATGGCAGCCCTCACATCGTTAATGACCCGCTTTTGTGCGGGAGAGGACAGCTGGCTAGCCCGTAGCAACAATCTCCGTAAAAATTCTGGTAGTCCGGATACTAAGGACAACAACGGCAGGTCACGTCGAATCAAAAACAAGCGCCGCATTAACGGCGACGATAAGGAGGATACGATAGTCAATGCCGGATTCCGAGGCTCTAAACCCGGTCAGCAGAAGAAGCCATTTAAAAGAACCACGCCAGGTCCGTCCAATTTGGACCGAATACTCGACCGCTTGTGCCAGATACATGGCACCTCTGAAAAGCCAGCTAACCACACCAATAGAGATTGTTGGGTGTTCAAGCTGGCCGGCAAGTTAATTGCCGAAAACAATGACAAGGGACTAAATAGCGACGACGAGGAAGAGACTCGACGCACGAACAATAGAGGATGAAGGGTTTTCCCCACAAGTGCGGACGGTGAATATGATATACGCGACCCATATACCCAAGAGGGAGAGGAAGCGCGACCACGGACGTCAATGCGATGGAGCCAGTCGCCCCAAAGTTCAACCCATGGTCCTCTTGCCCGATCACTTTCGATCGAAGAGACCATCCGACCAGCATACGCCATGGCGGATTCGCCGCATTGGTTTTAGACCGAATCGTCGATGGGTTCCACCTCACGAGAGTCCTGATGGACGGCGGTAGCAGCCTGAACCTGCTTTATTAGGATACAGTGCGCAAAATGTGCATAGACCCATCAAGGATTAAACCTACAAAGACAACCTTCAAAGGTGTCATCCCAGGAGTGGAAGCCAACTCAGACAGCTCGGTCACACTAGAAGTGGTCTTGGATCCCGGATAATTTCCGAAGCGAAGAGTTAATCTTCGACATAGTCCCATTTCGCAGCGGCTATCATGCTCTACTCAGACGAACCGCGTTTGCAAAATTCAACGCGGTGCCGCATTATGCATACCTAAACCTCAAGATGCCAGGCCCTCGTGGAGTCATCACGGTCAATGGAAATACGGAACGCTCCCTCCGAACGGAGGAACATACAGCGGCTCTCGCGGCAGAAGTATAGAGCAGCCTTCTCAGGCAATTCTCAAGTCCGGCAGTTAGAAAGCGGATACAAAGAAAGCGCCGCCGAGCAATACCAACCAAGACCACCTGGCGCAATCAGAGCACGCATAGCAATGCGTCCCCAACCCTCGCCCGCGCATGATCGCAAGAATAACACTCCGCGTACATCATTACGCTTTGGAGATACCATGGGCGCAGGGGAAGGGGCACGATCACAAGGGACCAAGAGTGCGGCTCGACCACACCAGGGGTTCACACGAGCGCCCCCCTTGTTTTTATTTATCTTTTCGTCTTTTATGTATACAGGACTCTATTAACCAGAAGCCCTGTTCGATGGCGAACTTGCCGAACTTATGATGCAAACAGTCTGGGACTAAAGAAGGCCGCGACGAATATTCAGGTGGTCTCAATTACGAGCATTAAATTCAATTACATACACCAAGTCTGCAGCTCATCCCTAGAGGGGGACATGTTTATTTAGTCCTAATCCCTTGCTTACCGCACTATTTGTATCAGTCCGCTCTACTAGCAGACTTTCTTTCATAAATAATGCAGCACCTTTTTATTGCAATTGCGTTATCTTTTATATATGTTCATTATATGACACCTTGCACCCGTATATTTTGGTACGGCCGAATACGCCAGGGGCTTCTGTTCCCCAGATTATGGTGTGATAAAGTCCAAACACTTTCACAAGTGCGGCACCCCGAACTTATAGCATTATATGAATCGGCTCCGAATCATGTCTTGGGTCAATAGTTGGGTTTGCCGGCTCCCATGTTTTGGTGCCTTACGCCCGTTCCGTCGGCTAAGGTAGCATTGGGAGAACCACTGCGATTGCACCCCGGTTGAGCTGGGTTAACGCCTCAGTGGAGAAAGCTAAAACTGACTGGCATGATAAGGCAAGAGACTGGTCGCTGTTCGAGAGGTTCTTTCGGGTCCTTAAAGACTCATGCCGCTTCGAGCGAAGTTCTGGATGATGTCCGACGAAGGCGTGGATAGCGCCCCGGATTCGGTCTTCCGAATACCAGGGGCTTCGCCGAAATTTAAAAGTATAGAATTCTATGGCTAAGTGAGAGTGTTCAAGCATTATAAGTCCGGTTGCCTTGTTCGTTGTGTTGAGCGCCTCCCTAGATGGACCCAAAAATGGGAACAAGAGTGATCAAGTTTATCACCGAACACCCCAGCACTTGTGGCTTGGGGGCTGAAGCCAACGACTTGCCATCTCTCAGATTTTACAAAACGGCCGCACAGAAGGTAATATTTTAAATTAAACAAGCGTTGCTCATGGAGCATATAAACGAAGTTTTCAGCGCCCAGGATAAATACACAGCGAGTTCACTCAAAGATTACATTTCGGGAGCACTCATTTGCAATATCGCAGGCTCCCTTCAGGACACTTTATAATACCACTCCGGCGTGCGATGCTCCTTGCCCGGCGGCGGTGGATCGGTGAGAAGCTTCTCCGCATCCAGTTTGCCCCATTGCACCTTTATGCGGGCAAGGTCCCGATGAGCGCCTTCAATACAGGCGGAGCGCTTGATTACATCCAGCCTTTGGCATGCATCCACCAGCCGCCGCACGAGGCCAAAGTAGCTCCCAGGCATGGCCTGTCCAGGCCATAGCCGGACTATGAGGCCCTTCATGGCCTCCTCGGCTACCTTAGGAGTTCGACCATTGCTTCACCTGGTCGCTTGGGGGCACCGGATGGCGGCCTCAAAGATCTCGAGACCATAAGACCTTCTCCGTCGAGCTCCCTCCTCGCCACGATAGAATGCGGCGGCATCGGACGCACTACGCTGCAGATCTGCAAACGCCTCGAGAGCTCGAACGCGGTAAGTATCAGGTAATTCACATTAACATGCCTGCTTTGCATGAAAAATGCCTTACCCGCCGCTATCTTCTTCATGTCCTCAACCTCCTGAAGGGCCTTACGGGCCTCGGCCTTGGCTGACTTGGCACTTTCGAGAGCCGAGGCAAGCTTGGACTCTCGAGTCTTGGAGTCACGCTCCAAACTCTCAGGATTTTCCATGAGAGCCTGGAGCTCTTGCCGAACTTCCGCCACACGTGCCTCTTGCTTTTCTCGCTCAGCCCGTTCCGTGGCCACATTGCGTTCGGCCGCGGACACGGCATTCTTCAGGGCTGCCACCTCGTTAGTGGCCCCTGCAATACACACATTATCCTTGTTAATTTTACTTGCAACCGAAATCCTTTTCTGTAAGGTACTTATTCAAAGAGGTGTTACTCACCTTCTTTTTCCTCGAGCTACTTCTTCGCATGGCCGAGCTCTTGCTCGGACCGCTCGAGGTTCTTCTTCAGCACCTCGACCTCCGCCGTTAATGCGGCAGAGGTCAGCAGCGCAGCCTGCAAACCCATATTGACATATTTTTAGCAACCCTGCGTATATCTTGTTAGATCCTTAGTCCGGCTTTTCCTTCCGAACACCGAACTAAGCATCGAGAACTCTTGTCTATGCGGTATTACATTACATAAATTTAACTTCTTACCTCAAAGCCTGTTAGAAGGCTGCCGCAGGCTTCGGTCAGCCCGCTCTTGGCGAGCTTGACCTTCTCAATCACCGCACTCATGATAGTGCGGTGTTCTTCCTCGATGGAAGCGCCTTTAAGCGCCTCCAAAAGGTTATCCGGCACCTCCGGTTGGACGGAGGCCGCCGGCGTCACGGTCCTGCCCTTCTTTCGAAGGGGCCGCTTGCCGGACTCTGGAACCACTACTGGTTCCGATGTAGAGTCCGGCAGGAAGTCCGGGAGGTCGCCTGACGGCGCCTCCGGAGCCTCCTCCTGATGGGTCCCTCTTTGGGATCCCACCTCGGCGTCCTCGTGGGCGAGTGGGGTAGAGGCAGTCGGGACGGAATTTACGTCCGACGAGGCCAACAACCCCCGCTCATCGAGTCGGGGAGATCATCCATGGCCGGACTACGGACAGAATGCGGCGTTAGAGGGATATTACGTGACATGAAAAGTACGGCATATAGATGATCCGGATACTTACGATCCTGCCGGACGCCTGGCCCTTGGAGGCCACTCATCTTTGCCAACGCTGATGTTGGCGAAACGGTCCGGGGGGATAGTTCTCCCCCTCTTGGACCCTTCGGCCTCCCCGATTGGGGAAGCCTTCCTCTTCTTCTCTCCCTCCTCCGGGAGAGAGTACTCCTCCTCCTCGTCCTCAGGGGAGGAGTCCTCGTCGTCGTCGGGCGCTTGATTCTGAGGAACTTTTCGAGTCCCCGCGCCACCTTCTTGGCCTTCTTCTCCGGCACCACGTGCGGTGCCGGAACCAGTAGCCCTGTTAAGCGGGCGCTCACTGGGTCTTCTGGCATGGGAGCCGGGCTGATGAGCAGCTTGGCCTTCTCCATCCATTCTGTCAAAGGAAGAGGCGATTAAAACCTCACTAGAGTTAATCTAATTACCACAAGTGTCCCGTAATGGGGTTGAATCACTTACCTCGTCGGCCGGAGATCGCGAGCTGAATCATGTCTTGGTCACGGATGCGGGGGCTTCGACACCCTTGAACAGCACCCTCCAGGAACCTTCGTGTGTTGTATCGAAGAGCCCGCTTAGCGCCTGGTGCTGTTCCGGATTGAACTCCCACAAATTGAATACCCGTTCTTGGCATGGGAGAATCCGCCGGAGGAGCATGACTTGGACCACGTCGACGAGCCTGAGCCTGTTGCTCACCATCTTCTTGATGTAGGCTCGGAGTCCCGTCACCTCCAACGGACTGCCCCACTGCAAGCCCTTCTCTTTCCAGGAGGTGAGCTGCGTGGGGATTCCAGATCTAAACTCGAGGGCCGCCGCCCATGTGGGCTTGCGCGGCTCGGTGATGTAGAACCACCCCGAATCCCACCCCTTGACGGAGTCCATGAAGGTCCCTTCTAGCCAAGGGACGTTGGGCAATTTACCCAACATGGCGCCTCCGCATTCCGCTTGCGTGCCCTTCACAACCTTCGGCTTGACGTTAAAGGTCTTGAGCCACAGGCCGAAGTGGGGCTGGATGCAGAGGAAGGCCTCGCACACGACGATAAACGCCGAGATGTTGAGGATGAAGTTCGGCGCCAGATCGTGGAAATCCAGGCCGTAGTAGAACATGAGCCCCCGGACAAATGGATGGAGCGGAAAGCCCAGTCCGCGGAGGAAGTGGGGAAGGAAGACGACCCTCTCATGAGGCCCGGGGGTAGGGATGAGCTGCCCCTCGTCGGGCAGCCCGCGCGCAATATCGCTGGAAAGGTATCCGCGTCGCAAGAAGCTTGGTGATGTCCTCCTCCTTAGCGGTGGAGGCCAACCATTTACCTCCGCTCCGGACATGTTCGGAGAAGGTCGGCGAGATCTTGCGAGCTTGGGCGTTGGAGCTTGAGTTCGCAAGGATGGATAAGCAAAGGAGGAAGAAGGCGTAGGTGAGAAGGTGAATCCTTATCCCTTATATATAGGCGGACAAAACTATGCATCCCCCACCGGCCTGGTAAAACTCGCTTATCTCCCAAGCGCCACCATCAATGGCGCGGTTGGGTTACCCACGCACGTATTGATGAGAATCCGGAATAAGGGGAACACGATCCGCTCGACAAGACGTGCCAAGGAAACCGCCGCTAAACGTTTGAGGTGGTATAGTAAAAACGATTCAAACAAAGGCTTGGTGGCGGTGTGATGACACGCCGCGTAATGCGTCGGCAGATTGAACTAAGTGTACATTTATTCTCTCTACGGTGGAATGTGGAAATTATTTTGCAGAGCCGACACTATCTGGTGTTCATTATCTTCTCTGGATTATTCAAGGAGGAACCCGCCTTGCAATGCGAACATTATGCACGCCGGACTTATCGTCATTGAAGACTGGTTCAGGCTACTCTTGAGGAGTCCTAGACTAGGGGTGTCAGGATAGCGGACTATCAATATCCGCCAGACTCCAAGACTACGAAGATACAAGATTGAAGACTCCGGCTCGTGTCCGGATGGTACTTTCCTTGGCGTGGAAGGCAAGCTTGGCAATACGGATATGTAGATCTCCTACCATTGTAACCGACTCTGTGTAACCCTAGCCCTCTCCGGTGTCTATATAAACCGGAGGGCTTTAGTCCGTAGGACGAACATACATCTCAACAATCATACCATAGGCAAGCTTCTAGGGTTTAGCCTCCTTGATCTCGTGGTAGATCTACTCTTGTACTACCCATATCATCAATATTAATCAAGCAGGACGTAGGGTTTTACCTCCATCGACAGGGCCCGAGCCTGGGTAAAAACATTGTGTCCCTCGTCTCTTGTTACCATCCGCCTAGACGCACAGTTCGGGACCGCCTACCCGAGATCCGCCGGTTTTGACACCGACACTGGGGACGCAGCTTCTGTGCCTTAAAGGCGCCTTTGGGTCACTGACATATGGGCCAGCCACCTGTTGGGCCCACATGTCATAGACACAAAGGAAGGTGCCTTAAGGCACCGAAGCATAGTCCGACTGCTTGAGGGAGAAGGAGAGTCAAGCACGCGTTCAGATTTCAAGGTGCACTAAATTATTGCATGCGATGATTAAGGCTGGCCATAGTGGTGGTAATGTGGTACTCCCTCCTTTCCGGTTTGTAGGGCTTAATTTGAAAATCTCTTCAACCAAGGTAGATGATGAATGGAGGAATTAATTCCGTAGTTTGCAAAAGTACTTAATTAGTACTCTCGTTTTTCTCAAAAATTTGTGTAAACCGATGCATTAATTACACCAATGCATGCATGACCACTCCTATAAAAATCTTAGTTGGTAGTGATGGTATGTCTGCCTCTGGACAATGTGAGCCGTTCGATCTACTTGGAACCAACGACTGAGATGTGTGTGAATAGAGACATGTCCTTGCCACCTGAGGTACTGTATAGTAGATATTTACCCACCTCTACCACTGTATAAAATAAGAAACTACTCATTCCAGCCTCATTTCCTTTTTGGTTCATCTCCTTGCATTCTTGCCGGCGGTGGTGAGGGTTCCTAAAGTTGGAGTCCAGACTCTAGAAACCACTACAAAAACTATTCCACCACCTCTATCTTGGTAAGAGTAGGTGAAAATTTTGAATCAAGCCCTTTAAACTAGAAGGGAGCTAGTGGTACTCTAATAGCTAACCTTGTTGTGATGACTAGATAGGACACGGCACACACCTGGACAGAGGAACTAGTCTGCATTGTGCATTTAAGTTTTGTCTGAGGTCAATGTACCTCTACTTTGACCAAACTTATAGAAAAATGCACATCAACATTCACAATGTCAAATCAATATTTTTAGTACTCATTATAAAACGTAGTTTTCACGTTTTATACTCATTATAATTAGTATTATAGATATTGATATTTTAAGTATAAATTTGGTCAAAAACTTTGCAAACGGTTAACGGAAGTAAAAAGGACCAGAGGGAGTATCATGCATGCGGAATAGGCAAAAAAATTGATCATTTATAGCCGGTTGAAGTCTCAAAGGGCGTGACCGCGCGAGGGAGGCAAAGGTCGTGGGAGGCGTGATGATTGAGGGAATTAAGTGAAGTTACATCCACGCGCCGGCATGGCATGCGAACAGGTAGAAGCTATACTGTCAGGCCTATGATATGGGTCTAGTAGACATTACATCTAGTGGGTCCCGCATAGTGCTCAAGAACTCTTTGGGGGCTTGCAGCCGTTTATCCACCGGGCAAGCCAACAACCCCATGCCGTTCGCACGCCCTACTCGTCCCCTTTTTTTACCTTACAATAGTTCGCTCCCAGTTGTCCCGTCCTTTTACATTACACCAGTTCAACTTCTCCTAATCCTCCTCCAAAATCCATGGCCTCCCAAATCTCCATAGTCACTGCTGAGTACTAGGTTAGAGCCATCACCGGTGATGAGTTCATCGTCATATACACCTGTGGATCCGCGACGGTGAAAGCATGCCTTGCTCGCTTCCTGAGCAGGTTCAATAGTTCAAAGGATGAGTGGGTCGCTGGGCTAGATGTTGAGTACACCACAGTCCTGGAAAGCGAGAAGATTCTAAAGGAGGCAGAGAAGAAGAAGCCCGTCATGATCCAGGTTTGCGTACATAACGTGTGCTTGGTCTACCGCATATGCCATGCCGATGTTGAGTGCCAGGATTTTAAGAACTTCCTCAAGGACGAAAGAGTGAAATTCGTTACAGTAGATTTTAGGAACGACAGGGATGTCCTGGGTCGGATAGGCCTCGTTGTAGGCCAGCCCTTCGATCTCCAGGAGGCAAGCCTACTGTCCTCCCCTCAGCCTTCAATGCTCACTCTGGCAGCAGCCATGATTGATCCTTCATACGCTAAACTGAAGAAACCTCACCACATGTTTCAACATGCATGGGAGTCGAAGACAATAGATGAAGATCACATCCCGTACGCAGCAATGGATGCCTACCATTGTTTGAATATCTACAAGGGTTGGATGAAGAAGCAGAGCCAAGTGTCCATTTCAAGCAAAGAAGCGGCGACAAAGAGGAAGAGGGACTAGTACGAAGTCGAGGACGTGGACTCGGACTCCGAGTAAGGTGGCAGTGCCGTCGCTCATGCTGGTTCTACTATAGTGTCAAGTAGAGTAGTTGCTTAGTTTTATTTCAGGGGTGTGTTGTGCCGAGCCCCCAGAAGAACTATGTTTATGTTCTTTCTCGGTATTTGAACTTTATGTTCTTTCTCGTTATTTGAACTCTTTAGTATGTACAGTAGTACTAGTACTATGTCTTACTACTGC
The DNA here is from genome assembly GCA_021437245.1 of Aegilops speltoides. Lineage (NCBI taxonomy): Eukaryota > Viridiplantae > Streptophyta > Magnoliopsida > Poales > Poaceae > Aegilops > Aegilops speltoides. The sequence continues at coordinate 89,142,088 of CM038143.1, read as the reverse complement.
TCTTCTTGCAGTTGGTACTACTGCTTCTATCTTTGTGTTCGTACTGTACTTAATACGTTTGTACTAGTAGTATAATTTGGGTCAGTCGATTTGTGAAAGATGTTTGATGGAGCGAAGGAACAAGACGGTAGAGAAGCTACCCCAGTATCTATATTAGGGTGGCAGGGTGCCCATGATCTATCTTATGAGTGTTGGGTGTGGAATGCAGTTCGCCGGAAAAAATGGATCGTGCCCGGGGTTAAACGGATGGCGGGGGGGGGGGGAGCATGGCGGTGGCAGGTGGTTCAGGGAGGGCGGGGCGGCAGCGGCAGGTGGTTAGGCATGTGGAGGGCTGAGAAGATGAATAGTGCATCCATTTCGGAGGTTGAAGAAGCCCTTCTAGCTACCATGTTGCATCCAACGGCTCACAAGAGTCGACTGACCCAAATTGCTCCTTCAGATTGCAGGATGCACGTGGCATTCAAGGTCTCAAAGGTAGATTCTGCGTCCGCACCTGGTTTGCGGGATCGGCGTGTGCGCGACCGGCTTCTGCCGCGACAGCCACCATGCGCGCCTCCTCCGCGCGGGCGAAGACGACAATGACACGCTAGTTCCTCCTCGCCGGTGTGCTGGAGAACACGCTCATCCTCCTCTTCGTACGCTGCGTGCATAGACGCGGCTCCACCAGCTGCTCGCGTGCTTGGCAGCGCAGTGGCATCGCGAGGAGGGATAGCAGACGACGTGAGCGGGCGAGCCTTCGGATTCATGGTACATGGATGGCGGCGACACGGCGGTGATGCGCAACGGCGGCGGCGGCATATTGATGAGTGCGCGTATGGGAGCTTAGTTTAGTTTTATATAGGGTTGGTTAAACTTAAAAGAAAACCGTACTAGTACACGTAAACATTAGACTGAGGCAGCGCTTATAATCCTAGACCTACGTACCTTTACGAAACATTTTATGTAACCTTCCCAATAGCTCTCTCGCTCCCCTGATTTTCATGTGGGTGGGGCCCCTTCCTCCCCCTTCTCCAATCACAATTGTCCATGTGGCAGGTTACGTAAAACACGTAAAACAATTTACGTGGATGTAGCATTACTCGTTACCACAACCACGATACGGATCCTGTGCAAGCGCGTGAACCGCGCCCGCGCGGTCGATCGAACGGTGCGTCACCATGTCGCGCTCGAAGGACACCCACCGAACCTTTTTGTGTGTGTGAAAACAATCCCCGAATATTAGTCAACTTTTTTTCCTAGAAAAATTCTTGATGCTACAATATTTCCATATATTTGAATTTAGCTCCAGTTTGTGTTTATTTGGATTCAGACGTTTTAGTTGTGCCCAAGTTTTTTTTAATAATGATTTTGTGTGTGTGACTGAGAGAGAATGTGTGTATGTGTCCATATGTGTGTTGTGGCGGAAGGGCGATGTGGAGACGGTGTGCGTGTCATAGAGACATAGAGAGGTGTGAATGTGCAAATGATCATGCATGAGTGAGACATAGGCAGATGGCGATACTTGTGTATACATGAGAGAACAGTCTTCTATTTCTACTTGTGTGTGTGTGTGTGTGAGCGAGAGAGAGAGAGAGAGAGGAGCATCCGTAACATAACAACCATCTCTCTCGATTCGTTCGTCCCTTGCACGATCGCATGTAACACATGCATCAACGCACACATTTTGACACCCTCACCCGGCCCCTGCCCACCTCAAGGCCCGCACATCGCTCTCTATCTCCCACGCACAATCTCTTCATGAAAACCCTATTTAGCATGTAGCTTTCCGTCACACACACACACACACACACACACACACTTCTCTCCATAGGTTTGATTTCTCTCAATACCTGACACACACAAACACACACAACACACACACACGCGCGCGCGCACACACACACACACACACACACACTCCCCCTCCCCCGAGCACACAATTCATCCCCATCCAAGGCTATATGGCGACCACTCTCGCTTGTGCTGCTCTACACCCCAGCATGCACAACCCCTCAACCTTCAAAAAGGGCATCGAGGAGATCGAAGACGGCGACCACACTGCACTAGAGAATGCGGGGCCATTTGGAAGTAGGATGATGTGACGACGGCTGACTGACTCCTCCCCCCTCTCTCTCCCGCACAAAATTACCAATCCCTCTCTCTCCCGCACAAAATTATCAATTCCTCAACCCACAAGACCCTTCCCCTCTCGTCCATGTTTTTCCAGCTCTCTCATCAAACCTGTTGTCTCTTCTCCTTCCACGTCTACAGAATCTGGATGCACACACATCTCACGTATATTACATGTCTCCATCTATCTCACAGACCTAACTTCTTCCTCTCTCTTTCTCTCTCTATATCTCTCTCCGTCTCTCTCTCGTTAGGTTAGTCTCCTACTCCGTTGACCACATACACACAATCTTTACCGCCCTATGTGCTCCATCTTCGCAAGCTCTCTCTACATGTTTCATTCACACATGGGGATGTGTTCAAAATGTTGCTTTTATAATGGATGCTGTAGAGTTATGGTTGGTTTTGTTGCATCCCACAAAGTAATAACTATGAAATGCATTTAGATTCTCATTTGATTGGGATTATGTGAGTTTGAGCATATTGTGAAGTACTATAGACCTCAGATACATCTTGGAATTCAACAATGATTGTAACTATTGAATTGTATAGACCATTACATTCAAGTCAAGAGCCTAATATATTTATTTCACATTTACAACAAATGATTAATTCACTACAAACCAAGAAAACAAATGTGTACTCCTCCGTTTTTATTTAAGTCCGTATTAGCATTGATCAAAGTGAAGTTTTGTAAACTCTCGTAAAGTTTATAACAGAAAATATTAACATATGCAATAACAAATAAATACCATTAGATTCATTATTGAATGTGCTTTCACATCATACATATTTGTTATGGTAAATATTTATATTTTTCAATAAACTTGGTCAAACTTTAGGAAGTTTGACTTCGGTCAAACCTAATATGCAGAGTTAATAAAATCGGAGGGAGTACTAGTAGTTACTAGTACTACTCGCTAGTTGCTTAGCCCAATCACCCAACACGCCACACGTGGAGTTCAGTGGCACAAAATTTTGAGGTCAGCGGGAAAATCTCCCGCGACCCTGATTCGAGCAGTTCAAAGTTACCACCATAACCTTCGGAACAGGTCTACGGATTGCACTTGCTAGGGGCATATTTTCGTAACTCCAGGTTCACCCTACCCAGCCAACCCCACCCCGGCACCCAGAGTAGTACACCTGAATACTCCCCATTTTCTATCCACACACCAAAATAGACTTCTCCACGACACCGCAGCCTTCGTGCTCCTCCCCTTCTCCATCGGCGCACTTGCCTACCGCAGCGCATCTATATAACACCCTCGATGCGGCTATATCTCCAACGTGTCGAAGCACGACTTAGAGGCATAACCGCATTGAAAGCAGTGTCGCAAGTGAGGTAATCTTCGCACAATCCAAGTAATACATAAGGGGAAAAGATACATAGTTGGCTTACAATCGCCACTTCACTCAATTACATGAATTAAAGCATTACATCAAACAGATACAATCAAGGTCCGACTACGGAACCAAAATAAAAGAAGAACCCCAAATGCATAAAGGACCTCGATCGACCCCAACCGGGCTCCACTATCGATCAACTAGAACGAAACAACACAAAAGGCAAGATCTTCATCGAGCTCCTCCTTGAGCTTGGTAGCGTCGCCTTTCGGGTAACATAGGCACCGCAAACTGGTTTGAAGTATCCGTGAGCCACGAGGACTCAAAGAATCCCATTACCATGGGTATCAAGACTAGCAAAGCTTAATGGGAAAGGAAGGGTAAGGTGGTGAGGTTGCAGCAGCGACTAAGCATAATATGGTGGCTAAACATACGCAAAAGAGAGCGAGAAGAGAAACAAGCGGAACGGTCGTGAAGCTAGCAATGATCAAGAGGTGATCCGAACACCTACTTACGCCAAACATAACACGTAAACCGTGTTCACTTCCGGACTCCACGAGAAGAGACCATCACGGCTACACACGCGGTTGATGCGCTTTAATTCGGATCAAGTGTCAAGTTATCTACAACCGACATTAACAAATTCCCATCGCCACATAACCGCTGGCACGGCTCTCGAAAGTTTATACCTGCAGGGTGTCCCAACTTAGCCCATTACAAGCTCTCGCGATCATCGAAGAATAGACCTTCACCCAAGACACTCCGATCAGACTCGGTATCCCGGTACATCAAGACATTTCGACAATGGTAAAACAAGACCAGCAAGACCGCCCGATGCGCCGACAATCCCGATAGGAGCTGCACATATCTCGTTCTCAGGGCAACACCGGATGAGACAGGCTACGAGTAAAACCAGCCCTCGAGTTGCCACGAGGTGGCCCCGCAGGCGGCTCGGTTCGGACCAACACTTAGACAAGCACTGGCCGGGGGCTAAAATAAAGATGACCCTTGGGTTGGCCGACCCAAGGGAAAGGGATAGGTGGTGGTGAGGCAAATGGTAAAACCAAGGTTGGGCCTTGCTGGACAAGTTTTATTCAAAGCGAACTGTCAAGGGGGTCCCATAAATCACCCGACCGCGTAAGGGACGCAAAATCCGGGAACATAACACCGGTATGACGGAAACTAGGGCGGCAAGAGTGGAACAAAACACCAGGCATAAGGCCGAGCCTTCCACCCTTTACCAAGTATATAGATGCATTAATAATATAAGAGATATTGTGATATCCCAACAAGAACCCTGTCCACCATGGAGAAATCTTCAACTTCACCTGCAACTAGCAACGCTATAAGAGGGGCTGAGCAAAAGCGGGAACATAGCCAAACAACGGTTTGCATAGGAAAGGTGTCAAAGGTTAGGGGTTCATGGCAATTTGGGATGGCTGGACAAACAGTAATAGGTAGCGCAGCATAGCGAAGAACGAGGCAACTAGCATAGCAATGATAGTAGTGAGATCGAGGTAGCGGTCATCTTGCCCGAAATCCCGCCAGAAGAAGAACGAGTCCATGAAGAAGACAAGCGGACGAAGTCGAACGAATCCTCACAACTCCGAACGAAACCGGCTAACGAGAGAAGCAAACCGGAAAGAAGCAAACAACATAATAAACAACCATCGCATGATCATGGCATGATGCACAACCAAGTATGATGCATGTCCGTTTAATGAGGCATGGCATGGCAAAGCAAAGTGCAACAAACAACACTACAAATTAGTGGAGCTCAATATGCAACGAGTTGCATATTGAATGAACACCACATCAATTATTTAGTTCTCTCTTGTTTAAGCTACCCAACAATATTAAATGTTGTTAAACATGGCAAGAGGTGAAGCATAATGAAACTACCTAACTAGGCAAGTTTAAATGAGGCCGAACAATAAATAACAATTCGGAAAATCCTCATAGGCATATTTTAAGGTTTGGTACTGTTCTGCCCTAAACACAATTTTAGAGTTGTTAAACATGCAAGATGAGTGCACCATGTTAAACTAGGCAAAATTCTACCCCATTTACATATAAAGTTTATTAAAGTCCGAGCTACGGTTATTAAGTTATGAATTAAATCATTTAAACATGGCATTTAAGCAAATTTAATCAAACAACATTTTAAACATTTCAAACATGGATGAAAATGGCATATTATGAAACTAGATGAAAAACTAAGCATTTTACATATAAAGTTTGTTTTAATCCGATGCACGGTTGTGGAGTTATTATATGCATGAACATTAGGGGTTTTTCTGTAAAACAGGGAACTCTGGATAAATAGCAAAATTCACAGGCGCTGGAAAAAAAACAACACGGGCCGAAACTGCTAGCTGGCCCAACCGCAGAAGGAAAAGAAAAAAAAATGAGAGGAGGGGCGCTGCGGGTAGCTCACCCATGGGCCTAGCCCAGCTGGAGGAGAGGAGGCAGGAGCAGCGGGCATTTGGGGGGCGCAGCTGGCCTTGAGGGCTGGCTGGCCTTGAGGTCGCTGCCCAGCGCCGCGGGCTGGACCGGCTGGCGCCGGCGACGCGGTCCAGAGCGCCATGATCAACGGGAGAGCGGGCGATCGCGCTCGTCTTGAGCAGAGAAGCAGGAAGCCAAGGCATGGGTCTCAGCATGGGAAGAAGGTCCGGGAAGGCAACAGCTGAGGGCGGCGCGAGCGAAGCTGGGTCTTCGCTTCGCCCGATCTCGAGGCGCCAGAGGCTCGCGTTCTGTTCCGCAAGCAGCGGTCATGGCAGGCTGAAGACTCGGCGGGCGAGGCAGAAGCAGAGGGCGGAGGAGGCCATGGGCGGCGGTCCCGGCGGATCCGGACGGATCTCGCCCCGGGAGCTCATTCGGCGGCGGAAGCAGAGGGAGGCGGGCGACGGTTGGCGGCTCCAGCAGCTGGATGACGAACGGCAGCGGCTGTTGCTCCTCGGCAGACAAGAGCGGAGAGAGATGTGAGGAGAGACAGGAAAAGAAGAAGCGTAAGAAGAATCAAGAAAGGAGAGGGACGCGACGGCCCTGCTAGTCGCCGGCGAGAAGCGGCTCGGAGGCCTCGGGCACGAGGAGAACGACGAGCGGCGCTGGTTCCTCGGCCAGGAGGAGGGAGGAAACGAAGGGAGCCATGGGACGGCCCTGGTTGGGTGGATCGATGGAAATCGGTGGGGATTGGCCGGTGTTGAAATCCAGGTGACTGCGGGATGGATCCCGAGAGAGTGGCGGCGGCGTGGGGATTAGGTGGATGGGACAAGATCCCTAAAATTTAGGGTTGGCCTGATATATAAAGCACTGGATTTTGGTTAGGGGCTATTTCATCCCTACGATCGTAATCGGACGATCGCGGATAAAATAGCTAGGGAGTCCAAAAGAGAAAACGGAGATATTTTGTAGATGTTAGGGGATGATCCGGATCCAACGGTGACGACCGAGCGGTCCGGGTTCGGGGAAGTTTTTGGACGCCGGAAGAGGAGGGTGGTTGTGCAGAGAGGGTCAAACGGTCAGACAACAAAAGAACGGTTGGTCTGAGAAACGTCAACGGAGGCGAGGGAGAAGCGGCAACTAACAACGGATGCACGCAAGAGGGGCTTGACGAAACGCCATGGAGACAAAGGGTTTTGTTGGTCTCGGAGAAAGAGAGAAGAGAGGGTCCAAACGGTGCGAGGAATGTCAACAAGGACAAGCGGTCCGAGGGAGGTGAAGAAGGCAAAGGAGAAACGGCAGCGACGAGCTAATGCAAGTTTTAAACAATGACGGCAACGAGTGCCGATGCAATGCGGATGATGACATGATGAAATGCATGACATGAACAAAAAGCAAAACGAAAGACAAAAACCCAACCACGGAGAAAATAATATCTCGCATCTCCGGAAAAGGCAAGAGTCGGAGTTACGAATAATGAAAGTTGTATCCGGGGCGTTACAACACTCCACCACTACGAGAGGATCTCGTCCCGAGATCTAGGATGGTACCGGAGGGAAAACGGAAGAGGAAGAGAAAAGGTAAAACTAAGTTGCTTCTTTGACGAACGAGTGAAACCACGAACCTTGAGAGGTTGAGCAAAACGAAAGAAAGAAAACAACGAAGATGAACATAGTTGAAAACACTCTGTTAGAAAAGAGGAACAAGGGATACGACGATTACTAAGAGGTTTAGTGATAAGATAGATATTGAAACCACTCCGGTTAACTAGATGAGAGGGGAAGAATGATATAATTTGGGCAGCACTCCGACTGTAAATGGAAGGAATTGAACAAGAACTTGACAAGATGAGAGGATACATGATGAAATCAACAACACACTGCCTCCGGAATTGAAAGAATGGCACAAGGGGTAAGAAACATTACAAACCGCACACCGGTTAAGAAGGGAGGCAAAACTTGATAAGATGAGAGAACTCGAATGAGAACACGACACTCCGGCTAAACGGATAAGCACGAAAAGATCATGATCCTCACAATTCGAGATGATGAGTGAAATAGCAACATCACCATGCCTCTGGAACAAAAGAATAGAAGATAAATCATTGGAATAAAAGAATGGAGAAGAAACAACATGTACTACCCCAAATGAATTTGAGAGAGCCTCTTTAAAAAGAAGGATAGAACGGAGTTGTTGGAAAATCAACAACGGAAAGCACAAGCTTGTAGTGGGCTTATGGAAAACTTCTCAAAATGATGAGGTGACAACCGGCCACTAACGGAAAACATTGATTTGATTGAGAGCACCAAAGAAATGAAAAACTGCTTTAGCTGAGAGGATAGGAGAAAACTTGGATCATTGATAAACACCATAATAGCAACATTCCTTAGGGAAGGCTTTAGGTGAAATCTTTACCAAGATAACTCCAACGAAGAGATTGATGGATTTAAAATACCTCATTCTTGACAACAATATGAATCATGAAACATGAAGGAAATTGTCAAGAGTGACATAACACCATCTCAAAAGATAAGATAGAAGAAATTGCACTTTGGAATGCAAGAAGAAGAATATTTGAACGCCTCAAAACAAAACATGTGTTAAGCACCATGTTTAATTTAGAGTATAGCTTGGCGGGTCATAACTTCAAGAGAAATCATGAAGAACAATTGAAGAATGAAAGGAATCCTTGATGAACCACCATGTAGAACCTCCACGAGGAACTCCGGTAATAAAAGGATGATACAAAGAAAGAGAAGTTGAAAACACAAGGTGAACCCTTGCAATGATTTAGATGGACCTTCGTGAAGATGAGAGCTTGGAACTCCGGGAAAAAGAGAAGATGAAAACAAATGAAACCGAGATATTATTCATCATGAACAAACTCCGAAAGAAGCAATTAATCACTTGGATGAACAGTAATAAGAATTACGTTATGCCTATCCTTCACCAATTTAAATTGATGACAAGCAACAGATTTGGCATACTACTTATTCTCGTAGAAAGGATTAAAAGAGATATATCAAAACTTGAGAAGGTCTTCAACGAACCACGGTAGGATTGGAACAACAAATGAATTGATATGATGAACAAGGAAGAGAGATCTTGAAAGAACCACCGTAAGAATTGAAAATGATCAAGTAGGGTGCATCACCAAGAAGAATTAGCAAATGAACGAAGGTGCTTGAGGGTATTTAGATACAAATGAACTAATAGATCACGAGCTGATTAGAGAACACTTGAATGATGCACCGTAAGAATTAAGAACGAGAGCTGAACGCTGAGAATGAGTAGTATTCGAAATGATGGCCTTCGGAGGAAAGAAATGGAAACAACTCATGAAATGCTCCGGATGGGTGAAAAGAATTCTCACAATCGAAAACAATTATGAGAGGATGGCAACAAGCTAGCACCATGGATCTTGAAGAGAATAGAGCAAGATTAAAGAGAAATCCTTCCTCGGTCTTCAAATGATGAGAATGACAACAAGAAACACCACCAAGAATTATTGAGATACTCCGGGAGAATTAAAAGGGAAGAGATTGAGCCAACTATGAAAAGAATTTGAAAGATCTTGGAGAAAAAAAACATTTGACTGATGATAACTCATTCTTACGTCAAACTTGGAGAAGAATTTAGGATAGCTCTGGGAAAATAGAAGAGTCGTAAGATCCTCGAAAAGACACGTGGGTTAGGGCCCACTCAAAAGAACACCGCTGAAATGATTTAAAAGAGATGTTGCACCGGTTGAATTAAATGACTTGAATGGGATAATAATCTCCAAATAGCTTGAACGGATTAAGAATGGAAACACAAGTCTTCGAGATATCTTGAGCACTCCAGAATAACAAATAGTGAGAAGTAGAATGATAATGAGGTTCACCGGTATGAGAAGACATTAGAAACGAGGAAAGGAATATGATGAATATCGAAAGCTTGAATAGGATCCACCGGAGAAGAAACAACAATGAAGGATGATGAACTTGAAAGCTCGTGAGCATCTTCACGAGGGATCACCGGATCAGAACATTGAAAGAAAAAGAATGAAGAGACTTCACATGAATAAATGGATACTTGATTAAAATAAATGAGTCCTTGAAGAAAAAGGGTGGGTGGGCGGGAAAAACAAAGACAACTTGGGCTGACCGAAACAAGCACGGTTGAGAAAACTTAGAATTGATCTTGCGGATGTTGAAATGATCGGATCCATTTGAAGAGAAGCACACCGGTTGGAAAGAATTGACATGACAATCTCGATTGTCGAGAAGGATTGGTATTCACGTTCGAGTATGAGAACACCATTTCGGAAAGGTATGGAATCAACACTTGACATTGAAGCAACTCGAGTACCACAACTCAAAACAAAAACAAAGGACTGGCTTGCGAATAAGCGGAACAAACATATGATAGAGATTTCGTCCAAGTTTTCGTGGTGGGGCCTACACGGGCTCAATCGACAGCACCATCATGTACAAGGCAAGGCACATGACATACGAAGCGCCCCCAGTCGGCATAGCCAAGGACTCTTTAAGACACAACGAGACCATCAGAAACCAACCGTGAATAGGCGGACCACTAGACGCCGAACCCCAATTTCATATCATACATCCGTCGGAAAGATATCCTAAGAGCTACTTGAATTCCCACCTATGAAACTCCGAAATTTTACGGTTATGCAATCTGGTGTTGGGGATACAGGGAGCAATATATATCTCACCCAAGCTAACAATCCCTACATCCATTTGTATCCATCCTTCAACACATAACCAAGAAACCTTCGAAATCGTCTACCTCAACCTTCAAAAGCATCCGTTATACGAGTCATGGCAATACTCCGTACTCACCTCAAGATTGGGTTAGCGGGGTTATCTCACCAACAACTGCATAAAAGAGATTTTCGATGTCGGCGCACTAAACTCGTATTCCGAATCGCAACGATAAAATTATGACGACAACACCTCGGAGCTCAACTCCCGGGACACCGCCACAACCCCTAAATGTCGAGGCACCAAGACAATGTTGTCATCATAAAACCATCGAACGATTCCAAGATACCCGCGTGATCCTAAAAAAAATTAGTGAAATTTGGGAAGAGAAGAGTCAAAACTCTACGTCCAGATACCTCACCGAAGGTCAAGGACTGGGAGTAAAAAGAATCCTACTCTCCGATATATATAATCCTAAATGACTCAAAACATTTTTCTAGACACAACTCGCCACTAAAAACGATCAAGCAAAGGGGCTCCTAAGGTCGGGGATGGCTCTGATTACCAACTTATAACACCCTCGATGCGGCTATATCTCCCACGTGTCGAAGCACGACTTAGAGGCATAACCGCATTGAAAGCAGTGTCGCAAGTGAGGTAATCTTCGCACAATCCAAGTAATACATAAGGGGAAAAGATACATAGTTGGCTTACAATCGCCACTTCACTCAATTACATGAATTAAAGCATTACATCAAACAGATACAATCAAGGTCCGACTACGGAACCAAAATAAAAGAAGAACCCCAAATGCGACAAAGGACCCTGATCGACCCCAACTGGGCTCCACTACTGATCAACTAGAACGAAACAACACAAAAGGCAAGATCTTCATCGAGCTCCTCCTTGAGCTTGGTAGCGTCGCCTGCTCGGTAACATAGGCACCTGCAAACTGGTTTGGAAGTATCTGGTGAGCCACGAGGACTCAGCAATCCCATTACCATGGGTATCAAGACTAGCAAAGCTTAATGGGAAAGGAAGGGGTAAGGTGGTGAGGTTGCAGCAGCGACTAAGCATAATATGGTGGCTAAACATACGCAAAAGAGAGCGAGAAGAGAAACAAGCGGAACGGTCGTGAAGCTAGCAATGATCAAGAGGTGATCCTGAACACCTACTTACGCCAAACATAACACGTAAACCGTGTTCACTTCCGGACCACGAGAAGAGACCATCACGGCTACACACGCGTTGATGCGTTTTAATTCGGATCAAGTGTCAAGTTATCTACAACCGACATTAACAAATTCCCATCTGCCACATAACCGCGGCACGGCTCTCGAAAGTTTATACCGCAGGGTGTCCCAACTTAGCCCATTACAAGCTCTCGCGATCATCGAAGGAATAGACCTTCACCCAAGACACTCCGATCGGACTCGGTATCCCAGACATCAAGACATTTCGACAATGGTAAAACAAGACCAGCAAGACCGCCCGATGCGCCGACAATCCCGATAGGAGCTGCACATATCTCGTTCTCGTGGCAACACCGGATGAGACAAGCTACGAGTAAAACCAGCCCTCGAGTTGCCACGAGGTGGCCCTTGAGCGGCTCGGTTCGACCAACACTTAGACAAGCACCGCCCGGGGCTAAAATAAAGATGACCCTTGGGTTGGCCGACCCAAGGAAAGGGATAGGTGGTGGTGAGGCAAATGGTAAAACCAAGGTTGGGCCTTGCTGGACAAGTTTTATTCAAAGCGAACTGTCAAGGGGGTCCCATAAATCACCCGACCGCGTAAGGGACGCAAAATCCGGGAACATAACACGGTATGACGGAAACTAGGCGGCAAGAGTGGAACAAAACACTGCATAAGGCCAAGCCTTCCACCCTTTACCAAGTATATAGATGCATTAATAATATAAGAGATATTGTGATATCCCAACAAGAACCCTGTCCACCATGGAGAAATCTTCAACTTCACCTGCAACTAGCAACGCTATAAGAGGGGCTGAGCAAAAGCGGGAACATAGCCAAACAACGGTTTGCATAGGAAAGGTGTCAAAGGTTAGGGGTTCATGGCAATTTGGGATGGCTGGACAAACAGGTAATAGGTAGCGCAGCATAGCGAAAGAACGAGGCAACTAGCATAGCAATGATAGTAGTGAGATCCAAGGTAGCGGTCATCTTGCCCGAAATCCCGCCAGAAGAAGAACGAGTCCATGAAGAAGACAAGCGGATTTAAGTCGAACGAATCCTCACAACTCCGAACGAAACCGGCTAACGAGAGAAGCAAACCGAAAGAAGCAAACAACATAATAAGCAACCATCGCATGATCATGGCATGATGCACAACCAAGTATGATGCATGTCCGGTTTAATGAGGCATGGCATGGCAAAGCAAAGTGCAACAAACAACACTACAAATTAAGTGGAGCTCAATATGCAACGAGTTGCATATTGACGGAACACCACATCAATTATTTAGTTCTCTCTTGTTTAAGCTACCCAACAATATTAAATGTTGTTAAACATGGCAAGAGGTGAAGCATAATGAAACTACCTAACTAGGCAAGTTTAAATGAGGCCGGAACAATAAATAACAATTCCGGAAAATCCTCATAGGCATATTTTAAGGTTTGGTACTGTTCTGCCCTAAACACAATTTTAGAGTTGTTAAACATGCAAGATGAGTGCACCATGTTAAACTAGGCAAAATTCTACCCCATTTACATATAAAGTTTATTAAAGTCCGAGCTACGGTTATTAAGTTATGAATTAAATCATTTAAACATGGCATTTAAGCAAATTTAATCAAACAACATTTTAAACATTTCAAACATGGATGAAAATGGCATATTATGAAACTAGATGAAAAACTAAGCATTTTACATATAAAGTTTGTTTTAATCCGATGCACGGTTGTGGAGTTATTATATGCATGAACATTAGGGGTTTTTCAGAAACAGGAACTCGATAAATAGCAAAATTCACGGTATTTGGAAAAAAAAACAACACGGGCCAAACTGCTAGCTGGCCCAACCAGAAGGAAAAAAAAAAATGAGAGGAGAGGCGCTGCATGGTAGCTCACCCATGGGCCTAGCCCACTGGAGGAGAGGAGGCAGGAGCAGCCGGGTGTGGGGGGCGCAGCTGGCCTTGAGGCGCTGGGCTGGCCTTGAGGTCGCTGGCCCAGGCGCTGCGGGCTGGACCGGCTGGCGCTGGCGACGCGGTCCAGGAGCGCCGCGGTCAACGGGGAGAGCGGGCGACTGCGCTCGTCTTCGGAGCAGAGGAAACAGGGGCGCCGGCGGCAGCGGGTCTCAGCGCGGGGAAGAAGGTCCGGGGAAGGCAACAGCCTGAGGGGCGGCGCGAGCGAGCTGGGTCTTCGCTCGGGCCCGATCCGAGGCGCCAGAGGCTCGCTCTGTTCCGACGAAGCAGCGGTCGCGGCAGGGCTGAAGACTCGGCGCAGGCAGCAGCAGAGGGCGGAGGAGGCCATGGGCGGCGGTCCCGCCGGATCCGGACGGATCTGCCCCGGGAGCTCATTCCGGCGGCAGAGGGAGGCGGGCGACGGTTGGCCGGCTCCAAAGAAGGGATGACGAACGGCAGCGGCTGTTGCTCCTGCAAAGACAAGAGCGGAGAGAGAGATGTGAGGAGAGACAGGAAAAGAAGAAGGAAGAAGAATCAGCAAAGGAGAGGGACGCGACGCCTCGCTAGTCGCCAAGTAGAAGCGGCTCGGAGGCCTCGGGCACGAGGAGAACGACGAGCGGCGCTGGTTCTCGGCCAGGAGGAGGAGGAAGCGAAGGGAGCCATGGGACGGCCCTGGTTGGGTGGATCGATGGAAATCGGTGGGGATTGGCGGTGTTGAAATCCTCAGGATCGGGATGGATCCCGAGAGAGTGGCGGCGGCGTGGGGATTAGGTGGATGGGACAAGATCCCTAAAATTTAGGGTTGGCCTGATATATAAAGCACTGGATTTTGGTTAGGGGCTATTTCATCCCTACGATCGTAATCGGACGATCGCGGATAAAATAGCTAGGGAGTCCAAAAGAGAAAACGGAGATATTTTGTAGATGTTAGGGGATGATCCGGATCCAACGGTGACGACCGAGCGGTCCGGGTTCGGGGAAGTTTTTCGGACGCCCGGAAGAGGAGGGGGTGGTTGTGCAGAGAGGGTCAAACGGTCAGACAACAAAAGAACGGTTGGTCTGAGAAACGTCAACGGAGGCGAGGGAGAAGCGGCAACTAACAACGGATGCACGCAAGAGGGGCTTGACGAAACGCCATGGAGACAAAGGGTTTTGTTGGTCTCGGAGAAAGAGAGAAGAGAGGGGTCCAAACGGTCTGAGGGAATGTCAACAAGGACAAGCGGTCCGAGGGAGGGTGAAGAAGGCAAAGGGAGAAACGGCAGCGACGAACGAATGCAAGTTTTAAACAATGACGGCAACGAAAGTGCCGATGTAATGCGGATGATGACATGATGAAATGCATGACATGAACAAAAAGCAAAACGAAAGACAAAAACCCAACCACGGAGAAAATAATATCTCGCATCTCCGGAAAAGGCAAGAGTCGGAGTTACGAATATGGAAAGTTGTATCCGGGGCGTTACAATCTACCTCATCAATGACCTCGTACGCCGCAATGGAGCTAGTCCACCATCGTCGTCTTCCCCTGCACCGTCTTGCACGGTCTAGGATCTGCTTCTCGGAAGCTGACACGAAGCGCAGAAGCACCACCGTCATGGACAATGAACTGACTTCCGTTGCCGACCATGATGCATAGAGGCCACCGCGACCATCGTTCTCCTCCTCGATTGGTAATGTGTGTATTGAATCACTTAGCAATACATGGGAAGTTCCAATTTTGTTCATACCTACCCTTCAAATTTCCTGGATGCTATTGTTCCCGTAAAAGTAATTGGTTATAGCCTCCATTGTCCAATAGAATATCACTTGTAATTGTGCGTCACTCCTGTATCGCGCTGTGCTTGGGTAGGTTCTTCATCTGCAACCAGTAGTATGGCAAATGATGGAAAGTTTTTTAGAACTAGCAAGATGCCCATGCGTTGCACGAAACATCAAGAGGCATTTGTATGAGAAGTTTATCTTGTAGGAGAAAAGGATGAATGAGGGAAGGCCTTATTTGCAAATCTGGAGAGGGGTGTGGGTATCTTTCTGCAAAATTGCCATAGTTTCCTTCCTATACGTCGGATATAAATCAGACGGCCTATATTGCAAGATGGAAGGCACACCACATCATCACCAACTCTGTTTTTTAAAAGAAAAAGAAAAAAAGTAGAAAAAAAGAGTAGAGAGTAGAGAAGTAGAGATAAATATTAAATATAAAATAAATATAACAGTAGAGAAGAGTGTAGAGATAAATATTAAATATAAAATAAATATAACGGTAGAGAAGACAGTTGAGATAGCAGGGACGTCGTGAAGGGATCGCGCGTGCGCGGGAAAAAGCTGCCGGGCACGCGCTAGTTTTGGCGCACGGCGTCCGGCGCGCTTTATAAAATCCAACGCCCTCCTACCGCTCTCTCCCCACTCTGTGCCTCACCCCCGCTCTCTCCCCGCTCTGCGCCTCGCCACCGCTCTCTCCCCGCTCTTTCTCGCCACGCCGCCGCGTCGCCGGGAAACTTGGGGATACCGCGGCGTCCGCGCGTGCCCCTCCGGCAGCTTCTCCACCGAGATCCGGTTCCACGGGATGCGCCTCGGCCTCGACAATTTTGACACCACCAACGAGGCCACCTGCGTGTACGACGCGGCGGCGTGGCGCCTCCGGTGGCCTCATAGAACATTGAACTTCCCCAACGTGTCGACGCGGGAGCGGGCGCACCGTCTCGGCATCGCCGATATAGACGAGGAAGCCATGGCGCTATGGCGCCAACGCTTCCCGCAGGACATCATCAAAGAGCACGTGTTCTACATGCAAAGAAGGGCAGAGAGGGAGAAGAGGAGGGCGGAGCGAGCCACCTATCGCGAGGACAAGCGTACGAGAAAAGCGGACGCTCAATTCAACATGAGACTAAGAGCAGCGTCGCCCTAGGAATCCGACGACTATCGGTATTTTCACGCCTACATTGTGACGTCGGAGGAGGACATCACCGAGGAGGAGTCGGACGACGAGGAGTAGTTAAACTATCTATTTTTATGCATATATTCTATATCTATGGTGAGAACTATCTATGTCTCTACTCTCTAGTCCCTGCTCTCTATCTCTACTTCTCGATCTCAGCACTGTAAATGCTTTTTTTAAAGCTCCGCGCATTGCGCTTCTGCTGGAGATGCTCTAACATGGCAGACGAGTGCTTTAATGTTGTCCACCAGATGCGTGAGTATTACTAGTATATTTTTCTTGCCATGTTGTGATTTTAAAACCACGAGTGCGAACATGCAGAGGAGCAATGAAGACCAAACACGGGATATTGGGGACATCTTCAATTACTTTTGTTTAGCCTCATGTTCTTCGATCTGTATATGTTGTAGTTTATGTTTCTCTTAGCCTCGTGTTCTTCATGTGTAATAAGAAGAGTCTTAATCGTCCTAGTGCTTTCGTTTTTAGCTTGATGTAGGAAGTGGGTGTTCCCACCTTGTAGTCTGTTTTTATATATTTTTCGGTTGAATTCACTTCTCCGAGTCCTGTTTATCTGGCTTCTACTAAATGGATCTGGGTTGCTCTGAGTATTGATCTAAAAAATAAGTAATGTCATGATGTAGTTCCTGCGAGGAGGGAAGTATGATCAACCTCGAGATCATGTTTCCAAAATGAGGCTGGATTAAACACAAGGTGCCAGTTACCTAATGATGCTGGACTAGACACAAGGTGTAAATTCCCAGATGATGCTGGATTACACACAAGCCAGGTGGAGTCGTCAAGTGTTCGAGTCCTCGTGGCTCTAGTAAAGGCCGAAAGAAAGCGTGTTGCAGCCCTTGAGAATGTAGCTAAGTTCCCGAAGAAGCGAAAAGAGCAATCAGATGCTCTCTTCACCCAAGCCAAAGAAGAGATGGAAGAAGCCAGAAAGAAGCTAGCCGAGGCAGAGCAGGCTAGGCGTCTCCTGCTATCTAAAACTGTTCTCAATACAGATTTTCCTTCATAATAGCTAGGTTCAAATGTATATCTAGTCAGCATGCCTGTTGTGATGTCCGTGCATCTACTGATGTGGCACAAAATAATTTTTTAGGGTCATGTAATAACAACAATTACTTTCCAAACAATAATAAATGAAGCATTGGGCATGGTATAGTTCACGCGCAAGCACACCATTCCAAGTTCAACTTCCACATCAAACTCATGTTCACAGATATCTGCACATTCATAGATAATGTCCACAACCATGATTAACTTCAAAGCCAAAAAAAGTGAGGAGAGTTATAAATAAAGAGAAACCTCTAGTTCCTGCTACCAGCGCGAGCACAACAACTCAAGACCATGCGTAATTAATTATATTTTGATCATTTTTTCTGTTCTAAAATGCCAGCCGGCTCGCGGAAGGACGTGTTGCCGGCACACACACGGATTCAATGGATGCAGGCAGGGCAGTATGAAGCCGGTTGCATGCGGCGAGGAGGCGTGTTCAGCCGGTCCTGCAGCGAGTGGGGCCCTCTTGGCCAGCACGCCGGTTCAATGCCTGCGCTATGAGAGGTTGCATCCGTCTCAAAGCAATCACTCCCGCCAGTCCTTTTTTGTTTGGGTATAACAAAATCTCGTTTTCCAGTCACATTTTACAAGTAAAATTTGTGGACAAACTTTGACCCAAAATACGATGGGGACTAGTAAACAAGGATGGAGGTAGTAGTTTTTTTATCAAAGAAGAGTATCCCCCTTCCGATTTTCATTACTGAAAACCAACATCTAAACCATAGTATTTGCCCAAGAACTACCAGGTTCAACATCTCGCAATATAAACCCATACAACCATACGCCAAGGAGGTAGTAGTTATGAATTCTATTTTTTCTCCATATCAATCGTTCTAAAATCTACTTAAGTACTTATAACGCGCCCTTGAAAATCGGAACTCTTACCCCGCTAAAAAATGATATTTTAAATGTGGCTACTCAATCTGTGGCAACTGGCGAGCCACCGCATCCAGGTCGTTCACCTGTGGTCCCGACCATCAACTCCTATGGATCAAATTATCACGCGAGCTGACTATTCCTACAAAGGTGCGCTCCACCACGTACCTGGTACCCGCGCATGCAGCAATCGTGCACCTAGGGTTTTAGGGTTTATTTGTTAACGGTGCCTTTACGTAACTCTCATGTGTGTGAGACAGCGCGAGACTGACTGTGTGCGTAATAAATACTAGCAATGTGCCAATGGGTTGCCTGGTGTCCAAAAAATTATAGAGTAGTAATAACTACTAGCAATGTGCCAATGCGTTGCCACACGATCAAAGTAGATTAATACATATTCACCGATTTGATAGAAAAAAGAGTGTAGTTTTGAAATATGTGTATCACTAAAAATATCTTATGTTTCACTCAAAATATATTCCTTTGGCGGTTTTGATGAGATAAGGGAGGAATGTTGTTGGTTTCAAGATTCGTGAAGTGGTATATCTCTAATTTCTATTCTTACTAGCAAGATACCCATGCATTCCATGGAACATCAAGATCTTGTGGGAGAAAAGGATGAACGAGGGAAGGCCTTATCTGCAAATGTGGAGAGGAGTGCGGGTAAATTGCCATAGTTTCCTTCCTATTCGTTAGATATAGATTGGACGGCCTATATTGCAGGATGGCAGGCACACCGTCATCATCGACTATGCTCTTCTATAAGAGTAGAGATAAAAACAGAGTTGGTGATGATGGTGTGCCTGCCATCCTGCAATATAGGCCGTCCGATTTATATCTGACGGATAGGAAGGAAACTATGACAATTTTGCGAAAATATACCCACATCGCTCTCCACATTTGCAAATAAGGCCTTCCCTCATTCATCCTTTTCTCCCACAAGATAAACTACTCATACAAATGCATCTTGATGTTCCGTGCAATGCATAGGCATCTTGCTAGTTGTTGCAAAAAGCCCATGTGTGTTTGTGTGTGTGTGTTGTGTGTGTGTGAGAGAGAGGGAGAGAGAGGAGGAGGACGGAGTGCATGTGTGACAAAGACACAAAGAGTGTGTGTGCGAGAGGTATCATCTTAAACTAAGGAGATAGTGTGTGTGTGCACAATCAAGATGGCATGTCTCAAGAAGGGACAAAAAATCTACATAGATACAAGGAGCGCGAGAGAGACATGTACGCGATAGTGGAAGCACGAGTGTGCGGGTGTATAAACCTATCTGGAGGCTAGTCGTTCAATGATGTGAGAGAAATACGAGTCGTGGGTGCGAAAGAGAGAGTTTTGTGTGTGTGTGTGTGTGTGTGTGTGTGTGTGTGTGTGTGTGTGTGTGTGTGTGTGTGTGTGAAGAGAGACGATAGTCGGGAAGGGGAGTGGAAGCAGGAGCTGTGTGTGTGTGTGTGTGTGTGTGTGAGAGAGAGAGAGAGAGCGGGGGGAGTTTGTGTGATCGGTAAACAAATGAATAATGTCAGTTTTATAACTGGGATGGAGACGGAAAGGAGACCGCAACAAATGTTGTGTCTGCAGGAGAGAGTAATTTTAGTGGTATGAGTCATATCTAGAGGCATATAGGGTGTGTGAGAGAACCCCATAGAGAGAAAGACAAAGTAAAAGATGAGTGAGACTGTGTGTGTGGCGGTGAAAAAGAAAGCTTAGGTACCTAGTGATACCAGAGAACGGTAGAGACGTGAGAGATAATGAAAACCGTGTAATGTATAATGATAGGGAGAATGTGACACTTCCCAAGGTAGAAATTGAGAGACCATGTTTGCGAAGATAGGAGAAACATGAAGTGAACGTGCAGATGAGCTGGAGAAATGTAACATCCCAATTTTTTAATTTGGATGTTATACATAAGTCATCATATTTTATTTGCTATTCGTTGCGATCCGAGAAAATCCTAAGCAACTCAAGGACCCACGGAGAGAGTTGGGGATTTTGTTTATTTTCGTATTTGAATTTTCTCAAATATTGAAAATAGGATCATCTTGGTTTCAATAATTTTTCTCTCTGAAATATTTCCGATATTAAAAATACTAGAGAGGAGATAAAATGACTTCTCCAAAAATAAAAAGAAATATTGGAGGAAAAATGTTAAAATCAAATAGATATTTTATTTGATTTTATTTGGATTTTTATTCGGAGTTATTTTATTAAATTAGGAAAAAATTGCATTTTTGAAAATTGCATTAGGTCCGAGAAAATTGTTCAATTTGTCCTAAACTTTATTAGAGGACCGTGAAAATTTATTTCGGAATTTTTGGACACCGTTTGATATTTCTTTTTATTTATTTACTCCGTCCATTTAAAAAAAACGCGAACCGCCTTTGGGCCGTGCCCGAGCCGGACACGTCCCACCGGCCTCTTTACAAGGCGAGGCCGAGGCCGCCTCAGCCCCAAGCCGCCCCAGCCCACCGAGCCTCCGAAACCCTAGCGCCGCTGCCTCGAGCCCCGCACCGCCTCGGGATCCGTGCCGCTGGAGTTCGCCGCCGCCGACAGGTTTTTTCGGTTTTTCGCCGGTTTATTCCGATAAACCCTAGATCCGGTTTTTATTGAGTAGATCGGTTCGGTTTTCTCGGTTCGCCGGTTTAGATCGGGTTTTCGTTTATTTTCGGTTCGGATCTAATTTACGAACGTTCAGTCATTTAGATCTGTTAACGAATGAATTCGTTCGTTAGTCTCTGTTAGCGGACGTTCGTCCGATAGATTTTTCTTTTTCTGTTTTATTTTCTGTGAGGGACCTATCCGCGATTATTTTTATCGCATATTAGCCCCTGATCTTCAAACCCTCACAACTTTTTAACCGTTCGTCTAAATCCAGTGAAACCAACGCCAAAATCTTCGTCTCGAACCCCTCTTTCTAGTTAATCAACTTGAACATGATTTTGAAAATTTAAAATTTGGTTTCAAGCAGATTTGAATTCGAACTTCTTTTGATCGTAGTTTGAGTTTCGTAGCTCCGATTTGGTTGATTCTTTTTGCAAATCAAAGCTCTTCAGTTGAAGTTTCAGATTTGATCTTTCTCATCTGAGTTTTACCCTTGCATCTATGATTAATTGCTTATGTATGCTATTTTTTTTTCTTGCGATAGAATTCCCGGAGTGCCAAGTGTGCTACTACGAGTCTCTAGGGTTTGCAGATCGTCAGCAAGGCAAGTAACACTTTGATCATATCCCTTTATTACCCAGTTTTATGCATTAGCTCTAATCCTCAAACATTGCATGAGTAGGATCTGATAAACATGTGGGTATTGGGAAGTAGATGATGAGGTAGAACCTATTGTCCTTTATATCAAACCCTTGGGAGTTACTTCTACGTTATGCTTATACTGCTATGCTATGCTCGTAGACGTGGTTTGGTTTGAGAGAATCCATGATAGATGTGAGAGTTGTTAATTAATGGTTAACTTAAGGTGGCTACTTAATACACATCTGGGTGGATTGCTTGAGGCACCCTGGAGCACCCAGTGGTTGTCAGGGCACCTGGAGAATCCAGTGTTGTCCTAGGATATCCCGGAGTACTCGTGTGATCATCCTATGGTTCGGCACCCAGGCTCAAAGGGGTCATAAGATTATTCATGCTAGAAACTTCCGTGTGCAGCCACAAGCCATTATGGCCTCTGGCATAGTTGAGTATGTTGTGTGACCTCTTTTAGTGGTAGGCTAGCAGATATAGGGGAAAGTAGGTGTAACTGTCTACCCAGACTAAAGAGCTAATGCTTCTGAAAGACTGTGTCTCGGTCATTCGTTTCTCAAACACCATGTAGTGTGAGAAATCCAACGGAGGAGATCGAGTCTTGTGGGCGAAAAGTGCGCAAACCTCTGCAGAGTGTACAAACTAATCATGATTAGCCGTGTCCCCGGCTATGGACATCTTGAGTATCCGATACTTGAATTATTGATTTGATCTCATCACTCTAAATTAAATTTGTTGGGTTATTAACTATGCTTAATTGGTATTGAGTTGGAGGAACCTTCTCAATGTTTGTCAACCACTATGATAGTTAAATAAAATCTATTCCTTTGTTGTAAGGAACAATTGGCTTTATGCAAAATATTTGAACTTAGAGCTTTCCACTAGCCATATATGCATGTAGTGATAGCATTTACCTGTTCATTTCTCTACTGTGTTACTATGCCAGCATATTACATGTGCTGACCCATTTCGGGTTGCAACATATCATGTTGCAGACTTTTCAGACGAAGATTAAGGTGCGCTAGGTCGTTGTCGTGCACTCAGCTATGCCGTCGGAGTAGATGGACTCATTTACCTTCGATGCTTCCGCAGTTATTTTATTTAGATGGCCTTAAGCCATATTATTGTAATAAGTTCTCTTTTGATACATTCCATGTAATAAGTGTGTGATTGCACTCTGTTATAAATCCTTCAAGTACTGTGTGTGTCAGCATTACTGATCCAGGGATGACACTTATGCACGGAGATTTGACCTTCTGAGGTCGGATCGCTACAAGAAAAGCGAACGATAGCTACATGAAGGAGCATGCGAGAGAGATGGGCGTGAAATGAGTCAACATAAAAGGGATTCAAATATTTGAATTCTAGATGATGACACATGTAATTCATATTCGAACCAAAATTGATCTATCACACATGCATACTCATATGAATTCACACACATCTGTGTTATTTAATATGTAGATATTACTGATCCATACATTTTAGTAGAACATAATTTGGTTTAATTTTTTTTTGAATTCAACCTTATTATTTTGAGGTCATTGTGTTTGTAAATCATATTATATACATATAAAGTAGCAGAATTCTTTGTTGTGCTTTTGAAAGTATATATAAAACATGATGTATATAGAATTTTATTCCAATCGCAAATGGATCCTACCCGAACAAAAATAGAATACAAACTGGATTCGAATTGAGTTGGCATGGTAAACGTGAACTCTTGCTCTGCAAAAATTTGAACAAAGTGGGGAAAGTCGCAGTAACCGCCCGATACCAAAATCTGCGAGATTGAAATTACTGCCTATCCCTGACACACAAAGCATATCGGCTCGATTTCTATAGGTTTCGATAGGGGTAGGTTTGTAATTTCACTCAAACGTGACATAACTGCCTCTCACCCGGATTCATACACGGTGGGCACCAAAACACAGTGTCTCCTCGGCCGAAATCGACTCCCTCCCCGATTCATACACGGTGGGCACCAAAAACTAACTCTCGTCGACAAATATTTGGTGTATGCGAGATTACCGTCCTATCCCCAACCGACTAATATTGCTGTGATGTAGGAAATTTTAAACGGGGGCTAAGTTTGTAAATTTTCTCGCATTTGAGACAAGCGTGCCCTGAAGACATGGTTCCCCCTTCCTCTCTCCCTTCATTTCCCCATTCATACTCCGTGGGCGCCAAAACACCCTCTCCACCCCATCCTATGATGTCTACTACACAACCTTCTTCTTGTAGACGTTGTTGGGCCTGCAAGTGCACAGGTTTGTAGGACAGTAGCAAATTTCCCTCAAGTGGATGACCTAAGGTTTATCAATCCGTGGGAGGCATAGGATGAAGATGGTCTTTCTCAAGCAACCCTGCAACCAAATAACAAAGAGTCTCTTGTGTCCCCAACACGCCCAATACAATGGTAAATTGTATAGGTGCACTAGTTCGGCGAAGAGATGGTGATACAAGTGCAATATGGATGGTAGATACACTACTAGGGAAAAGGCTATACACAGAATTTTAGCAGCAGCGAGGGTTAAAAACCCTCGCTACTGCTACTTACTAGCAGCGCAGGTTTTTAAACCTCGCTACTACTAAGTTGATAGTAGCAGCGCGGGTTTGTAACCCTTGCTACTACTAAGAGGTCTCTACCGTGCTCCCCGGGATATGCCATAGTAGTAGCGCGGGTTTTTAACCCTCGCTACTACTAAGTTGATAGCAGTAGCGCGGGTTTTTAACCCTCGCTACTACTATGTGGCCCCAGGACCATGCCATAGTAGTAGCGACGGTTATGAACCCGCGCTACTGCTATCAACTTAGTAGTAGCGAGGGCTAAAAACCCACGCTACTGCTAATCGTCTGCCATAGTAATAGCGCGGGGTATGGCCTATTTGTCAAAGTCTACCCCCGCCCCCGGACCGCCTTTTCAGTCTAAAAAAATATAAAAGAAAATGATAAAAATGTCAAAAAAATAAAATAAAATAAGTTTCCCATGTGATATGTGGTCTAGTTGTTGGGAAAATTTACAAATATGAATTTCGACTTTATTTGCAAAATCTCTCTCGAAATTTGTAAAATGGCCATAACTTTTGCATACGAACTCGGATGAAAAAGTTTTTTATATGAAAAATTATCTACTCGAAAAGTTACATCCAAATTTAACAGGGGGGAACCCCGTTAAACATTTTTAAAATCCTCGAAAACCTAACAGAAAAAAGTTACGGGGCTTTTAAGATCTGGAGGCAAAAAAATTCAAAAAAATCAGTTTTTTATAAATTTTTGTTAAATCTGGTCTAACTATGGTCAAACTAATTATTCAAGAATATTAGTGTTACTAAATAATTATTTTAGTTTTTTTGAATTTCGGTCAAATCTGGTCAAACTATGGTTAAACTATGGTCAAATCTGGTCAAACTATGGTCAAACTGTGGTCAAACTAATTATTCAAGAATTATTAGTGTTACTAATTTTTTAGAACAATAGTTTCAAACTCAAAGAGTGAAATGTGTAACTTCATGCTCAAGCTAAATTCCTGAGGTTAATAGGATTGACATCTTAATATTGTCAGGAAAACAACAAGTGCAGACTTGGAAACGAGGGAGAATAGAACCCGAAAGTTAAGCGTGCTCAGGCTGGAGTAGTGAGAGGATGGGTGACCGTCCGGGAAGTTAGATGATTTGGAATGATGAGGGGTGATTAGAGATTAAATTGAGCAGCGATGAGGGGTGATTAGAGATTTGAGGTTAAAATAATTCAGAAATTTGAAAATTAGGGAAAAAATGAAAAAAAAATCGAAAAAATTCCAAAAAAAATCAGAGATTACAGATTAGTAGTAGCGCGGGTTTTTACCCACGCTACTGCTATACGTTAGATGTAGCGCGGGTTGCACCCACGCTACTGCTATAAGTTAGTCAGGCGCCTTATTAGTAGCGCCGGCCCCCGCGCTACTAATATGCCCAGAACCCGCGCTGCTGCTAGGCTTTTCCCTAGTAGTGATATAGGTTTTTGTAATCTGGTAATATAAAAATAGTAAGGTAACTAATGATAAAAGTGAGCGTAAACGGTATTGCAATGATAGGAAACAAGGCATAGGGGTCATACTTTCACTAGTGCAAGTTCTCTCAACAATAATAACATAGATAGATCATATAACAACCCCTCAACATGCAACAAAGAGTCACTCCAAAGACACTAATAGCGGTGAACAAACGAAGAGATTGTGGTAGGGTACGAGACCACCTCAAAGTTATTCTTTCAGATTGATCTATTCAAGAGTTCGTACTAGAATAACACCTTAAGATACAAATCAACCAAAACCATAATGTCACCTAGATACTCCATTGTCACCTCAAGTATCCGTGGGCATGATTATACGATATGCATCACACAATCTCTTATTCATCCAACCAACACAAAGTACTTCAAAGAGTTCCCCAAAGTTTCTACCGGAGAGTCAAGATGAAAACGTGTGCCAAACCCTATGCATAGGTTCATGGGCGGGATCACCAAAACATACATCAAGTGGCACGTGATATCCCATTGTCACCACAGATAAGCACGACAAGACATACATCAAGTGTTCTCAAATCATTAAAGACTCAATCCGATAAGATAACTTCAAAGGGAAAACTCAATTCATCACAAGAGAGTAGAGGGGGGAGAAACATCATAAGATCCAACTATATTATCAAAGCTCGTGATACATCAAGATCGTGCCATAGAGAGAACACGAGAGAGAGAGAGATCAAACACATAGCTACTGGTACATACCCTCAGCCCCGAGGGTGAACTACTTCCTCCTCGTCATGTAGAGCGCCGAGATGATGAAGATGGCCGCCGGTGATGGGTTCCCCCTTCGGCAGGGTGCTGGAACGGGCTCCTGAGAGGTTTTTGGTGGCTACAGAGGCTTGATGTGGCGGAACTCCTGATCTATCATGATATGTGATGTTTTTAGGGTACATGGGCTTATATAGGCGAAAGAAGTCGGCCGGGGAGCCTCGAGGGGCCCACGAGAGGGTAGGGCACGCCCAGGGGGTGGGCGCGCCCCCTGTCTCGTGGCCTCCTCGATGATCTTCTGACATGAACTCCAAGTCTCCTGGATCATATTCTTCCTAAAAATCACGCTCCCGAAGGTTTCATTCCGTTTGGACTCCGTTTGATTGATATTCCTTTTCTTCGAAATACTGAAACAGGCAATGAAACAGCAATATGGGCTAGGCCTCCGGTTAGTTGGTTAGTCCCAAAAGTAATATAAAAGTGTATAATAAAGCCCATAATCATTCAAACAGATAATAAAATAGCATGAATGCTTCATAAATTATAGATACGTTGGAGACGTATCAGCATCCCCAAGCTTAATTCCTACTCGTCCTCGAGTAGGTAAATGACAAAAGAAAGAATTTATGAAGTGTGAATGCTAGAAGGTGCACAAGTTTGATCAATGATAATTTCAATCACCTTTTCTAGCATGATAATATGTCATAACAGTAGTTCATCTCATAAAACTTCTCACGATAAAGTAACAAGCAATTCACATATCAAACCATAGACCATAAACTTTCTTGAAAAGTAGCAAACTTCATTCTCAGTCATCAAAGAATTGCAATTCATCTTATTTTCAGGAATAGCAAACTCCACATACTCAACTATCATATAGTCTTGTACAATTGCTAACACTCACGCAATACTAATGGTTATGGAGTTTCAATCGACACTGAGAAAGATAGGGGCTTATAGTGTTGCCTCCCAATGTATTCACCTTTGGGTGATGTCAACAATAATAGCTCATGCTAACTTACATCCAATTGGATATATATATTAGGATCTTCCCAACACGAGGTGCTTGCCAAAGGATAAAATGAAAAAAGGGAAAGGTGAAGATCACCTTGACGCTTGCATAAAAGTAAAAGACATAAAGTAAAAGTTAGGCCCTTCGCAGAGGGAAGCAGAGGTTGTCATGCGCTTTTAGGGTTGGATGCACAAAATCTTAATGCAAAAGAACGTCACTTTGTATTGCCACTTGTATATGGACCTTTATTATGCAATCCATCGCTTTTATTGCTTCCATAACAAGATCGTATAAAGCTTATTTTCTCTGCACTAATAAGTCATACATATTTAGAGAGCAATTTTTTATTGCTTGCACCGATGACAACTTACTTGAAGGATCTTACTCAATCCATAGGTAGGTATGGTGGACACTCATGGCAAAAATTGGGTTTAAGGATATTTGGAAGCACAAGTAGTATCTCTACTTGGTGCAAGGAATTTTGGCTAGCATGAGGGGGAAAGGCAAGCTCAACATGTTTGAATGATCCATGACAATATACTTTAACTGAGATGTGAGAAAACATAACCCATTACGTTTTCTTCCTTGTCCAACGTGAACTCTTTAGCATGTCATACCTAATGAGTGCTCCCAATTATAAAAGATGTCTAGGATAGTATATTTATATGTGAAATCTCTCTTCCTTCAATATTCTTTCATGAATTGTTCAAATGACCAATACAATGCTTGCTAACCTTCAATAAATTTATAACCTCTACTTCTTAGATGTGAAGTAATTACTACCCATGGAATAAGAAAATGAGACATATATAATTTTAGATTTATGACAATCAACTCATTCAACAATTTACTCATAGGATATAAGTGAAGCACGCGAGTAAATGACAAACTACTCCAACAAGATATAAGTGAAGATCAATGAGTAGCTAAATAATTATGTAACTATGTGAAGACTCTCTCTCATTAAAGACTTTCAGATCTTGGTATTGTATCCAAACAGCAAACAAAGCAAAAGAAAAATAACATTGCAAGAATAGCACAATCATGTGGAGAAGCAAAAACTTAGGCTCAACCGATACTAACCGATAGTTGTTGAAGAAGAACGGTGGGATGCCTAACGGGGCATCCCCAAGCTTAGATGCTTGATACTTCTTGAAATATTATCTTGGGGTGCCATGGGCATCCCCAAGCTTGAAATTTTGTGTCTCCTTAGTTCCTCTCATATCATGGTTTCTCTATTTCTCAAAAGCTTCATCCACAACAAACTCAATAAGAACTCGTGAGATAGGTTAGTATAAGCCAACGCAAAACCTTATCATTTTCTACTGTAACAAATCACTAAAGTTATTATTCAACGTTGCATACTAAATGTCTCTGCATATTTAATACTCCTATCATCAAATAGAATCACTAAACAAGCAAGAATATGCAAACAATGCAAACATAACAGCAATCTGCCAAAACAGTACAGTCTGTAAAGAATGCAAGATTCATCATACTTCCCTAACTCCAAAAATTATGAGAAAAATACTACACTGTAGAAGATTTATCACAGCTCAAAATACAAAAAGTTTCACCGTTATACCGTTCTCTGAATTTTCAAGGGAATTTTTGCAACAGCTGTAAACTTTCTATTTTCAAACAGCAACATGTATACTAGCAAAATAAGCATGGTAAAGGCTATCCTTGAAATTTTTATTGAAAATAAAGATGCAAAACATTATTATAATTAACAGCAAGCAAATACTAACAAGAGAAAATGATGCTCCAAGCAAAACACATATCATGTGGCGAATAAAAATATAGCTCCAAGTAAGGTTACCGATGGACGAAGACGAAAGAGCAGATGCCTTCCGGGGCATCCCAAGCTTAGGCTCTTGGTTGTCCTTGAATATAGCCTTGGGGTGCCTTGGGCATCCCCAAGCTTAGGCTCTTGCCACTCCTAACTCCATAGTCCATCGAATTCTTACCCAAAACTTGAAAACTTCACAACACAAAACTCAAGAGAAAACTCGTAAGCTCCGTTAGTATAAGAAAATAAAACCACCACTTAGGTACTGTAATGAACTCATTATAAATTCATGTTGGTGTAATATCTACTGTATTCCAACTTTTCTATGGTTCATACCACTTAATACTAGCCATAGATTCATAAAAATAAGCAAACAACACATAGAAAACAGAATCTGTCAAAAACAGAACAGTCTGTAGTAATCTGTATCAAACGTATACTTGTGGAACTACAAAAATCCTACCAAATTAGGAAGTCCTAAGTAATTTTTGTACCTAAGCAGAGCAAAAAGAAACAGATTGTTACGGCCGTAGAGGCCCACCAGGCAATCTTAGCCCACAAGTTATCTTAGGTTAATTCTTATGCAAGTTATCTTAGGTTAGTTCTTATGCAAGTTATCTAGGTTATAAATATAGGGTGTAAGACTATTTTTGGAATTAAGCAATAAGAAGATTATCTCTATTGCCCGGCTCCCAGAGGAGCCAGAACCCTAGCCGCCCCTTGCCTCTTGCGCTGTCGCCGCCATCTTCCTCTCCCGTGACGGCGCCCAGCCGCCGGCGCGGCCGCTCATCGCCACGCCCAGCCCCCCTTCCCCTACTGCCTACGGCCAAGACCGGGCAGAACCCTAGCTCCTAACACCTTGGTATCAGCTACCTGGGTTTCGACCATGTCATTGCCACCACCAATTCTGCAGCCACCACCGCCGCCGCTACCCACCAGCACCCCCACCGCCGCTGCCACCAACTCCACCACCGCCGCCGCCTTCTCGCCCAGCGCCACGGCCTCGCTCACCCTCCCGTCGGCGCCGATCGCCCCCGCCCCCGGCACAATGCCAAGCCAGGGCCAGCCACCGCCACCCGTACGAAATTTGCCGCCATCTCCTCCCCCAATGCCGAACTAGTTTTCCCCGTAGGCCATGGCCGGCGTGCTCAATGACCTGGTGGTCGCGGTCCAGGGCATCCGTCTCTATTGGGCTAGCCCGTACGGGCCGCCACCGCCACTACCGCCGGCCGTACCCTCGGGACACCTGGCACTGCCGTGGTACTCCGTCCCCGCGGCCATCGCCGGGGGCTACCCGGCGCTACCATCGCCGGCCGCTTCCATTCGCGCTCGCCCGATGGCGATGCGGCCTTCATGGCGCCACTGCGCCGCCAAAGAGCCGGCCAGGCCCGCGATGGCGGCCTAGCCCGCGCCACCCCCCACATCACCGTCCCTCCTGGCGGCCGCAGTGCAGGTTCCGCCGCCGCCATCGCCCAGCCCTAGCCTGGGCCGGTCCGCGCCGGGCGGTCTTCCGATCCAGGAGGTCCGGTTCCCATCGTCACCATCTCCGCTTCCGGGCTGGCTCCACGGGACATCGCCTCCGCCAATTTACACGGAGGCCCGGGAGCCGTCGGGTTCCCAGTTGCAGCCCGAGGCGTCGGATGCCACGGGGGCTTACGCCGGCCTTCCCACCATGGACCTAGCACCGTCACCAGCTCCCCGCACCGCCGAGGCAGTGGGCCATGGCGCGCCAAACCAGTAGCTGCCCCGGTTCGCCAAGCTCGACTTCGCCACTTATGACGGCTTGGACGACCCGCTTGACTGGCTCAACCAGTGTGACCAGGTCTTCCACGGGAAGCGCACACCCGCATCGGAGCGCACTTGGCTGGCTTCCTACCATCTCCGCGGGGCCACCCAGACATGGTACTACGCCCTCGAGCAGGACGAGGGTGGATGCCTCTGTGGGAGCGCTTCCACGAGCTGTGCATTCTTCGCTTCGGACCGCCATTACGCAGGAGCCGATTGGCCGAGTTGGGCCGCCTACCTTTCACCTCCAAGGTGTAGGATTTCGCCGACCGCTTCCAGGCCCTGGCGTGTCACGCGCCAGGTGTGACGGCCCTGCAGCGGGCTGAGCTCTTCGTCGGTGGCCTTCCGAATCACATTCGCGTCGACGTGGAGCTTCGTGGACCCCAGGATCTCCAGTCGGCCAAGTACTATGCCCGCGCGTTCGAGCACCACGCGGTAACCATCCAGCAGGAATCTGAAGGAAATATGCCCTAGAGGCAATAATAAAGTTATTATTTATTTCCTTATTTCATGATAAATGTTTATTATTCATGCTAGAATTGTATTAACCGGAAACATGATACATGTGTGAATACATAGACAAACATAACGTCACTAGTATGCCTCTACTTAACTAACTCATTAATCAAAGATGGTTATGTTTCCTAACCATAGACATGTGTTGTCATTTGATTAACGGGATCACATCATTAGGAGAATGATGTGATTGACATGACCCATTCCATTAGCCTAGCACTTGATCGTTTAGTATGTTGCTATTGCTTTCTTCATAACTTATACATGTTCCTGTAACTATGAGATTATGCAACTCCCGTTTACCGGAGGAACACTTTGAGTGCTACCAAATGTCACAACGTAACTGGGTGATTATAAAGGAGTACAACAGGTGTGTCCAATGGTACATGTTGGGTTGGCGTATTTCGAGATTAGGATTTGTCACTCCGATTGTCGGAGAGGTATCTCTAGGCCCTCTCGGTAATGCACATCACTATAAAGCCTTGCAAGCAATGTGACTAATAAGTTAGTTGCGGGATGATGCATTAAATAACAAGTAAAGAGACTTGCCGGTAACGAGATTGAACTAGGTATTGGATACCGACGATCGAATCTCGGGCAAGTAACATACCGATGACAAAGGGAACAACGTATGTTGTTATGTGGTTTGACCGATAAAGATCTTCGTTGAATATGTAGGAACCAATATGGGCATCCAGGTTCCGCTATTGGTTATTGACCGAGAATAGTTCTAGGTCATGTCTACATAGTTCTCGAACCCGTAGGGTCCGCACGCTTAACGTTACGATGACAGTTTTATTATGAGTTTATAAGTTTTGATGTACCGAAGTTTGTTCGGAGTCCCAGATGTGATCACGGACATGACGAGGAGTCTCGAAATGGTCGAGACATAAATATTGATATATTGGACGGCTATATTCGAACACCGGAAGTGTTCCGGGCGTTTTCGGAGAAAACCGGAGTGCCGGAGGGTTACCGGAACCCCCCGGGAGAAGTAATGGGCCTTATGGGCCTTAGTGGAAAGAGATAGGGGCGGCCAGCATGGGCCGCGCGCCCCCTCCCCCTATGGTCCGAATTGGACTAGGAGGGGGTGGCGCCCCCCTCTTTCCTTCCCCCTCTCCCCCTTCCTTTCCCCCTCCTAGTAGGAGTAGGAAAGGGGGAGTCCTACTCCTACTAGGAGGAGGACTCCTCCTCCTGGCGCGCCCTCTATTGCCGGCCGGCCTCCCCCCTTGCTCCTTTATATAAGGGGGCAGGGGGGCACCCTAGAACACACAAGTTGATCTACGGATCATTCCTTAGACGTGTGCGGTGCCCCCCTCCACCATATTCCACCTCGGTCATATCATCGCGGAGTTTAGGCGAAGCCCTGCGCCGGTAGAACATCATCATCGTCACCATGCCGTCATGCTGACGGAACTCATCCCCGAAGCTTTGCTGGATCGGAGCCCGGGGATTGTCGTTGAGCTGAACGTGTGCTGAACTCGGAGGGTGCCGTACGTTCGGTACTTGGATCGGTCGGATCGTGAAGACGTACGACTACATCAACCGCATTGTCATAACGCTTCCGCTTACGGTCTACGAGGGTACGTGGACAAACACTCTCCCCTCTCGTTGGTATGCCATCACCATGATCTTGCGTGTGCATAGGATTTTTTTTGAAATTACTATGTTCCCCAACAGTGGCATCCGAGCCTGGTTTTATGCGTAGATGTCATATGCACGAGTAGAACACAAGTGAGTTGTGGGCGATACAAGTCATCTTGCTTACCAAAGCATGTCATACTTTGGTTCGGGCGGTATTGTGAGATGAAGCGCCCGGACCGACATTACGCGTACGCTTACGCGAGACTGGTTTCCCCGTTACGAGCACTCGTGCTTAAAGGTGGCTGGCGGGTGTCTGTCTCTCTCACTTTAGCTGAATCGAGTGTGGCTACGCCTGGTCCTTGTGAAGGTTGAAACAACACTAACTTGACGAACTATCGTTGTGGTTTTTGATGCGTAGGTAAGAACGGTTCTTGCTAAGCCCGTAGCAGCCACGTAAAATTTGCAACAACAAAGTAGAGGACGTCTAACTTGTTTTTGCAGGGCATGTTGTGATGTGATATGGTCAAGACGTGATGCTATATTTTATTGTATGAGATGATCATGTTTTGTAACCGAAGTTATCGGCAACTGGCAGGAGCCATGTGGTTGTTACTTTATTGTATGAAATGCAAACGCCCTGTAATTGCTTTACTTTATCACTAAGCGGTAGCGATAGTCATAGAAGCAATAGATGGCGTAACGACAACGATGCTACGATGGAGATCAAGGTGTCGCGCCGGTGACGATGGTGATCACGACGGTGCTTCGAAGATGGAGATCACAAGCACGAGATGATGATGGCCATATCATATCACTTATATTGATTGCATGTGATGTTTATCCTTTATGCATCTTATCTTGCTTTGATTGACGGTAGCATTTTAAGATGATCTCTCACTAATTATCAAGAAGTGTTCTCCCTGAGTTTGCACCGTTGCGAAAGTTCTTCGTGCTGAGATACCACATGATGATCGGGTGTGATAGGCTCTACGTTCAAATACAACGGGTGCAAAACAGTTGCACACGCGAAATACTCAGGTTAAACTTGACGAGCCTAGCATATATAGATATGGCCTCCGAACACGGAGACCGAAAGGTCGAGCATGAATCATATAGTAGATATGATCAACATAATGATGTTCACCATTAAAACTACTCCATCTCACGTGATGATCGGACATGGTTTAGTTGATTTGGATCACGTGATCACTTAGATGACTAGAAAGATGTCTGTCTAAGTGGGAGTTCTTAAGTAATATGATTAATAGAACTTAAATTTATCATGAACTTAGTACCTGATAGTATTTGCTTGTCTATGTTTGTTGTAGATAGATGGCTCGTGCTATTGTTCCGTTGAATTTTAATGCGTTCCTTGACAAAGCAAAGTTGAAAGATGATGGTAGCAATTACACGGACTGGGTCCAAAACCTGAGGATTATCCTCATTGCTGCACAGAAGAATTACGCCCCGAAGCACCGCTGGTGCCGGCCTGCTGCTGATCTAACCGACGACGTTAAGAACGTCTGGCGAGCAAAGCTGATGACTACTCGATAGTTCGATGTGCCATGCTTTACGGCTTGGAACCGGTCTTCAACGATGTTTTGAACGTCATGGAGCATATGAGATGTTCCAGAGTTGAAGTTAATATTTCAAGCAAATGCCCGGATTGAGAGATATGAAGTCTCCAATAAGTTCTATAGCTGCAAGATGGAGGAGAATAGTTACGTCGGTGAACACATACTCAAAATGTCCGGGTATAATAATCACTTGATTCAAGCGGGAGTTAATCTTAATGATGATAGTGTCATTGATGAATTCTTCAATCAACGTCACCAAGCTACAAGAGCTTCGTGATGAACTATAATATGCAAGGGATGGACAAGACTATTCCCGAGCTCTTCGCAATGCTAAAAGCCGCGGAGGTAGAAATCAAGAAGGAGCATCTAGTGTTGATGGTTAACAAGACCACTAGTTTAAAGAAAAAGGGCAAAGGGAAGAAGAAGGGGAACTTCAAGAAGAATAGCAAACACGTTGCTGCTCAAGAGAAGAAACCCATGTCTGGACCAAAGCCTGAAACTGAGTGCTTCTACTGCAAGCAGACTGGACACCGTAAGCGGAACTGCCCCAAGTATTTGGCGGATAAGAAGGATGGCAAAGTGAACAAAGGTATATGTGATATACATGTTATTGATGTGTACCTTACTAATGCTCGCAGAGCACTGGTATTTGATCTGGTTCATTGCTAATATTTGCAACTCAAACAGGACTACTGATTAAGTGAAGATTGGCTAAGGACGAGGTGACGATGCGCGTGGGAAATGGTTCCAAAGTCGATGTGATCGCGGTCGGCACGCTACCTCTACATCTACCATCGGGATTAGTTTTAGACCTAAATAATTGTTATTTGGTGCCAGCGTTGAGCATGAACATTATATCTGGATCTTGTTTGATGCGAGACGGTTATTCATATAAGTCAGAGAATAATGGTTATTCTATTTATATGAGTAATATCTTTTATGGTCAAGCACCCTTGAAGAGTGGTCTATTTGTATTAAATCTCGTTAGTAGTGATACACATATTCATAGTGTTGAAACCAAAAGATGCAGAGTTGATAATGATAGTGCAACTTATTTGTGGCACTGCCGTTTAGGTCATATCGGTGTAAAGCGCATGAAGAAACTCCATACTGATGGGCTTTTGGAATCACTTGATTATGAATCACTTGATACTTGCGAACCGTGCCTCATGGGCAAGATGACTAAAACGCCGTTCTCCGGAACTATGGAGCGAGCAACTGATTTGTTGGAAATCATACATACTTATGTTTGTGGTCCAATGAATGTTGAGGCTCGCGGCGGGTATCGTTATTTTCTCACCTTCATAGATGATTTGAGCAGATATGGGTACATCTACTTAATGAAACACAAGTCTGAAACATTTGAAAAGTTCAAAGAATTTCAGAGTGAAGTGGAAAATCATCATAACAAGAAAAAAAAAGTTTCTACGATCAGATCGTGGAGGAGAATATTTGAGTTACGAGTTTGGTTTACATTTGAAAAAATGCGGAATAGTTTCACAACTCACGCCACCCGGAACACCACAACGAAATGGTGTGTCCGAATGTCGTAATCGTACTTTACTAGATATGGTGCGATCTATGATGTCTCTTACTGATTTACCGCTGTCGTTCTGGGGTTATGCTTTAGAGACGGCCGCATTCATGTTAAATAGGGCACCATCAAAATCCGTTGAGACGACTCCTTATGAACTGTGGTTTGGCAAGAAACCAAAGTTGTTGTTTCTTAAAGTTTGGGGTTGCGATGCTTATGTGAAGAAACTTCAACCAGATAAGCTCGAACCTAAATCGGAGAAATGTGTCTTCATAGGATACCCAAAAGAGACTATTGGGTACACCTTCTATCACAGATCTGAGGGCAAGATTTTCGTTGCTAAAATCGGATCCTTTCTAGAGAAGGAGTTTCTCTCAAAAGAAGTGAGTGGGAGGAAAGTAGAACTTGATGAGATAACTGTACCTACTCCCTTATTGGTGAGGAAGCTAATGATATTGATCATGAAACTTCAGATCAAGTTTCTGCTGAACCTCGTAGGTCTTCCAGAGTAAGATCCGCACCAGAGTGGTACGTTAATCCTATTCTGGAAGTCATGTTACTTGACCATGATGAACCTACGAACTATGAGGAAGCGATGATGAGCCCAGATTCCGCAAAATGGCTAGAGGCCATGAAATATGAGATGGGATCCATGTATGAGAACAAAGTATGGACTTTGGTTGAATTGCCCGATGATCGGCAAGCCATTGAGAATAAATGGATCTTTAAGAAGAAGACTGACGCTGATGGTAATATAATTGTCTATAAAGCTCGACTTATTGCGAAAGGTTTTCGACAAGTTCAAGGGGTTGACTACGATGAGACTTTCTCACCCGTAGCGATGCTTAAGTCTATCCGAATCATGTTAGCTATTGCTGCATTTTATGATTATGAAATTTGGCAAATGGATGTCAAAACTGCATTCTTGAATGGATTTCTGGAAGAAGAGTTGTATATGATGCAACCAGAAGGTTTTGTTGATCCAAAAGGTGCTAACAAAGTGTGCAAGCTCCAACGATCCATTTATGGACTGGTGCAAGCATCTCGGAGTTGGAATAAACGCTTTGATAGTGTGATCAAAGCATATGGTTTTATCCGAGACTTTTGGAGAAGCCTGTATTTACAAGAAAGTGAGTGGGAGCTCAGAGCATTTCGATATTATATGTAGATGACATATTATTAATTTGAAATGATATAGAATTTCTGGATAGCATAAAGGGATACTTGAATAAAAGTTTTTCAATGAAAGACCTCGGTGAAGCTGCTTACATATTGGGCATCAAGATTTATAGAGATAGATCAAGACGCTTAATAGGACTTTCACAAAGCACATACCTTGATAAAATTTTTAAAAAAGTTCAAAATGGATCAGGCAAAGAAAGGGTTCTTGCCCGTGCTACAAGGTGTGAAGTTGAGTCAGACTCAATGCCCGACCGCTGCAGAAGATAGAGAGAAAATGAAAGATGTTCCCTATGCTTCAGTCATAGGCTCTATCATGTATGCAATGTTGTGTACCAGACCTGACGTATGCTTAGCAATAAGCTTGGGAGGAAGGTACCAAAGTAATCCAGGAGTGGATCACTGGACAGCGGTCAAGAACATCCTGAAATACCTGAAAAGGACTAAGGATATGTTTCTCGTATATGGAGGTGACAAAGAACTAATCATAAATGGTTACATCGATGCAAGCTTTAACACTGATCCGGACGATTCTAAATCGCAAACCGGATACGTATTTTTATTAAACGGTGGAGCTGTAAGTTGGTGCAGTTCTAAACAAAGCGTCATGGCAGGATCTACATGTGAAGCGGAGTACATAGCTTCTTCGGAAGCAGCAAATGAAGGAGTCTGGATGAAGGAGTTCATTTCCAATCTAGGTGTCATACCTAGTGCATCGGGACCAATGAAGATCTTTTGTAACAATACTGGTGCAATTGCCTTGGCAAAGTAATCCAGATTTCACAAGAGGACCAAGCACATCAAGAGACGCTTCAATTCCATCAGGAACCAAGTCCAAGTGGGAGAAATAGAAATTTGCAAAATACATATGGATCTGAATGTTGCAGACCAGTTGACTAAGCCTCTCTCACGAGCAAAACATGATCAGCACCAAGACTCCATGGGTGTTAGAATCATTACTATGTAATCTAGATTATTGACTCTAATGCAAGTGGGAGACTGAAGGAAATATGCCCTAGAGGCAATAATAAAGTTATTATTTATTTCCTTATTTCATGACAAATTTTTATTATTCATGCTAGAATTGTATTAACCGGAAACATGATACATGTGTGAATACATAGACAAACATAACATCACTAGTATGCCTCTACTTAACTAGCTCATTAATCAAAGATGGTTATGTTTCCTAACCATAGACATGTGTTGTCATTTGATTAACGGGATCACATCATTAGGAGAATGATTAGATTGACATGACCCATTCCATTAGCCTAGCACTTGATCATTTAGTATGTTGCTATTGATTTCTTCATAACTT
The DNA here is from genome assembly GCA_021437245.1 of Aegilops speltoides. NCBI lineage: Eukaryota > Viridiplantae > Streptophyta > Magnoliopsida > Poales > Poaceae > Aegilops > Aegilops speltoides. The sequence goes on along the minus strand of CM038143.1, from coordinate 89,103,155 downwards.
ATACATGTTCCTGTAACTATGAGATTATGCAACTCCGTTTACGGAGGAACACTTTGGTGCTACCAAAGCGTCACTGGCGTAATCGGGTGATTATAAAGAAGTACTACAGGTGTCTCCAATAGTACATGTTGGGTTGGCGTATTTCGAGATTAGGTTTTGTCACTCCGATTGTCGGAGAGGTATCTCTGGCCCTCTCGGTAATGCACATCACTATAAAGCCTTGCAAGCAATGTGACTAATAAGTTAGTTGCGGGATGATGCATTACATAACGAGTAAAGAGACTTGCCGGTAACGAGATTGAACTAGGTATTGGATACCGACGATTGAATCTCGGGCAAGTAACATACCGATGACAAAGGGAACAACGTATGTTGTTATGCGGTTTGACCGATAAAGATCTTCGTAGAATATGTAGGAACCAATATGGGCATCCAGGTTCCGCTATTGGTTATTGACCGAGAATAGTTCTAGGTCATGTCTACATAGTTCTCGAACCCGTAGGGTCCGCACGCTTAACGTTACGATGACAGTTTTATTATGAGTTTATAAGTTTAGATGTACTGAAGTTTGTTCGGAGTCCCGGATGTGATCACGGCCATGACGAGGAGTCTTGAAATGGTTGAGACATAAAGATTGATATATTGTACGGCTATATTCGGACACCGAAGTGTTCGGGCGTTTTGGAGAAAATCGAGTGCCGGGAGGTTACGGAACCCCCGGAGAAGTAATGGGCCTTATGGGCCTTAGTGGAAGAGAGAGGCGCCCGGCATGGGCAGCGCGCCCCCCTCTGGTCCGGTGGACTAGGAGGGCAGCCCCCTCTTTCCTTCCCCTCTCCCCCTTCCTTTCCCCCTCCTAATAGGAGTAGGAAAGGGGGAGTCCTACTCCTACTAGGAGGACTCCTCCTCCTGGCGCGCCCTCTAGGGCCGGCCGGCTTGCCCCCTTTCTCCTTTATATACGGGGGCAGGGGGCACCCTAGAACACACAAGTTGATCTACGAATCGTTCCTTAGCCGTGTGCGGTGCCCCCCTCCACCATATTCCACCTTGGTCATATCGTTGCGGAGTTTAGGCGAAGCCCTGCGCTGGTAGAACATCATCATCGTCACCACACCGTCGTGCTGACGGAACTCATCCCCGAAGCTTGCTGGATCGGAGCCTGGGGATTGTCATCGAGCTGAACGTGTGCTGAACTCGGATGTGTCGTACGTTCGGTACTTGGATCGGTCGGATTGTGAAGACGTACGACTACATCAACCGCGTATTCATAACGCTTCCGCTTACGGTCTACGAGGGTACGTGGACAAACACTCTCCCCTCTCGTTGCTATGCCATCACCATGATCTTGCGTGTGCGTAGGAAATTTTTTGAAATTACTACGTTCCCCAATAGAATCACCATCCCGGACCGCTGGGTCGCTACCCGGGCCGAATCCCGCGCAGGGTCGGCGTGCGTAGGCTTCTGCGACACCCCTCGCTGCGACCTCGGGACGCCCGTTCCGCCGGCTCACCTCAGCCGAGCTCATCGAGCTTCGCCGCCAAGGGTTGTGCTTCAACTGCGATGAGCCCTACACGCCTGGCCATGCCTGCCCGTGACTCTTATACCTGGAGGTTGCAGACTACATTCCGGAGGACGCCGTCGCCGCCGACCTGGCCGCCCCAGCTGTCGAGAAGGTGTTTGACGCTGGTTGATCACCTTGAGGAGTTCCGCAAGCGCTTCCCCACCTTACAGCTCGAGGACAAGCTGTTTGTGCAGGCGGGGAGAAGTGTTACGGCCGTAGAGGCCCACCGGGCAATCTTAGCCCACAAGTTATCTTAGGTTAATTCTTATGCAAGTTATACTAGGTTAATTCTTATGCAAGTTATCTAGGTTATAAATATAGGTTGTAAGACTCTTTTTGGAATTAAGCAATAAGAAGATTATCTCTATTGTCCGGCTCCCAGAGGAGCCAAAATACTAGCCGCCCCCTGCCTCTTGCGCTGTCGCCGCCATCTTCCTCTCCCGCAATGGCGCCCAGCCGCCGGCGCGACCGCTCATCACCACGCCCAGCCCCCTCCTTCCCCTACTACCTATGGCCAAGAACCGGCAGAACCCTAGCTCCTAACACAGATCAAGAGCACTTCTGTGTATTAACAAAACTAATTTACTGGGTGCAAAAGTTTCTGATTTTCAGCAGGATCAACACAACTATCACTGTAGGGCATCCTAAAGGTCTTAGTTGGCACTTTATTGAAACAAAAGCTACAAAACATGATTAGTACAGTAGCATAATCATGTGGACACACAAAAACAGTAAGGATAAATATTGGGTTGTCTCCCAACAAGCGCTTTTCTTTAATGCCTTTCTAGCTAGGCATGATGATGACAATGATGCTCACATAAAAGATAAGAATTGAAACATAACGAGAGCATCATGAAGCATATGACTAGCATATTTAAGCCTAACCCACTTCCTATGCATAGGGATTTTGTGAGCAAACAACTTATGGGAACAATAATCAACAAGCATAGGAAGGTAAAACAAGCATAGCTTCAAAATTTTCAACACATAGGGAGGAAACTTGATATTATTGCAATTCCTACAAGTATATGTTCCTCCCTCATAATAATTTTTAGTAGCATCATGAATGAATTCAACAATATAACCAGCACCTAAAGCATTCTTTTCATGATCTACAAACATAGAAAATTTACTACTCTTCACATAAGCAAAATTCTTCTCATGAATAGTAGTGGGAGCAAACTCAACAAAATAATTATCATGTGAGGCATAGTCCAATTGAAAACTAAAATCATGACGACAAGTTTCATGGTTACCATTATTCTTAATAGCATATAATTCATCACAATAATCATCATAGATAGCAACTTTGTTCTCATAATCAATTGGAACCTCTTCCGAAATAGTGGAATCATCACTAAATAAAGTTGACACTCTTCCAAACCCACTTTCATCAATATAATCATCATAAATAGGAGGCATGCTATCATCAAAATAAATTTGCTCATCAAAGCTTGGGGGACAAAATATATCATATTCCTCAAACATAGCTTCCCCAAGCTTGTGGGTTTGCATATCATTAGCATCATGGATATTCAAGGAATTCATACTAACAACATTGCAATCATGCTCATCATACAAAGATCTAGTACCAAGCATTTTAATGCATTCTTCTTCTAGCAACTGAGTACAATTTTCCTTTCCATCAAACTTACAAAAGATATTAAAAAGACAAAGCGTATGAGACAAACTTGACTCCATTTTTTTCTTTTATAAACTAAACTAGTGATAAAACAAGAAACAAAAAGATTCGATTGCAAGATCTAAAGATATACCTTCAAGCACTCACCTCCCCAGCAATGGCGCCAGAAAAGAGCTTAGTTGACAGGGTGTGAGTGCCGCTTACCTAGACCCCGGCAACGGCGCCAGAAAAGAGCTTGATGTGTACTACACAACCTTCTTCTTGTATACGTTGTTGGGCCTGCAAGTGCACAGGTTTGTAGGAAAGTAGCAAATTTCCCTCAAGTGGATGACCTAAGGTTTATCAATCCGTGGGAGGCATAGGATGAAGATGGTCGCTCTCAAGCAACCCTGCAACCAAATAACAAAGTGTAATGCCCCGGATTCGTTGCGCCAGGTGTCTGCCAGTTATTCGCCGTCGTTTCCATGTCATTTGCTTGCGTGTTGCACTGTATCATGTCATCATGTGCATTTCATTTTGCATACGTGTTCGTCTCATGCATCCGAGCCTTTTCCCCGTTGTCCGTTTTGCAATCCGGCACTCCTATGCCCTCAGGTGTCCCCTTTTTGTTTCCTATTGTGAGTGGGTATTAAACTTTCTCGGAATGGACCGAGTCTTGCCAAGCGGCCTTGGTATAGCACCGGTAGACCGCCTGTCAAGTTTCGTGCCATTTGGAGGTCGTTTGATACTCCAACGGTTAACCGGGTAACCGTAAAAGCCTCTTTTGTTGCAGCCCAACACCCCTTCCAAAGTGGCCCAAAACCCATCTAACTCTCCTCCATGCTCTCGGCCGTTCGATCACGATCGCATGGCCGAAAACCGCACCTCATTTGGACTCCCCTAGCTCCCTCTACCTATATAAACACCTCCCCCTCCAAAAATCCCGGTCTAACCCTAGCCCCCTTCTTCCTCCGCGCGCCGGACGCGTCCGCCCGGCGCCGGACATGTCCGCCCGGCGCCGGACATGTCGCCGCCGCTCCCGCAGCCATCGGCATCGCGCCACGTGTACGCCACCACCGCCGCCGCCCTTGCCGCCCTGCCCGTCGCGGGCCCAGCGCCGCCGCCGGCCGGCCCGCCCAGCGCCTCTTGGCCGCGCGCTGTCCCGTCGCCTTCCGCCGCCGCCGCGCTTTCCGCCGCCGCCGCCGAACCTCCGCTGGCGCAGCCTCCTCCGTCGCCGGAACCTCCACCTCGCCGCCGCCTCGCCTGGCGTGGCCCCAGCGCCGCCCGACGCCAGCGAGATCCGCCGCCCGGCCGCGCCCACCTCGCCCGGCGGCCCGCCGCCGCCCGGCCAGCGCCCGGCCGCCGAGCCGCCGCCGCCGCCCTCGCCCGCGCCTCCGGCGCCGCCCGTGCCCTCCTCCGGCCAGATCCGGCGAAGGACCGGCCGGATCCGGTCGCCCCGCACCTCCCCAGCCTCTTCCTCCTGCTCCGGCGGCCTTCTCCGGCGAGATCCGCCGCCACCTCGTGATCCGTGCCCGGGTCAACCCCCAGATCCGGAGGTATATTTTCACTAAGTCCCCGTTTCTGTGTAATTTTTCATGCCATGTTCGTTGCATCGTATCTCTGCATCCGTAGCACCGTTTCGTGCGTGTAATATGTCAAATTGTCCGTCTCAATGAGTACTTCATTTCATTACATTGCACCATTTTCATTTGAGCTCATCTTGATGCTCGAAATGCTGTTGGAAGAGTGCATGTTGATGTTAATCTGCTGGAACTGTTATAACTTACTCATTTATCATTTTTGCCATGATTGATGTGTGCATCCTATGAGGTTGATGTCTACATGTGTTTTGATCTATGCTATGCCATCTTTCCAGTGGTGCCATCCATGTATTTTTGTGAGCTGTGTGCTGAGTGCATAAAGCTTATTAAGTAGGGTACTTGCTGTTGCTATTTTGCTAGGCAGATTCTGTTATATTTTGTTACTATGTAAACATGCTTCTACTAATCATTCTATGCATAATCTAGAGATGTCCTATAAACATGTTTTGATCTACATGTCATGCTATATCCATTCATGCCCTTGGTTGCAATTATAGCCTGCTGTATCATGTTGTAATCTTGCTCTAAATTTGCTTCATAATGTTGCTGTCAGCCTGTTAACATTAAGTTCAATGTTTTCATGATTGTTTGCTAGTGTTCCATGCACCCTATGACCTTGCTCTTGCCATGCTTAGCTTCACAAACATGTCTTCTTACTGTTGGTTGCCTTGAAATGCCATGTATTGCTCTGTAGTGAGTGGTTCAAGCTCACGAACATGCCTACTTATTGTTGTTCCTGCCATGTATGAATCTGTAATATAACTTGCCATGTTTACATGGGTGCCATCATATTTTCCGTGCCTTTTTGGCTCATGGTCAGTAAGGGTCTTTTGATCTATGCATTTAGTAGTATCATGACATGCCTTTGTTTGCCATGATAAGTTCCTGTAACATGTTGTTTGATAGCTCTAAACATTGCAACCTGATGTTATTTCTGCTAAAGTCTGAAACTGTTATTATTTGCAATATCTCCATGTCTTTTTGAGCATGTTCTAGTTGTTTCTGGAGATAGCTCAGTGTTCATGTTTTGTTATGCTTTACCTGTACTTCTTGCCCATGCCTTTTGTTATTTTGTTGGGATGCTGTAGCTTGTTGTTTTGATGCTTGCAATATGCCTAGTTGCTGTTATGGACAGATTGTTGTTATGACTTGTATAGTGTGCATGTGTTGAACCGTTGCTCCGTTTTGAGTGTGCTCTACATGAAACTTGCTTGATTTTGCATGTAGTTTCATATTATCATGTTGCATCCTTGTTTTGAGGTGTTTGCTTGATGTTTGTATGTATTTTGCATCAATGCCATGTTTAACTTGTTTTGCTCGTATCTTCTAGGTCGTAGCTCCGAATCTAATGAACTTTATATGTAACTTGACTAGAATTTCGTGTAGATCATCTTGGTGCATCTTAACTTGCTGTTTAACTACTTGAACATAATGTTTGTTCAGTTTTGGACCAATTTCGAAATATGCATATGAGGACTTACCGAAATTGTTATATGTTGTTTCCGGCCTCATTTAAACTTGCCTTGATGTGTTGTTCTTGTTTGCACCATCTCTTGCCATGAGTAGCTTCATATAGCTTTGTCATGCATCATGCTTGTTGTGCATCATGTCTTGTCTATGTGTGGTGTGTTTACCATGTTGTGTGCTTCTTCTCGATAGTTCCTGTTTCGTTGCGATCGTGAGGATTCGTTCGTCTACGCTTGGTTCGTCTTCGTGGCTTCATCTCCTTCATGGACTCGTTCTTCTTCCTAGCGGGATTTCAGGCAAGATGACCGCTACCCTGGATCTCACTACTATCATTGCTATGCTAGTTGCTTCGTTCTATTGCTATGCTGTGTTACCTATCATTTGCTCTTCAAGCCTCCCCAATTTGCCATGAACCTCTAACCTTTGACACCATTCCTAGCAAATCGTTGTTTGTCTATGTTACCGCTTTGCTCAGCCCCTCTTATAGCGTTGCTAGTTGCAGGTGAAGTTGAAGATTTCTCCATGGTGGACAGGCTTTATGTTGGGATATCACAATATCTCTTATATTATTAATGCATCTATATATTTGGTAAAGGGTGGAAGGCTCGGCCTTGTGCCTGGTGTTTTGTTCCACTCTTGCCGCCCTAGTTTCCGTCATACCAGTGTTATGTTCCCGGATTTTGCGTTCCTAACGCGGTCGGGTGATTTATGGGACCCCCCTGACAGTTCGCTTTGAATAAAACTTGTCCAGCAAGGCCCAACCTTGGTTTTACCATTTGCCTCACCACCACCTACTTTTCCCTTGGGAGTAATTAACCCAAGGGTCATTATTATTATAGCCCCCCCGGGCCAATGCTTGTCTAAGTGTTGGTCCAAACTAGAGGACCGTGCGGGACCATTCCTTGGCAACTTGGATTCGTCGGTACCTGTACGCTTCGCTTATCCGGTGTTGCCCTGAGAACGAGATATGTGCAGCTCCTATTGGGATTGTCGGCGCATCGGGCGGCTTTGCTGGTCTTGTTTTACCATTGTCGAAATGTCTTGTAAACCGGGATTCCGAGACTGATCGGGTCTTCCTGGGAGAAGGTCTATTCCTTCGTTGATCGCGAGAGCTTGTCATGGGCTAAGTTGGGACACCCCTGCAGGGTATAAACTTTCGAGAGCCGTGCCCGCGGTTATGTGGCAGATGGGAATTTGTTAATGTCCGGTTGTAGATAACTTGACACCAGATCTGAATTAAAATGCATCAACCGCGTGTGTAGCCGTGATGGTCTCTTCTCGGCGGAGTCCGGGAAGTGAACACGGTTTCTATGTTATGATTGACGTAAGTAGGAGTTCAAGATCACCTCTTGATCATTGTTAGCTTCTCGACCGTTCCGCTTGATCTCTTCTCGCTCTTCTTTGCGTATGTTAGCCACCATATATGCTTAGTCGCTGCTGCAACCTCACCACTTTACCCCTTCCTTTCCCATTTAAGCTTTGCTAGTCTTGATACCCATGGTAATGGGATTGCTGAGTCCTCGTGGCTCACAGATTACTACAACAACAGTTGCAGGTACAGGTTATGCGATGATCATGACGCGAGAGCGATGTTTGCTTGCGTTGAGTTCTTCTTCTGCTTCTTCGATCAGGGGTTAGGCTCCAGGTCGGCAGCCTGGGCTAGCAGGGTGGATATTGTTGAGTTTCTGTTTATGATTCATCTGTAGTCGGATGTTGTTCATGTATGTTGTATTGTTGTATTTGTGGGGAATTGTATGCCTTATGTATGTATCCCCATCTATTATGTAATGTTGATGTAATGATATCCACCTTGCAAAAGTGTTCCAATATGCGGGTCTATCCTTGGTGGGACCTTCGAGTTCCTTTTGGATAGGGTCGCATATTGTGCGTGACACAAAGAGTCTCTTGTGTCCCCAACACAGCCAATACAATGGTAAATTGTATAGGCGCACTAGTTCGGCGAAGAGATGGTGATACAAGTGCAATATGGATGGTAGATATAGGCTTTTGTAATCTGAAAATATAAAAAGAGCAAGGTAACTAATGATAAAAGTGAGCGTAAACGGTATTGCAATGATAGGAAACAAGGCATAGGGTTCATACTTTCACTAGTGCAAGTTCTCTCAACAATAATAACATAGATAGATCATATAACCATCCCTCAACATGCAACAAAGAGTCACTCCAAAGAAACTAATAGCAGAGAACAAACGAAGAGATTATGGTAGGGTACGAAACCACCTCAAAGTTATTCTTTCGGATCGATCTATTCAAGAGTTCGTACTAGAATAACACCTGAAGAAAAAAATCAACCAAAACCCTAATGTCACCTAGATACTCCATTGTCACCTCAAGTATCCGTGGGCATGATTATAAGATATGCATCACACAGTCTCAGATTCATCCAACCAACACAAAGTACTTCAAAGAGTGCCCCAAAGTTTCTACCGGAGAGTCAAGACAAAAACGTGTGCAAACCCCTATGCATAGGTTCATGGGCGGAACCCGCAAGTTGATCACCAAAACATACATCAAGTGGCACGTGATATCCCATTGTCACCACAGATAAGCGCGGCAAGACATACATCAAGTGTTCTCAAATCATTAAAGACTCAATCCGATAAGATAACTTCAAAGGGAAAACTCAATTCATCACAAGAGAGTAGGGGGGAGCAACATCATAAGATCCAACTATAATAGCAAAGCTCGCGATACATCAAGATCGTGCCATAGAGAGAACACGAGAGAGAGAGAGATCAAACACATAGCTACTGGTACATACCCTCAGCCCCAAGGGTGAACTACTCCCTCCTCATCATGGAGAGCGCCGGGATGATGAAGATGCCCACTGGTGATGGGTTCCCCCTCCGGCAGGGTGCCGGAACGGGCTCCCAAGAGGTTTTTGGTGGCTACAGAGGCTTGCAGCAGCGAAACTCCCGATCTATCTTGATATTCGATGTTTTTACGGTACGTAGGCTTATATAGGCAAAAAAAGTCAGTCGGGGGAGCCTCAAGGGGCCCATGAGAGGGTAGGGCGCGCCCCCTATCTCGTGGCCTCCTCGATGATCTTCTGACATGAACTCCAAGTCTCCTGGATCATATTCTTCCTAAAAATCACGCTCCCGAAGGTTTCATTCCGTTTGGACTCCGTTTGATATTCCTTTTCTTCGAAATACTGAAACAGGCAATAAAACAACAATATGGGCTGGGCCTCCAGTTAATTTGTTAGTCCCAAAAGTAATATAAAAGTGTATAATAAATCCCATAATCATTCAAAACAGATAATAAAAATAGCATGAATGCTTCATAAATTATAGATACGTTGGATACGTATCAGCCTCCTTCGTCTGCCACCCCAACCACCGCCGTCCTCCTCCACCATGCCGGAGCTGATACCCCGACACCGTCGTCCATTACAAGAGATCAACCTCTCTCTTCCACGGCTTCGGACCGGGATCCTTGCATCCCGTCCTCTTGCTTCATCCCCGCCATCATCCACCTTGCCGACGCCGCTCCTACGACTGTCTCGTCCACTGCGCCCCGCCGCTTCCGTCTACCCTCCTAGATCTGCTTCCACACTACCGACAGCCATCGCTACCACAGCACCGTCAAATTCTCAGCAGATGCATACACGGCGCCTCACTAGAGGCGCTACTCTTTCGTATCTGCTCAACTTATTTATCACAGCAAGATAATAGATTGCCACTGCTTTACTCTGATTTCTTGTCCATCACTTACTTGTTAGTTGAAAGCAAACATTGGTTGTGAAGTTGCTTTTGTCCGGTTTGCACCTTCAGATCCACCATGGCATGCTCAACACTATACTCGCAATGCTTATGATTTTCCCATGTTATATTCCACACTAGTTAAATGACAGTAGAGTAAATTTCAAAATTGGGTCAGTCGATTTTTGAGAGTTCTCCGGAGTTCGGCAGTGTGAAGGAAGGGGCTCGGGTGGGGATGGTGGTTGTGGGGGGCGGTGGTGGGGCCTCGCCGAACGAAGAAAACTCGACGCAGGTGGGGGCGGGGGTGGGGGTGGCGGAGGAACACAGGCGTTGGGGGTGGTTCAGGGGAGGGCGGGGGGTCGGGGTCGGTGGTTCGGCCGGCGGCCTGTGTGGTGTTCTGTATGGGAAGAATCAGAGACGAGGAAGAAGAAGGGTTAGGAGACGTAGGATCTTCATCCAACCGCCTGAAATGGTCGACTGACCCAAATGACAAAAGTCACGCGACTTGCATGCAGACATGCCTTTATATTCAGTACCATCATCATACCTGCTTAGCACTGCTCCTGAATCCATCAAGCTAAACAACGTGCCACTCATAATTCCAAACATGTTGCTCAAATACGAATTTGATATGATGCTGATATTACTAAAACTGATAACGTTTAATTGGTCAGCTAATGTTCCTACTTTACTTTCGAAAAGCACGTGCACCACATGTAGAGAGACAACAGGAAGTTGCATTCTTTGGTTCATCATGTGTGGGCACTACGCAACAAACATTTTATTATCCAAAATCTGCTTGCTCTTCTTTAGCATGTTCCTCTTCCGTTCTTCTTTAGTAAGTACTCTCTCCGTTCCTAAATAGAAGTCTTTGTATAGATTCCACCATGGACTACATATGGAACAAAATGAGTGAATCTACACTCTAAAATGTATCTGTATACATTTGTATGTGATCCATAGTGGAAATCTCTACAAAGACTTATATTTTGAAACGGAGGGAGTATGGTAGTAGTACAGTATGTTCCTTGTAGTGAAGATGAGCAGGGACATTTGCAGTGTAGAGGTCTATACGGTCGGTTGTGATGGACACTTTCAACTCTTCGGGCCTCTTTGATTCGTAGGATTTTGTAAACATAGGAATAAGATTTGTAGTGGCCTGCCCACTTGAATCCTATAAGATTAGCAAGGAAATGCGGAGAGCTGTGTCGCTTTTGAGAGTTACACTGATATTAACAGTACCGCACCTTCAATTGAAGAGAGCTGGTATCCGAAGCCTTTCTAGCCGTACCGGTAATACTAGCACATATATTCCAGCAGGTTCCACTTTGCTGATTTTATTCCTGATGCTTACGGTTTTCCCGTTATATCTACACTATTATCTGTGTAGCTACTATGTGTCGCACTAGCAGCAGTCCACTCTTGAATCTAAACAACACACCAATGATAAGTCCAAACCTTACTTCTCCAAATACAAATTGTGATATGATACTGATATTAGTTAACAGACACACATTTAATTGGTCAGGTAATGCTCCCACTTGATTTTCCAAATGCATGTGGCCACATATAGAGAGACATCATGGAATTGCATTTCTTTGGGCGTTGTGGTTCATCATGAGTGGGCAACCAACATTATATGCAATGAAGCGGAACCTCAAGAATATGCTTCATCTTCTGTTCTTTAACATGTTCCTCTTTTGTTATTCTGTATTTAGTACGTACAGTATGTTCCTTGTTCGGAAGGGGAGCAAGGACATCTATAGTCAACAGCTGATAGAGATGGCCTGTACGTGATCGATAGGCTTTCAATTAGTAGCGGCAATACAACACCATATTTTCCAGCCAGTTCCACTTTCCCGATTTATATATCATGGTTATGGTGTATGCCGGGGCGGAGCGGAGCGGAGGAAGAGACCCGCCCGCCGCGAGCACCTATGGGGCCGGGGCCCCTTCGTGAGTGCGGTACGAGGGCGGAGGGAGCACAGAGAGCAGATCGAGGCGATGCACGCTGGGCGGATTTTACCCGGCCGGACGCGATGGACGCAGAAACCCTCCGCTGCTTTGTGTTTGTATTTTGTCTTGCTCAAGAATGCGAGCGTATGGTGGTGTTGTGTTGAGTGAATCGAACCAGCCGAACCCCCTCTACGTTGTGCATGGGCCTCCTTTTATAGTGCCAAGGGGTCACCGACAGGTGTCAACGTAGGAGAAAGGGGTAAAAATGTAAAAGAGGTGGTAGTTGGAACAGTGCGGGAACAGTGGAGCTACAGTGCTTGAACAGTGGTTTCTACCTACTTTTGACAGAGGGGGACAAGGGCATTTAATGCCCGTCGCCGTCGACCCCAAAAGCTCCCGCCCTTGCGTCTCCGTCTGCCACGGCGATGGATCCACCACCGTGGAGTGCCACCGCACCCCCCAGGCTGCACAGCCATCCGCCACGCGTCTCTGGAGAGGGCTCAAGGCGACGCGTGGGCAGATGAGCTGGAGTGCGGGCACACAGCGCAGCTCTCCCGGCAAGTACCTTGCCGGGGTCTTGATCTTGCCGGACCCGGGAGCTTGTCGTGCTTTGTAACTTGCCGCTCTCCGGGCCCTTGCCGGGACGCGTATTGCGCCGAGGCGTGTCTCCTATGATGTAATCTTCTAGTCTCCCCGGCGAGCTCCTCTCGCCAGGGCCTTGCGTGAGTGATGTAATCTTGAGCCTGGAACGGCCTTCCCGGCAAGCTCCTCTTGCCGGGGTCTCGATCTTCTGTCTTGTACACTTTGTTCTTGAATGGCTTGATATGGAGCAGGGATGGTCTCCGGCAAGCACATGGTAAATCCTGCCGCGGGGAGCTGCGACTGCCCGTGCACAAGTTGGGGTACTGAGGTACCCCTACCTTAGTACACCGACAGGAGCCCCCGGGCCTGGGCCACACACGGTGCCGAGCGCTGTTGGGCCAGGCCCAAAACAGTGCACGGGCACACGAAGCCCACGGCGTGCCGACTCCACTTCCGCATCCGCCGCCTCCCCCGTAATGGCACGCGTCGATTGCGGCGTCATGGGAGACGCGGGCGGCGCATGCAGTCTTTAAGGCGTCCACCCCGTGATCGTGGTGCAGAGCGAGGTCGCTTCACCCGTCGCCCGGCCCGCCGCCGCCGCTGCCCTCATGCACATGGGTCGGGCGGCGAAGGTGGGAGACCGAGCCGTCCACGGGCGGAGAAGGTGAGTCGGCCCGCTCCTCTGGCCTCCTCGCTTCTGATTGGCGAAGGGCGGTTGAGCCCCACCTCGCCCCTTTAAAAAGGCGGAAGGGGCACAATGGCCACACTCATCCTCTTCTCCTTCGTCTCCATCTTACATTCTTCTTTCCGCCATGGAAGAAATCCCAGCTCTTCGACGGTGGCGGCGAGGGTCGCCTCCAGCAGCGCACCTCTCCCTATCCGCTCCGTGGCGGCGGAGCCGCCACGAGAGGGAGAGGGAGGGCGGGTCGTGAGCGAGGCCGAGGGCGTGGCGAGGCGGCGGGAGAGGCGGTCGTGGCGTCGCCTCCCGTCTCCCCGACGTCTCCTATCCACGATGCGGTCCATACTGGAGACGATCCCTGGGAGTTCTTCATCAAGCTGCGCCGAGCACCTCGTCGGCGCCTCCGGTTGCCGGCCCCGTTCGCGGACGCGATGGGACCGGATCCACCCGACGTGATGGAGTTGCGCATGAGGGGCTGTGGGATCAGCGGCACTTTCGGGTGGCGTCGTGTCCCCAGCCCGGCGTGATGTACCGACCGAGGTGGAAGGCGTTCGCCGGATCCATAGCTTGCGGGGGTTCACCCTCCATTTCAAGTTAATGGAGGCGACCTTCTCGCCGTCAAGGTCTTCGGGACTCTGGGATCCGGGTGAGATCTTTGTGTGGATAGCTCCTCGGATAGCGAAGGCCCCTCCTCGGCGAGAGTGGCGAGGAGGGGGCGGCAGCGGCGGCGAGGGGATGGCGGGCCCGACTAGGCGTCGGACACCGCTGCCTCGCAGCGCCACCGGCGACCCCATCTTCTGGTCGCCGGCCTTCTGAACTCCCCGGGGCCGTCTCCTTGGGCGGCTGGCGTAGAGAGGCAGCAGAAGAGGAAGAGGGGGTGGCGGCAAGGCCGTCAAATCGGAGTACGAGGGCGAGGAGCCCTCGACAGCGTGCTGACGCCCCACCACCCCGTCTTCAAGCTCTGCCTCCGACGCCTTCGTCTCGCCAAGCTCCTGGCCGGCCCCCGGGGTGTTCTCTTGGTGTCTTCTGGCGCCCGTAGCTCTCCGGGGGCGCGCTCCTCCATGCCCGTCACCTTGCGCAGCTCCTGAGGGCACGCCACCCGCAGGCCGCAGTGGGCGCTCTCCGCCACGCTCTCCTAGGCGCCCCTTTTGCCCTTCCCCGACAAGCTTCTCTTGCCGGGGCCTCCTTCCCTGGCAAGCTTCTCTTGCCGGGGGCTCCTTGACCTACCTCCTGAACAGGGAAACAGGAGAAGGATTACGGGCATCTTATCTTTTAATTTGTAAGCCTTCGGGCCTTAGCTGTATTTAAAAGCTTGTAATCCTCTCTATCATGTTTTTCATCCTCTATGGACATGTATTAAACTAGGATGTTTTTAATGAAAAGAGGGGAAAGCTTGCCGGACTGAGCCTTTTACTTGACTTCGTGCCTTGTATGTTCTTACGCTATCGGGGAGCTTGCCGGGGCGAACACGCTTGCCGAGTGCGGGACAGCCCGCTGGCGGTGTTGCTTCCGGCAAACAACCTTGCCGGGCCAGTTGCGACGCTTAACTTGCTGAGCAGGCTCGAAAGCAAGGTAAGGGTGCAGCAGCACACTTGTGTTTGTTGAGCGGACTCGGAAACAAAACAAATACGCAACTGGGCCACGACTTGGCTCCTCCGCGTACGGGTTTTACAAGACACGCTCGTTCGAAGACGCAGCCCCGCTTTCCCTGGTCCATAAGAGGATGCATGACGAGGGATGAAAAACTTATCTGATATCGCAGCCCCCAGCAACTCGGCTTGCCGGAGAGCGAATCTTAGCGCTCGCAGCCCAGCGACGCTGGCTCGCGGAGAGCGAATCTTGGCGCTCGCAGCCCCGATTATCTTGGCTTGGCGTAAACCAAGTCTTGGTGCGCTCTTCGGTTTCTCCTTGTTGCTGTAATTTCAGCCATGAAAACAGCTGAGATAGATCTGTAACAGCTTCATTATTTACATGCATATGCGTATAAATTCTTTCTATGTGACTCTGCAACACGATGCCGTGCTTTGCCCTTCGTATGTTTGCACTCTACGTTCTCGGGGAGCCTGCCGGTCGCGAACACGCTTGCTGAGTGCGGAACATCAGCAGCCCGCTGGCTGGTGTTGCTTCCGGCAAGCAACCTTGCCGGGTCAGCTGCAGCGCGCTTGTGTTTGCCGAGCGGACTCGGAAACAAGGCAAGGGCGCAGCTGGACCACGACTCGGCTCCTGTCTCGCACAAGCCTCTCATACGAAGGTTATCTCACGGCAAGGCTTGCCACGTTACACCCTCTTCTTTACGCCCTTTGTGCGCTTTTACCCTACGCTTCTAGGGAACTTGCCGGTGCTTAACACACTTGCTGAGTGCGGAACATCAGCAGCCCGCTGGCTGGTGTTGCTTCCGGCAAGCAACCTTGCAGCGTCGATCGCGGCGCGACTTAGCTTGCTGAGCGGACTCGAAAAGCGAAACAAAGGCGCTGGCTGGTCGCGGCTCACTTTTAACTCGTTGAGTGTGCTCGAAGCAAGATAAGGGTGCGGCTATCCACGGGCAGGCTCCTCCGCGCACAGGTTTTGCGTACAAAGGACGAACGCACGAGGGATATAACATAAAAAAAAAAGCATGGAACTAAGGGAGTGCTCTGCACAAAAGCTCGAGCAACTTAGCTTTTCTTTTTCTTGCTTTCTTGCTCTTGCCGGTGGAGCTCGATGGCGCGTCCTCGACGGCGCAGATGCTCGAGGATATCGCATGCGGAGCGAGCACGAGCTGTCTCGCCGGGCTTAGAGCGCTCGAGGAGCGGCGCTTGTCGGAGTGTACACGAGCCGTCCCACGGACTTGGCGCTCGATGGCGTGTCTCGGCGACAACGTGGCGCTCGAGGAGGTGCGCTTGCGGAGTGGAGGGTGGGGGCGGCGGCGCGAGCAGGATATGCTCGGACTCTGGTAGCGGCAGGAGGAGCAGGTCCTGCCCGGCACTTCGCTTTGCTCATGCATGGACAGCGGTCGAGCATCCCGCGAGCCTCCGCACGCGTTCTTGCCCAGCATGCGAGTACCACCTCCCATGGCACGGCGCTGCTGGGTCGTCGTACGCTGAGATGGACGTGGATCCACGGAGACCGAGGCGCGGTCATCCGTCCTGTCCCTGGATCTGGTGGCGCCGCGAGTGCCCTCGCCGGTGTCCACCCTTCCGCTGGCGTCTCCTCCGCCCACCGCTGGCTCCGGTGGCGGCGGGTGAGACGCAGACGGGTCTGCAACCCTTGAAGCCCTCGTCTTCGGGGCCATGGCGCAGTTGTCGATGAAGTTGCTGACGAAACTGGAGAGGTTGATGAAGAACGCGGCCGCGCGAACGCCGGATCAGGTCCGCACAACCTCGACGCCCCCTACCTAGCGCGCCAAAGATGCCGGGGCGGAGCGGAGCGGAGGAAGAGACCCGCCCGCCGCGAGCACCTATGGGGCCGGGGCCCCTTCGTGAGTGCGGTACGAGGGTGGAGGGAGCACAGAGAGCAGATCGAGGCGATGCACGCGGGGCGGATTTTTACCTAGCTTCGGGCCGCGATGGACGCGTAAAACCCTACTGCTGCTTTGTGTTTGTATTTTGTCTTGCTCAAGAATGCGAGCGTATGGTGGTGTTGTGTTGAGTGAATCGAACCAGCCGAACCCCCCTCGTTGTGCATGGGCCTCCTTTTATAGTGCCAAGGGGTCACCGCAGTGTCAGCGTGGGAGAAAGGGGTAAAAATGTAAAAGAGGTTGTAGTTGGAGCAGTCTGCGGGAGCGGTGGAGCTACGATTGCTTGAGCAGATGGTTTCTACCTACTTTTGTGAGAGGGGACAAGGGCATTTAATGCCCGTCGCCGTCGACCCAAAAGCTCCGCCCTTGCGTCTCCGTCGCCACGGCGATGGATCCACCACCGTGGAGTGCCACCGCACCCCCAGCTGCACAGCCATCCACCCGCGTCTCTGGAGAGGGCTCAAGGCGCACGCGTGGGCGATGAGCTGGAGTGCGGGCACTGGCGCAGCTCTCCGGCAAGTACCTTGCCGGGTCTTGATCTTGCGGACCCGGAGCTTGTCGTGCTTTGTAACTTGCCGCTCTCCGGGCCCTTGCCGGGACGCGTATTGCGCCAAGGCGTGTCTTCTCGATGTAATCTTCTAGTCTCCCGGCGAGCTCCTCTCGCCGGGGCCTTCTTGAGTGATGTAATCTTGAGCACAGAGCAGCCTTCCCGGCAAGCTCCTCTTGCGGGGTCTCGATCTTCTGTCTTGTACACTTTGTTCTTGAATGGCTTGATATGGAGCAGGGATGGTCTCCGGCAAGCACATGGTAAATCCTGCCGCGGGGAGCTGCGACTGCCCGTGCACAAGTTGGGGTACTGAGGTACCCCTACCTTAGTACACCGACAGTGTACCCCTTTTATGTACACTACGATCTGGCAAGTTGTTGTGTGCTCTTGTTATCATGGTTTGGCAATAAACTCTCTATACAGTATATTATGAACCTATCATCTCCCAACTATCCTTACTTCTGGAACCTTTTTTTTGTGTGCTTATGCCAGATTATATTAATGCACGCACCATATAACAGCACACATGAGCTCTCAGAATCCAGTGATAGCACACTAGGGTTTACAGGGGCGCCCCTATATTAGAATATCCTCTGCATTACAAAGATAATCTCACTACTATTTATGTTCCATGGTTCTTAGATATCATACGTAATTATAGTGAATATCAGAATCCTCGCGTCAGAAGAATATTGTGGAACACTCCAACGACTTACAAAATTGGCACCAAGGCATTGAGTGCTATTCTGGATGCAATGAGACTCATATGCTCCCCACCTGTAGATTCTTGTTCAGAATATGATCCTAATGACTATTCTAACATCGAGGAGTCAAAGGCAGATGGATCGTTCTGTTCACCCATCAAGGTGTCTGTTCTAATTTGGCAAGGTTTTATTGATTGCGCGTATCTTGCATATGTTGTCTTGCATTTCTTCTACTTTTTTGCACCGCCATCTGCTTAGTTTACTCATCATATATGTCAAGATGCCATGCCCATCCATTATCAATACATATTCCATCTGTCATCATACCATGTTTTTCCGCTCAGATGATGTTCTTGTGCATCAGACGTAAAAAGGAAGAGGGTGATTGCCGAAACTGAAGGAGCACCAACAAAGTCCTTGAAAAATGTGGTGGTGCCGGAGAAATCAGACAACACCCCACTTATATTGGTTGTACAACCAGTGACACAAAACGTAGGACCGACTCTAGCAGACAATGCTTTCAATGTTGTTAGAGACTACATGCATATATTCCCATCATGGGAAGATTATAGTGAAGACAAACAACATTTTCACATCTTCCTGTCCCACTTATGTGTAAGTGCTATTATTCATGGTGATAATTTTCTTGTTTTCTGCTGATTGAACACGTCAATGATTTACATTACATTGTTGTAAGTAGGCGAGGGTCAATCTGGATAGTCATGACGAGCAAAGCTTGCTTGCACTTTTGAAGGAAGCATTGTAGCAGTATCAGTGTTACCGGAGGAAATCACACTTTGATGGCAAGTCAACAAACGAATTTGCGGTGAAGTCTCCTGTGCTAAATTTAGAAGACATTGAATGAAAAAGCTTGTTATGCACTGGTCTCGTTCTCAGGATGAGGTACTATCTATGATATCACATGACAATTTGAACTTCTACTTTTTCGCATGTGCCTTACGGATCTTTTTTTGCAGGAAATCAGCTCGAAGAAGAATTCCAGTTTGAAAAGAACGACATGATATCGCAAATATGTTGCCCGCTGCTTTGCTCTTGTTAGTACCTGTTATCCTGTATCGCTGTACTTGCATTCATACCTGGTTCATTATGTGACAGCAGTATGCATGATAGCTTGCTTATCAATTGTTCGCTCCAAATTATCTGATCTGTATGAATGGTTACATTAGTGTAGAATATATCCAATGGCAATGAATTTTTTTAGCTCTACATTGTTCTTGTAAGTACCTGATGTCCTTTATCAGTGTACTTATATTGATAGGTAGTTGTTCATGTACCATCACTCTATAGCTTATTTTCCTTTGTGCTCCATTTTCTACGCATCAGATCTATATTTACTCTTACCATAAGGTTGGATAACACTGATGGTCCTGAAGAAGTTTAGCTCTCCATTGCTCTTGGCTGTACCTTTTACCTGTATTTCTGTACTTACATTTATAGCTACTTGGTTATGTAGCATCACTCTTCATCTTATCTTAAATATTCTCCATTTGTTTTTATATTATCACATATATATTTACTCTTAACAAAATGTAGAATAAAGGCAATGCTTATGAAGAAGATTATGTGGTAAACTTCTTGAATTGCCCCCCCCCCCATCAGCATGAACAAGGGCTTTATAGAGCCTTTCTTCACCAATAATGTAAGTTTGTCCTTCTCAAGCCTTCAAACTTTGTTGTGTATATTTGGTTAGGCATGACTGCAACAGCTGTTTATTTTTGGTGTTTGCATCAAATTGCATGTTTAAAGTTTATTATGTAGTTCATAAATAAAATTTTGTCCTTCTCAATTTAAGTTTTTAGTTGTACAACCAAGTTCCTTCTTCATACCATGTAAATTAAACTATATAGAGCAAGTGATCTTCCTTTGCACTGCATGTATGATTCTGTTCTTGATCCGTAATCCAGTGGTGTGGTGAACCTACCCACTACAACACAATGTCATATTCTGCAATGTCTTAACTATGAACAATGTCATATCATTCTACTATTATTTAAACTACCTCTCTATTTGCCAATCTGAAATGGGATAAATTGACAGCACACTAACCGTTGATACTTATGAGTTCTTGATATGTAATCCAGTGGTGTCATGAAGCTGCCAACTCCTTCACAATGTCATTTCCTGTCATGTCTTAACCTGAACAATACCATATTGTGTTAATGCTATTTTAAACTGCGTCACTTTACTCGTCAGTAAGAAATGTGATGAATTGCAGCACTGATACTTATGTGTCCAAAACCTGACATTTGGCTGCTTGTTTATCTTTTAGAGTGAGGAGGATATAAGTGTCAAACAAGTGCGATCTCATCGACTTGCTTTCATTTGCTTATTTGCAGACTGAAAGCAGAGGCTAACCTTTCTTGAACTCTATTGAAGTGCTGTCGGTTTGGAATATTATTTTGTCGGTGTGTTTATTTGCACTGGTGGCGATCTTTGATGACCATTGTGTGTAATCTATTGTCTGCTTGTGCATTTTATCATACAGGCAAACTTTGATGCCCAGTGGATGTAATATGTTGTAATTTCTTTATTGTATAGTCTAGGTTTTTTCTTATTCATGATGTTGCAGTTATTTTACTGTATACATATTATGTCTTCGCAGTAAACCGGCCAAACCGTAAAATTATGGTACATAATCGGGCCATCATGCAAATCACTACATAATCGGTCCATTAATAGGCCTAAATGTAAACTAGCCCACTAGTAGATTTGGCCTCTAATAGGCCGAGTAAACCGTCGGCCCTATTTTTGCAAGAAAACTCAATGGGATTTTAGGAGGCTGAAAAGTAGGTTGGGCCTGAAACATGCCGAACAGCTCACGGGCCGGCAGCGGGCCGAAATAGACCCCGGCCCATGATTATGCCAATCACATCATGGGCCGTTAACATGCCAAAATTGTCTCGATCCATGTTTGGCCCAATCAGATTATCAGTGTGAACAGGCCGGATGCAAACCGGGCTGTAGTTAGGCCCAACTATATGATGGGCTTTTAGCAGGCCGAAATAAATATAGGGCCGAAATGTTAAATAGTCCTTTAACAGGCTGAAACTAATATCACGCCGAATTACTAAATGAGCCTTTAGCAAGTGGGCCCAAAAGTATAGCATCTAGTTGACGGGCTGAATCTGATATGCGCCATAATTTAGCCTAAAGCCTCTTAAAGTGTCGGATCTGATATGAGCCGTAATTTGGCCCAGAACATGGTAGGCTTTAACGGGCCGGATCTCATATGGGCCTTTATTGGGCCCGGAACATGGCAGGCTGTTAATGGACCAGATCAAATATGGACCAGCATTTGGCCCAAAACATGGCAGCCTGTTAATGGGCTGGCCCATTAGTGTCCTCAAAATCTTGTGGGCCTTTAGTTGGGCCGACCCATTATGGCCGGCGAAATCTTGTGGGCCTTTAGCTGGGCCGGTCCATTATGGTCGGTGAAATCTCATGGGCCTTTAGCTGGGCCGGCCCATTATGGTATGCAAAATCCTATGGGCCTTTAGTTGGGCCTCCCTATTTAATCTTTATGGGCCACTTTTGGGCCGGTCCACGTGTCAACATATCATAGGCGCATCTCGCCCATTGGATGAGTGACACCTGTGCCAACGCGGAGCTGACACGTGGTTTCGTCGGCCAATGAGAATTTTACACGTAGAAAATCATCATTGGTCGTGGCTGTTTGCGGGTTATCGGATCCAAAACCGGACCCGATAGCTTAACGGCGACCCGTTACGGTGGATGCCACGTGTCGGTCACCCTTGACGAAAGCACTTCCATGATGCGGCATTTATCGTCATGGAAGTGAATACTTCCGTGATGATAATTTTGGTAATGTCATGGAACACTTCTACGACAGCACAGGTATGACTATCTTGATTCTGTCATAAAATCGTCATGGATGTACATGCATGACAGAAAATGTGACCTACTGTGAAAAACACGTATCATCACAGAAGTGTCTTTTTTTGTAGTGCATACAGTACTCTTTCGATGGAAGTCATTCCTTGACCACGTTGACCATGCTGCGCCGAGAGCACCAGGGCGGTGGACGACGGCGAGGCCTAGAAAGGGGACAATGTGGAGCCGGGGAAGACACGGTAGTGGATGCCCACGCGGAGAGGAGTACGAGGGTTCACTGGTTCGGCTGCGGTGTGAGGCTGCCGTCGCCGCAGAATAACAGGGGGTGTGGGTGAGTAGAGGGATGGCCTGGCCAGTGGTGGGAGTAGTAGGGGGCGGTGAGGCCTCCGCGGCATCACAGCCGGCCATGGGAGGCAGGAGCACGCAACATGACCGATGCTGGTTTGGGCGGCTGGGGCAAGAAGACTAGAGGTTGAAGAAGCACTGTCGTTGGATGGACATCGTACGGTCACTGGAGCTAGACTCGTTCATATTGACTAAGTTGACAAAGCCCTCTGTCCCCGTCAACTTAGTAGGCCCACAAGTCAGCCTCTCACTATGGTGGGCCCAGCTATCAGGGGAAGTATTCATTTTTTGTGCGTAATAAGGAGGCACTTCCTTGCATGCGACGATATAGCTGGTGGGTTCGACCTGTCAACGGGGGCAACATTTTTTTCGCGAAATACAGAGGCCTTTCTGGGTCCTAGTTGTCAGGTGGAGGAATCATTATTTTATGCATAATAAGGAGGCATTTCATTGCAACGTGGACCCAGCTGTCAGCCTCTCCATGCCACTTCCGATGGATGTCGTTCGTTAACCACGTTGACCACGCCGCGCCGAGAGCACCAGGGAGGGAACAACACGGAGCCAGGGAAGACTCGGCAGTTGTTTCCCAGGCAGAGGGGAGTACGAGGGTTTACTGCTTCATCTGCTGTCGCCGGAGAATAACAGCAGGTGTGGGTGAGTAGAGGGATGGCTAGGCCAGCGAGGGGAGTAAGGTGGGGTGGTGAGGCCTGCACGACAGCACAACCGGCCGCGGGAGGAGGGAGCAGGAAGTCCTGCCGACGCGTGTTTGAGCGGCTGGAGCAGGAAGAGCAGAGATTGAAGAAGCACGACGGCCATTGGATGGACATCCAACAGTCACTGCTCTAGTGTGTTGACTAAGTTGACACGGTGTTGCGTGTGCGTCAATGTTTTTTTAGGACAGCATATGCGTCAACCTGTAGTAGGCGCACAAGTCAGCCTCAAATCTATGGAAAACAACATACAACCCATCTGCCATTATTTCTAATAATTTATAGCCCATTTGCTAATTCTTAAGAATTTTTTGGAGCACATCTTCTTTTTGTTAGCATTACACCCCATATTGTGGCCACGATTAAAAATTATACGAAATTTTGCATATTTCAGTGCGGTCAACTATTTTTAATCCCAAAATATCGAGTCACATTCAAACTATTTTGAAAAATAATTTCTATAAATATTAAATCCAAATAATTGTCCACGCATAAAAATCAATGGAATTTAAAATCTTGTAGTGAAAAAAAATTGAAACTAATTCCTGGTTTGATGTGTTTTAAAAATGTACAGCCCATTTCTCATTACTGATAGCCCATTTTCTGGGCAAACCGAATGAAACTCTCCTCGTCTTGAAAGATTTGCAGCCCAGCAGGGCTGATAAAGCAAGTAGGACTCGTTTGGGTATTTCTTAATAAAAATAGAACTGGGCTAGCCATTTTCAAGAAAAAAACACAAATGGTCTCATGATGTGGTAAAATAAATAAAACCCTGGCTAGACTAGTATAAATAATAACTACTTGTTCCTAAAAAGTAAATAACAACTGCGCGACCTGCTGGGTCCCTGGTGTCAGCCGCTCGTTGTGTAATTCTCTCGCTGATTGACTACGTTGACAATGGAGTGAGCCCCAGATGTCCAACCATTAGGAGGAACCATTTTTTGGGGCTTGTAATAACGAGGCACTTGCTTGCGTATTGGCATGACGCTAGTGGGTCCCTACTGTCATCCTCTCCATGTACAGTCATCTCCTTGTTCCTCTCGGTTGTTGACGACCTTGACAATGCAAGAGGGCGGCAGACTGCGCACGACGAGCGAACCAAGGTGGGGGACGACGACGAGGCCTCGGACGGAACGAATAGGAGCCATGGAACATGCGCCGGTCCAGTCGTAGGCGCAGGGGAGTACGAGTGTTGACTGGTTCAGGTGCGGGTGCGTGTTGGGGCTGACGTCACCGGGGAATAACAGGACGTTTGGGGGAATAGAGGGAGGGACTGGCCAACATTGGAGGGTATGGTAGGGAGGCGGAGGCGCAGCTAGCCATGGGAGGCGGGAGCAGGCGGAGCCGACGGGGTGGTTTGGTTTGGGCGGCTAGAGGAAGAAGACAAGATATAGAAGATACATGACAGATGTTGGATGTCAATCCAACGGCTCGTAGGCAGAGTTGTTTGTTGACTAGCTATTAAGTCGACACCACCTGGGATAGGCTATTTCCTTGTGGGTCCCAAATGCCAGAATCCAAACCTGTCATGATCATGCAGCCTTTCCTATGAAAATTTACAGCCCATTTGGTGTGCTAGTTCAAAATAAGTTTGTGGGTGCTGGTGGGGGCTAATCACTTGGCTTCTGTAATGCACAGTGAGCTCAAGCAGCCGGCAAGAGTGATGTTATTTCCCTTGGTTGGGATTTGTTACAATATTTCACTCTAAATTAAACGAATGGCAAGCCATTTGCCTTGTTTCAAAGAAAATATGGCAGTCACAGCCAAGTTGAAAAGGGCAAGAACATCTAACTCCAGCTTACAAACTGTACAAAAGCACGAGGGTTAATTGTTCATCAGGTTTAGACAAAACCCAGGTTGAAAAGGGCAACAACATCTAACTCCAGTACTATTTTTGGCAGTCACAGTCAAATGGATCGGTCAGGTCCATAGAATGAACATCCTGGGTCGTAAAATTTACTGGATTATGACCACAATATGTTGTAAATAGAAGCCTGACACGTTCAGAAGCTCTTTTGTCCACCCGAAACTCCTTTTTTTGCTCTTCGACATACCCATCCGTCAAAACCATGCCGCTGATAAACTTAAGCCTGATGGACAATAGTAACCTCGCATTCAGCAGGAAGAATGTGACAAATCTAGTGTTTGCATGGTTGGCTACATATCGTTCTAGCATTATTGTCTTCAATCGAATGTCATGAGAAGTGAGAAAATCCATGTGCTTACGAATCCACCGATTGGTTATAATTTCTTACCCCGTCATGTTGCCTAAATAGACATGAAGATTGAAAACTGTTAAGGTCTAAACAAAGAGTGTCGAAAGAGCAACACCTGAACAGTTAATTCTAGTACACTATATGCGGGCTTCCAATGTGTGTAAAATTATCACCTTTATATACAACTTCTCCAGACATGGAAAGCATTGCAGCAAGCCAATAATCTTGTTCGGATCAAAACTATTCATCTGGACATATAAGATCTTAACAGAATCTAGCACCATTTATAGGCTATCCATGGAGAACCTCTTCATTGAGCATATAACATAATACTAGTACAAAATATGTACTCCAAGATGATATATAACTTATGCGCAGAAGTTTAAAATGCAGCTTATGGCTACAAGTGTAGATGATAATATAAAGTACCTAAAGAACTGTGGGCCAAACACCATCTTGAAATGAGCACAGAGATCATGAATTAGACTCAAGGTATCCAGTTTTGGTGCAGAGAGGACGGTTATTTGCGACGCTGAATAACTAGAATCAAGGATCGACCTTTGAAGTGAAGGGGCATCTTGGATGATGAGCTGCCTTCCATCAAAAGAAATTTCCAATTCTTACAAGGTTAGGCGACTTTATTTGGAGGCAACCGATTCTATCTGTGAAAACAAGCACCAAGCACTCCAGGGCAGGGCAACTGGAGTGGATGATGTTGTGCAATGAGGCCTCCGATATATGAACCCGCACAAGTGAAAGTTTCTTGTGAAATGGGAGTCGAAGGTTTAGTACCAGATTGTCTGGTAGGTAGCACAACACAAAGTTGGCAGTGTGGAGAGAGGAGGAAAACCGCGAGATGGCCATCGGTGCTGAGGGCACAAGTACATGGCGTTCGGTATCTGGTAGGTGATTTCCAGGGGAATAGTAGAACTCAAGCAGCTGTAGTTTTGTGAATTCAGGGGATTTCAGCCAGGCGTCCACCGTGCAGGGCATGGTATGCTTGCGTAGGTAGCATGACGGGATGTAGAGGCTTTGAACGGAGCCCTGGTGGGAGGATGATGGCTCTGGGGATTTCAAAATCATTGAAGAGAGATAGCTGACAATAGTCAAGATTAAGGGGCACGACATGCCATAGAGGGCGCCACCGAATTGAGAGGACTTGGGTGCGGCAGCCGTGATGGCGAGAAGCGAGATGATCTCCCCAAGGACGGCGTCAGGGAGATCGCTAATGCCGTCCACCCAAGATTCTACGGGTTCCTGGGATCCGGTGGGGGCGGGGTGACCGCTTCTCCCTGCGCTGCCGGGTGCGGGATCTACAAGAGGTGTCGCCGCTGGTGGAGCCTCAACTTCTTGGTGCTGGGGTCAGCTGATTCCATTTTCCTTGAGGGCGTGGCGTCGCGCTCACGGATTTGAGCAGAGTAACGAATGACGAGCCTAGTTGTAGTGCGAGTGAAGAAGAAGGGGAACTAGGGTTTTTCTGTAGTAGTGAGGAAGAAGGGGAGCTGGCGTTTTCTGTAGGAGTGAGGTGAGGAATTTGGGGGTACGAGTGGAGCTAGCTAACGTGAGGTGGGTGGGAGTGAGGAGGAAGAAGAGCATCCAGGTTTTTTTGGGGGCGGTGTGTTGGGTGTTGGTAGCGCCTCTCATTAAGTAAATATATGGGCTTTTGAATTGATATTATTATTTACTAGGGTGGATAGGCTGTTTTGTCTTGGGCCCAGAGAAACAATTACTACTAGTACAGTGGAGACACTCTACAGCTACCCAGAAAACAATTACTACTAGTACAATGGATACACTACCGCTTCTGGCTCCTCCTAGGTCATCGAAACATCTCCCTCTAACGAATGTCGTTTTACTTTTGTTCACCGACATGCAGGCCATGCAGCGCGCGGGCCCAAATGCCATCCACCAATCTAGAAGTAAGTATGCATGCGAAGAGTCACCTCATCGTAGGGCAGAAGTAACGAGCCATCATATCCCAAAACCCCACCTCCCCGCATTCTAAGTTTGACGGACGAAGCAACCATCATTTCACTCTTCGCTGAATCCCCTTCTCCCTCACTGTCTTCAAGAAATCTAACACTCGCGTCTGCCACTGTTCTTCTCTCCCAACGAAGGGAAGGTAAGTGGATCCGTGATGTTGGTGTATTTTTTTCAGAGAAAAAAAGAACTTTTGCAAAGTAGTAACCGATCCTCACTCTGTTTTTTGTTTCATTGTCATTGCGATTATGTTTTCCTTTCAGCGGTCTCCTAGTATTCGTCAGTTTCATGATCGACCAAGGAGAACCAAGCAAAGATCTGCTGATATTGGAGCAGACGCGAGAGGCTGATCCGCATGAGATAGAGATCTCCAAGAAGATGGAGGCAGCCACCGAGCCGACCCCAGATACGCTCACGACCACTACTAAGATGGTCAACGCCCCGTTTGAGGTTACAGCCCCCATGGGCCTGCAGGAGCAGTTTTCTCCCTTCGAGGATGTGCCCCCCCTCCCCCCCCGCTGAGCTGCCCAAGGTTATTTTCTTCTTTGCCGATCTCGATTGTGGTTTTTCATCTAAGTATTTGGTGATGAATAATGCAAAATTCTATTAGCGTCGATGCCATGCTATACATAGTGGTTTAAATAACTTGTGTTTCTTATATTGGAAAGTAATTCAGAATTTCTTTTTGTTTTAATTAGAGCCCTGATGCAGA
This sequence comes from Aegilops speltoides, assembly GCA_021437245.1. NCBI lineage: Eukaryota > Viridiplantae > Streptophyta > Magnoliopsida > Poales > Poaceae > Aegilops > Aegilops speltoides. Next base: position 89,075,383 of record CM038143.1, on the reverse strand, counting down.
CAAGGATTGTGTGGTCGTACATGGCACTCGCTATTGAAGTGGATGACCTGAATATACGCACTGGGAAAACAGAGTTCTTAGGCTGTTGGATCCTAGAAGCCATTTGCGCTTATACTGATGTCAAGTTGTATTCCAGCCTCACTGTTGTCAGGCGTGTTGTCCAGGGTGTACTGAAGCACAAGAAGTTCAAAGCTACTCCTTCGTTTATGAGGCATACTGTTCTTTTCAAGCTTACGCAGGAAGATGGCGTGGCATGCCTCCACAAACAAGTTTATGAGTGGCAAGGCCACAAGGTTATCTTCATGAAGGTTCACAAGATTGAGCTGCTACCGGACGTCCTCGATGATGTTCATGGCAAGGTCCGTCTTGTGTCCAACCCAAATTAGATCGAGGCATGAAATAGTTGCCCGGCTAGTGTTTAATAGTAGTTTGGATTGTCTCTAACTATCCGAACCTTGCCTATTATCGAGGCCTCTGGGGCTAGTACTCTGTTTGAATCCATCTATGGGAACTGCTGCTACTTTTGTGTGCCCATGAATCATGTGAGAACCATCATAATTGTTGCCGAAACAGATGCATCCTCACTAGTTTTTTCATGAATATGGCATGGTAAGACATAAGTTGTCATGGTTTATCATACGAGCAGTGTGTGTTTGATGAAATAGAGTACTCGTTCGAGAACTATGCACCGATGTATACATAAGTACTTGTAAACACTTTTGGTGCTACCCCACTTGTAAGCAGTTGTGCAAAACACGACACATTGGCTCAGCTCGCTTCAACACTAGGCTATCAACCAGCTAACAATCAATAATCTATTGTCATATAAGCAACTACGTATCTTGTTACAGTGGTTCATGCAGTTAACTGAGGCCACAATGTAAATTCCAAACGTTCACACGCTAGTCCAGCGTTCATGTGGAACACTCACATTAAACACGGCTTCATAAAAAACTTGAAAAGCATAAGTTAAGAAATTTTATACATCTCAATGATTCATAGAACATAACAAACATATACTAGTTCACAGCAAAAGACAAAGTTGTGAGAAGGTTTACAAATCAGGAAAAATCAAGCAAGGCTTCTCTGAGCAAAGGGCCTCTCGGCTGTTGGATTCCGGGCGCCACAGACCCTAGTGAGGTTCGAACACAAGAGTGCATGCGAAGAACTCAACTTCCTAACTAATCGATCTGCCGGACTTGCGAACTAGATAGATGAACTCAAACAACACAACACAGCAGTTTACCCAGGTTCGGACCACCTTGCGGTGTAATACACTACTCCTGCTTTGTGGTGGATTTGCCTCGAGGGGCTGAGGATGAACTAGTATAGTGGTCGAACAGCCTCAGGAGGTGAGGTGTTCTTGTGCTCGACTAGTTGGTGGGTGTGTACATGATCTGAATGACTCATCCCCCCTGTGGTGGTGGCTAACTCCTATTTATAGTGGCCTTGGTCCTCTTCCCAAATGTAGGCGGGAAGGGATCCCACAACGGCCAAATTTGTAAGGGCACAACTAGTACAAGCTATCCTGACAAAAGTGGTCTTTGCCTGCAAAAGCCTCTGGTCGTGATGCCATGGTGGGCCCAGCGATGACCTCCGTCCTGCCGTCCCGACTGTCCTGGTTTTGTTGCACCAGAATTGAAACCTTTGCTTGATTCCTCGGGACTCAACGTCTGCGGTTGCCTCCTTAGCACCAAAGAGGAAACTGGTACACTGCACCCGCTGGTGCCTGCCTAGCCTTGGTCATCATGGCTCACGTCATATGAACCTCACGAGGTGCAGCTTGCATAGATATCTCCGCTCCTCGGGAGCCAGCCTGGGGAGGCCGCCCCCCAAGGAGGTCTTGGTGTCATCTGCCTCGCGAGGCTTGGCCCCTCCCAAGGGTCTTGAGTAAGCTGATGTTGTTGCTGGGCCGTACCAGGCTGCTGGTGAAGCCACGCCGTGGGCCGCAGGCAGGCAAGTTTGGGTACCCCCGTATCCAGAACACCGACAGTAGCCCCCAGGCACAAGGTGCGCTCGGACTTGGCTTCGGAGCGAAGCCAAAGGGCAAGTGTGGAGCGCCGCGGGCCCCAACTTGCTCCAGATCCCCTTCTCCTTCCGTCCGGAGAAAACCTCCAGATCCACCAAAACTCATCCAAATGCACAACCGATGGCCGCTGAGAAGGCGAAATCCTATGTCGTGGCCGAGCATCAGGCCTCCTGGTTCGAGCCGGCCCTGAGTGCGTCCACCATCACCAAAAAGAAGCACCTCGCCACCGCGCTCCAACTGGCAGCCGACCGCAGCAATGAGAGGGGGAAGACGATGCTCCTGGTCAGTTCTGTCGACCCGAAACCCTTGGGTGACACCTTCTACCCCTTTTTCTAGCACAGCGTCTTCGCAGGGCTGATTCCCCCTTTCTCCGACTTCATCTATGCCGTTCTTCGCCACTACAAGCTCCATGCCCTCCATCTTCACCCCAACTCCATCCTCCTCCTATCGATCTTTGCTTTTTACTGTGAGGCGTTTCTAGGGTGATGCCTTCCGCGGCGCTGCTCCGCCACTTCTTTACCTTCGGGTTAATGGCGCCCAGTGCTTGGCGTGCGCCACCTTCATCACGGCCAACGGCGCCAATGCAATCTCATGGGCCGAGAAGAAGGTGGAGGACTTCAAGAACAAGTGGATCTTCATGGACGCCAAGTGTTCCCACCCTCGGCTGAGGCTGCCGACCTTGCAGCCAATGCCCCTGGTAGGATGGGCCCACGAGAAGCTCACCGATCCCAGGGTGGAGCTGCTGCTGGAGAAGATGGCAGCGGTTCTGAAGACTGATGACCCGAAGGCGGAGAAGCTGACGGGGGCCATGATTGTGAAGGAATTCCTGACGCAGTGCCTAGCACCGCTCCAGTCGCATTCGCGCCCCCCGCAGATGTTCAAGGGCGCAGGAGACGGCCTTCGGTTGCTCTCGGATGACCTGTCCAAGGAGGAGCTGGACAAGATCATGTGCGCCCTGCTCGGGAAGGATCAGGGCTGCCCCCCAGACTCCCATCTTCCGCAGTACCGTCGCCCTGACGGGGAGAAGATCACCAGTGCCATGCCCGTCTTCGATGAGTGCTGCTTGTTCCTCTGGGGCCTGCCTGTCCCCTGGGCTCCCCAGTGCCGGTGTCCTCCGGCGAGTCCAGCCAGGAGGAGGGGACAGACCCGAAGGCGACCCACGAAGGGGCGGGGGAGACTTCCCCTCCATGCCAGACCGATCTCCTGCGCGTCCTCTCTGATGACGACAATGCCAATGAGTATCTAGTCAGGGAGTCACCGCACTCCGCCGGGGTCACCACGAGGTCCAAGGGCACACCTCCGAAGAAACCGAAGAGGGGTCCCAAAGAAAAGCAGGTCAGCGCTGATCTCCCGAGGCGATGCCTCTGCCTCGTCGCCAGCCGCCACCATCACTGAGTCAGCTGTGCGCCCGCCTGCCCCTGAGGCTCGACGGCTCGCATGCCCACGAACCTTACAGGTGTCGCGCTCCTGGAGAGGACGAGGTATGTCGCTGCAGACCAATAAGTGCGCCGTCTTGTCTTTGCTTCTTGCCTTCGTCTTGGTGTCTTGACGTTTGCATCTTCCGTGGTTAGGCCAACGCCAGCGGCGAAGAAGAAGAAGAAGGAGGGGGCCAGAGCCACCGAGGCTAAGACACTCGTCACGGCCGCGCCACCTCCAGCATCGAAAGGCGAGGCCGATCTACGCGCCCCCGCGGCTGGGTCATCCTCTCGAGGCTTGGGGGCTCGGCCATAGGAGGAGGCGATCGCCGCGGCCGGGCCGACTCGGGAGGCGCCCGTCCTCAGCTCGCCTACTGAGGTCTCGAAGGCCTCGGAGCCCCCTGCCCTCTCTGTTGCTGTTGCCTCGCCGGTCCTGGTGCCGGCACCATCTCCTTCCCTGCCCATCACGCCGCTGATCCATGGTTCTTCTGCCGCATCTGGTGCCTTAGAGGAGACTCTTTCCGCGCTGAACCAGCTTCGTGACGAACTTCAAGGCGCCGACCAACGCCTAGCGTGTGATACGTCTCCAACGTATCTATAATTTATGGAGTATTCATGCCATGTTTACAACAATTTTATATGGTTTTGGTATGATTTGCATGGAACTAACCCAGACTGATGTTGTTTTCAGCAGAACTACCGTGGTGTTGTTTTTTTTTTTTGCAGAAATATAAGTTCTCGGAATTGGACAAAACTTTTTGATGATTTTTTTGGGAACAAAAGAGACCCCGAAGCTTTGTGGGAGGGCCAGAAGAGCCACGAGGAGGGCACAACCCACTAGGGTGCGCCTGGTGGGCTGTCCGTGCTCCGGTGGGTTGTGCTCACCTCGAGGCCCATCTTAGCGTGAAACCAACGCCAAAAAATCCTATAAATGGAGAAACCATCAGGGGTAGCCCTAGATCAGAAGTTCCACCGCCGCAGGCCTATGTAGCCACCGAAAACGAATCTAGACCCGTTCTGGCACCCTGCCGGAGGGGGGAATCATCTTCGGTGGCCATCTTCATCATCCCGGCGGCCACCACGATGAGGAGGGAGTAGTCCACCCTCATGCTTCACTCAGATTATTTTGAGAGATGAAAATTTTTATGCTCATGTTCTTCCTTAAATTAATTTGAGCTTGTCAAAAGCAATTGCAAAATATGAAACTAGTCCCAAAGTGATAGATATCCAAGAAGGATATAATAAAAACTTTCAAGAAGATCATTGGACAAAATAAACTTGATTCCTTGTAATAGTTTTGAGATATGATGATGTGATATGTGAGTCATGTTGATGAGTAATCATGCTTTAGTAAGAATATTGGTGTTAAGGTTTTTGATTCCCTATGCAAGCACGAAAGTCAATAGTTATGCAATGAAATTACATCCTACTTGTGGTGCATCATTCGGTGTTAATTATGCTCAATGCTCGCTTATGAGATTTTTTGTTTCTTGGTTGGTCGCTTCTCAATCTTTTCCTAGCGTTCATTTTGCACTAAGTATGATCACTACTTGTGCATCCAAAATCCTTTAAACCAGTTTTGCCACATGAGTCCACTATACCTACCTATATGCGGTATTCTTTTGCCGTTCCAAGCAAATTTGTATGTGCCATTTCTAATTTTCAAAATAAATTTCTCTTTTGTGTGCTCGTACCGCTCGTGAGGCGGTGAGGGGTGGCTGATATTTTCCATGCTAGATGTGTTATTCTCACGATGAGTGTTCATTCACCTATCATTGCACGAGAGTAAGGCAAATGTATTAGGGATACACAGTCCCGAAATGAAAAATAAATTTACTTTATGTTGTCAAATAATAAATTCCTTGGAAAGTGTTGGTATGGAGGGCAACCGTGGATTCGGCTAGCCATGGAAAGTGAAAGTATGGTGGAAAAAGGAATAAACTTTATTTTCTGTTTGGGAACCGCCTATGATATATCTAGCATGGAAAGTGTGGAGAACTCTAAGTCGTTTTCATTGGTGGGAAAAGTATTCCTCCCAAAATGTTTTTATCTCTAAGTTTTTCGCTTTGAGCTCTCGCACCTCTACAAATCCCTACTTCCCTCTGCGAAGGGCCTTTATTTTACTTTATGCAATTTTTTATTTTTTATTTGAGTCTCCTTCTTCTCTTAAAAAGCACAAACTAGGAGGCACTATGATCGTACTTGAGCATTGGGTGTAGCTAATATGTGAATGTGTTTCATGAATGGATCATTGTTTGAGCATGCTGGGCTAGGGATAACTTATTTTAAAATTGATATTTTGAAAGACATGGTTGCTTGTTGATATGCTTGAGTATTTAATTCTCTTGTCAAAACTAGACTATTGCTTTGAACCATATAGAAGTCCAAATGTCCATGCTACAAATAAAAGAGTATATGATGAATTTGATAGTTAGCATTCCACAACAAAATTTACGGTTTCAATTGCTACTTTATCATGATAAGTTTTATGAGAAAGAGTTGCTGTTATGATGCTAGGAAAAGTAATTGAAATTATCATTGATTAAACTTATGCACTTTGCTAGCATTCACACTTCATAAATTATTTCTTTTATCATTTACCTACTCGAGAAGAGTAGGAATTAAGCTTGGGGATGCTGATATGTCTCCAACGTATCTATAATTTATGAAGTATTCATGCCATGTTGACAACAAATTTATATAGTTTTGGTATGATTTGCATGGAAGTAACCCAGACTAACCCTGTTTTTAGCAGAACTACCGTGGTGTTGTTTTTTGTGCAGATAAAAGTTCTCGGAGTTGGACGAAACTTTTTGATGATTTTTTTTGGAACAAAAGAGACCCCCGAAGCTTTGTGGGAGGGCCAGAAGATCCATGAGAAGGGCACAACCCACCAGGGCACGCCTGGTGGGCCGTCCGTGCCCCGGTGGGTTGTGCTCACCTCGAGGCCCATCTTAGCGTGAAACCAACGCCAAAAAATCCTATAAATAGAGAAACCATCAGGGGTAGCCCTAGATCAGAAGTTCCGCTGCCGCAGGCCTCTGTAGCCACCGAAAACCAATCTAGACCCATTCCGGCCCCCTGCCTGAGGGGAGAATAATCTCCGGTGGCCATCTTCATCATCCCGGCGGCCACCACGATGAGGAGGGAGTAGTCCACCCTCAGGGCTGAGGGTTTGTACCAGTAGCTATGTGTTTAATCTCTCTCTCTCTCTCATGTTCTTGAGATGTCACGATCTTGATGTATCACGGGATTTGTTAATGTAGTTGGATCATATGGTGTTTTCCCCTCTCTATCTTGTCGTGACGAATTGAGTTTTTCCCTTTGAGATTTCGTTGTTATTGGATTGAATACTTTTATGGATTTGAGAACAATTGATATATGTCTTGCAATTGAATACCCGTGGTGACAATGCGGTATCGTATTGATTCACTTGTTATATGTCTTGGCACTCAACTCGCGGATTCCCGAGGTGACATTGGGGTAATCTATGCATAGGGGTCAATGCACGTTCTTGTATTTAGTTTCTCCGGTGGAAATCTCTGGGCACTCTTTGAAGTTCTTTGTGTTGGATTGAGTATTATGAATATGAATTTTCTTTGGTGTTATTTTAGTACGAACTCTAGGATAGATCGAACGAAAATAATAGCTTTGTGTTATTTTAGTACGAACTCTTGAATAGATCGAACGGAAATAATAGCTTTGAGGTGGTTTCGTACCCTACAAAAAAATTATTCTTATGTTCTCTGCTAGATATGAACTTTGGAGTGATTCTTCATCGCACGTTGAGGGATGGTTATATGATCCAATTATATTAGCATTATTGAGAGATTGCACTAGCGAAAGTACGGACCCTAGGCCTCATTTTCAAGCATTGCAATATTGTTTTTGTGCCCGTTTACTATTTTCTACCTTGTTGTTTTCATTTATTAAGATTATAAAAATATATTTCTACCATCAATATTACACTTTTATCACCATCTCTTCGCCGAACTAGTGCACCTATACAATTTGCCATTGTATTGGGTGTGTTGGGGACACAAGAGATTTCTTGTATTTGGTTGCAGGGTTGTTTGAGAGACACCATCTTCATCCTATGCCTCCCACGGATTGATAAACCTTAGGTCATCCACTTGAGGGAAAATTGCTACTTTCTTACAAAACTCTGCACTTGGAGGCTGAGGGAGTCCTGGATTATGGGGTCCTCGGGCTTCTGGGCCATGTGACCTGGGCCGGACTGATGGACCGTGAAGATACAAGATGGAAGGCCTTCCCCCGTGTCCGTATGGGACTCTCCTTTGCACGGATAGCAAGCTTGGTGTTCGGATATGTATTTTCCTTTCTCTATAAACCGGCTTTGTACAACCCTAGGCCCTTCTGATGTCTATATAAACTGGAGGGTTTAGTCCGTAGAGGCATTCATAAATCTTACAGGCTAGACATCTAGGGTTTAGCCATTACGATCTCGAGGTAGATCAACTCTTGTAACCCCTATACTCATCAAAGTCAATCAAGCAGGAAGTAGGGTATTACCTCCATTAAGAGGGCCCGAACCTGGGTAAACAATGTGTCCCCTGTCTCCTGTTACCTTCGATCCTCAGACGCACAGTTCGGGACCCCCTACCCGAGAACTGCCAGTTTTGACACCGACATTCGTGCTTTCATTGAGAGTTCCACTGTGTCGTTAGCAGAAGGACTGATGGCTCGTTTGATCATCAAGAATGATGTTGTTTCCGGGAGACCTTCCTCTCCGGTCAACTTTTCGTGTTCGGCGGCTTTGCTTTGCGCGCCGACTCAGTTGGTCGCCACGAGCAGATCGACAGCTACGCCCCCGGTCATCAGATCAGATTCAGGAGCCTGAATTATGTAGCTGATATTCGAGGAGACTTGATCTTCGAAGGGTTCGTGGCCTCAACCACCGCTCTGGCCTTAGATCCGGAGCAAACCACTGGCTCCAAAGAGGGGAGCTTGGAGCCCACCGGACTCTCTGCAATTATGGAGCTCACTATCAGTAGATCTGAAGGGACGGTGTCGTCGGCCAGCCCGGAGTCAAACCGGATTCCCATTACCACTGGAAAGCCGGACTCGTCCCCCGTTGCTAATTCCGAACCCTCGAGGTCTACAACGGGTGAGCACGGCCAGGAGGCTTCACCCCGCCTAGCACCAAAGACTTTTGTCTCCCCACCCAATCTTCGCTCTTAAGCAAGGCTCTGGATTTAATGCGATCCCTCGCCATTATAGAGGAATCACTGGCAAACTACGCCCAGCCCATAGTAGGGGCTGGGAGCAGGGAATTTTACGTCCCACCCACCACCCACTTCATAGCCACTTTGAGGACTTAACCGACATGCTTGACTACGCCTCCGAAGACATCGACGGTATGGACGACGATGCCGGAGATGAGCAAGGACAAAACCCGTCGTTCACCGGATGCTAGACGGCCACTTCCACATATGACGTGTACATGGTTGACACACCCAAAGAGGATGAAGGCGATGGTGGGAATGATCTAGTTGAGGACAAGCCTTCTGAGGCACCACCCAAGCATCGACGTCAGTGGCGCCGCTCGAAGTCGCATCACGAAAAAGACAGCAATGCCGGCACTGGAGAAAATTATACTCCGGAGAACACCGAAGACCAAGAAGCCCCCGTCGAACCAACATCCGAAAAGGATGATTGGGAGGATGGGCAAGTTAACCCTGACGAACCGGTCGGGAACGAGGACTCGGAGGATAGCAACTATCTATCACTCTCCGAGGATGATATGAGCCTCGGCGACGAAGATTTCATCATGCGAGAGGAACCCCTCGAACAAGATTGCTTTAAGCGCTAGCTAATCGCAACAGCGAGAAGCCTAAAAAAGAAGCAGCAACAGCTCCAAGCCGAACAGGATACGCTCAACGACAGATGGACCAAAGTCCTAGCAGCCAAAGAATACGGCCTCGAACTCCCAACAAAGAGCTACCTGAAGCGCAAGCTGCTACCCCAATTCGACGATGAGGCCCTGGAGCCTATATCGCCAACGCGTAACGCTGTGGACGAACCTGACCAACCACCACGTGGCCGGGACAGAGCGGCAACTCAAGGCGAACACCAGCCTGCACCATGCTGTCCGAGAGGCGGGGGCACCGCCCTAGGATACACTTATGACCTACGACAGTACCTGGACAATAGAGCAGGCCAAACCAGATCAATCTAAGGATCAAGGGGGCGTGCCCCAACGCGAGAGGACGGCCATCAGGCCTGGCACGACAGGCATAACCTCACCCGGGCGGCGCATATGGACTCCATCTGAATTGCGTCGTGACGTCGCCCGATATAGAGGCGCCGCACACCCCTTATGCTTCACCAATGAGGTAATGGAGCACCTGTTCCCAGAAGGGTTTAAACCCGTGAACATCGAATCATACGATGGTTCGACGGATCCCGCAGATTGAAGATCTTCTTCTCCACATTCACATGGCTCGCGGTGAAGATCTACATGCCATCAAATACCTCCCCCTCAAACTTAAGGGACCAGCACGGCACTGGTTAAACAGCCTCCCAGAAAACTCCATTGGAAGCTGCAAAGATTTGGAAGACGCCTTTAGAGACAACTTCCAAGGTACTTATGTCCGGCCACCGGACGTCGATGACCTTAGTCACATAGTCCAGCAACCCGAAGAGTCTGCCTGGAAGCTATGGACCAGGTTCTTAATTAAAAAGAACCAAATTGTGGACTGCCCGGATGCCAGAGTGTCGGGGGCCGTGTGGTCTCTCTGTGGCCTCCGAGCACCTATGGGGAACTAGGGGCCCCTTCTAGTCCGTCAAGGGAGCGGAGGGCGTGCGCAGAGCAGATCAAGGTCGAGCGCGCGGGGGAGACAGGCAATTTTTTACCCAGCTTCGGGGCTCTCCGGAGAGATAAAACCCCTACTGCTGCTTTCGTGATTGTATTCAATCTTGCTCGAGCAAGCGAGCGTATGGTGGTGTTGTGGGTATCGAATGGACCGAACCCCCTTCTACGTGCGCATGGGCCTCCCTTTTATACTCTGAAAGGGGCATCCACAGGTGGCAGCGTAGGAAGAGGGGGTAGAAAGGTAAAATCGCAGGTTGGTACAACAGTGACCAACAGTGACCCCAACCTAACTCTGACGGCAGGGGACAAGGGCATTTAATGCCCGTACGGTCGCCCCAACAGTGCAGAGGAGTAACCGTTAAGTGAGCCACCGATTGCCACGATGGCGTCTCTGTCAGCTCCGTTTGCCACCTCGCCCTGCATGGTTGCGTAGTGCTTCGCCACGTGCCCCTGGGATGGCCTTGTGATGACACGTCGCCGGATGCGCTGGAGTTTGGGTGGCAGCCTTGCCGCGGCAAGTGCCTTGCCGCGACCCTTCTCTTGTTGAGCCGGCAAGCTTGCCGGCCGTCGGGCCTTGCCGGGGCACGCGGGGCGCTGCGGCAAGTCTTCTGGTGACGCCTTGGTTGGCCTTCCCGGCAAGCTCCTCTTGCCGGGGCCTTTGTTCTCTTTGGTTAATACTTTGTTCTTGAATGGCAGTAGTAGGTGTGATGGAGGGTCTTGGCGGGCGCCCGGCAAGCCTTGCCGTGGGGTGCTGCGACCGCCCGTGCACAAGTTCGGGGTACTAAGGTACCCCTACTTTAGTACACCGACAGGAGCCCCCGGGCCTGGGCCATACACGGTGCCGAGCGTTGTTGGGCCAGGCCCAAAACAGTGCACGGGCATGCGCGGCCTGGGTCCGCCCACAGAGTCGGGCTCCGCGCCCACCGCGCTCTCCCGCAACGGCACGCGTTGATTGCGGCGTCGTGGGAGACGTGGGTGGTGTGTGCGATCTTTAAGGCATCCACCCCCGTGATCACGGGGCAGGGCGAGGTCATTTCATCCGTCGCTCCGGCTCCGCTTTTGCGCCACGCGGCTCCCATGCGTGGGGGGTCGTGGGCGGCGAAGGTGGGAGACCGAGCCGTCACGGGCGAAGATGGCGAGTCGGCCCCGCTCCTCTGCCCCCCTCGTGCCCTGATTGGCTGAGCGGGGCGGCCGAGCCCCCACCTCGCCCTTTAAAAAGGGCGGAAGGGGAGCACAATAGTCTCGCACTTCCTCTTCTTCCTCCGTCTTCAACTTCTGTTACTCTTCCTCCCATCTGCCATGGAGGGAGGGAACCCCGGTCCTTCATCTGTGGCGGCGCCGCCACCAGCAGCGCGACCTCTCCCTATCTCTGCGCTGTGGTGGCGGAGCCAGCCGCGAGGGGAAGAGGGAGGGGGCGAGGCCGCGGACGGGGTCGTGGACGTGGTCGGAGTGCTCGGGGGAGAGGCGGCCGGGGTGGTGCGCCACCTCCGTCTCCGCCGGCAGCTCCTCTCCTCGAGGCGGTCCACACTGGGGACGACCCCTGGGAGTTCTTCATCAAGCTGCGCCGGGCCCCCCGTCGTCGCCTCCGGCTTCCGGCCCCATTCGCAAGCGCGATGGAGCCGGACCCGCCCAAGATGTTGGAGTTGCGCATGAGGGGCTGCGGGATCAGCGGCACTCGAGTTAGTGTCGTATCCCCAGCCCCCGGCGTGATGTTCTTCGATCGAGGGTGGAAGACGTTCGCCCGCATCCACAGCTTGACGGCGGGGTTCACCCTCCATTTCAAGTTAATGGAGGGCGACCTTCTCGCCGTCAAGGTCTTCGGGGACTCCGGCACCCGGGCGAGATGCTGTGTGGACAGCTCCTCCGATAGTGAAGGCCCATCCTCGAGCGAGAGTGATGAGGAGGGGAGCGACAGCGACGACGAAGACGGCGGGTCTGACTAGGCGTTGACGCTGCTCCAGGCCACCGGCGACCCCATCATCCGGTCGCGACGCCTTCAACTCCCAGGGCCGTCTCCTTGGGCGGCTGGCGTAGGGAGGCTGCAGAAGAGGAAGAGGGGTGGCGGCAAGGCCATCAAGTCGGAGTACAAGGGCGAGGAGCCCTCGACAGCGTGCTGACGTCCTGCCGCCCCGTCTTCAAGCTCTGCCTCCGACGCCTCCGTCTCTGCCAAGCTCCTGGCCGGCCCCCGGGGTGTTCTCTTGGTGTCTTCTGGCACCCGTAGCTCACCTAGGCGCCCCTTTTGCCCTCCCCGGCGAGCTTCTCTTGTCGGGGCCTCCTTGACCTACCTCCTGAAGAGAGAAACAAGAGAGGGATTACGGGCATCTTATCTTTTAATTTGTAAGCCTTCGGGCCCTAGTTCCATTTAAAATCTGTAATCCTCTCTATCATGTTTTTCATCCTTTATGGACTTGTACTAAAACTGGGATGTTTTTTTAATGGAAAGAGGGGAGTGCTTGCCGGATAGCGTCCTTTACTTGACTCTGTGCCTTGTATGTTTCCACCCTACGCTTCCAGGAAACTTGCCGGTGCTAACACACTTGCTGAGTGCGGAACGTCAGCAGCCCGCTGGTGGTGTTGTTTCCGACAAGACACCTTGTCGGGCCAGTTGCAGCGCGCTTGCATTGTTGAGCGGACTTGGAAACAAAGCAAGGGCGCAACTTGGCCGCGACTCGGTCCCTCCGCGCACAGGCTTCTTTTTACAAAGCACATTCGTTCAAGGACGCGGCCCCGCCTTTCCCAGTCCATAGGAGGATGCATGATGAGGGATGAAAAACTTATCTGGCACCGCAGCCCCCGGCGACTATAACTTGCCGGGGAGGAATCTTGGCATTTGCAGCCCCCAGCAACCCTGGCTCTGCCGAGACCTAGGTGCCGGTGTGCCTTTCTTTGCCCTCGCTGCTGACACTGTGGTCTCCGGGGATCCCGGCCTGCCGCGGAAGAACTTCGGTACTCGCAGCCCCCAGCGAAGCCGATTTGTCGGGGCCCCTACACCAGTGCGCCCTTCTGGTTTTTCCTTGTCGCTGTTATCATAGTCATGAAAATAACTAAGACAGCGCCGTAATAATTTACTCTTTCGTAGCGTGAAGGTTGGGCAACGCAATGCCATGCTTCGCCCTTCGTATGTTTGTACTCTACGCTTTATAGGGGACTTGCCGGCGCAAACACGCTTGCTGAGTGCGGAACATTAGCAGCCCGCTGGCGGTGTCGCTTCCGGCAAGAAACCTCGTCGGGCTAGTTGCGGCGGGCTTTCATCGTCAAGCGGACTCGAAACAGATCAAAGGCGCAACTTAACCGCGAGTTAGCTCCTCCGCGCACAAGTTTCTCATACGAAGGACGTCCTACGGCAAGGCTTGCCATGTTACGTCCTCTACACCGTTACACCCCTTGTATGTTGTTACCCTACGCTTCTAGGGAACTTGCCGGCGCTAACACACTTGCTGAGTGCGGAACATCAGCAGCCCGCTGGCGGTGTTGTTTCCGGAAAGAAACCTTCTCGGGCCAGTTGCAGCGCACTTGCATTGTTGAGCGGACTCGGAAATCAAACAAGGACGTAACTTAACCACGAGCCGGTTCCTCCACGCACAGGTTTTTCGTACAAGGGACGAACGCTCGAGGACTATAACATAAAAGCTTAGGACTAAAAAGTGCTCTGTACAAAGGCTTGGGTGACTTAGCTTTTCTGTCTTCAACGGTCCGTCGAGGCCGTACTTCTCCTTGACCTCCTCCCTTGTATGTTTTCACCCTCACGCTTTCAGGGAACCCCCGGCGCAAACACACTTGCTAAGTGCAGGACAGCAGCAGCCCGCTGGCGGTGTTGCTTCCGGTAGGAAGAACTCATCGGGCTAGTTGCAGCGCGCTTTCATCGTCGAGCGGACTCGAAATAGATTAAGGGCGCAACTTAGCCACGATTCGACCCCTCTGCACACAAGTTATTTATACAAGGTATGGATTTCCAGGGAATACAACTCAAAAGTTCGAAGCTTGGCAGATTTCTTTGCCTCACTGGCTGGTAGAGCTCGATGGCGCGTCCTCGACAGCAGCGCGGCACTCCGGAGAGGCGTGCTTGCCGGGGCGGGCACCAGAGCTGCTCTTGCCGGGCTTAGTCTTTGGTTGGCCTATCTTTGCCTTCTCGCATTTGCCGGCGGAGCTCGATGGTGTGTCCTCGACGGCAGCGCAGCACTCCGGAGAGGTGCGCTTGCCGGAGTGGACACCAGAGCTGCCTTTGCCGGACTTGGCTTTCTTCTTCCCCCGGGGAGCTTCAGCGGCGAGTGGCTTGCTCTCTGCTGCGGCTGCTGCTTCCCGGTAGATCTTGTCGGCGCAGATAAGTGCATCCTTCTTGTCGCCTTGGACAGAGATGACACTTAACGGACCAGGCATCTTGAGCACATTGTATGCATAGTGAGAGGCTGCCATGAACTTGGCAAGCGCTGGTCGGCCGAGTATCCCATTGTAGGGTAATGGGATATCAACAACATCGAATGTGACCCTTTCTGTCCTGAAATTCAGCTCGTTGCCAAACGTCGCTGGTAACGTGATCTTCCCCTTCGGCTTGCTCCTTCCCGGATTTATCCCTTGAAAGGTACCAGTCTCTTCGAGCTCGCTGTCCGGGATCTGGAGCTTCTTGAGCACTGCGGAGGAGATCAGGTTCAGGCCGGCCCCGCCGTCAACCAACATCTTCGTGACCTTGAGGTTGCGGATTGTTGGTGAGACCAACATCGGCAAGCACCCGACGGTAGTGATGCAGTCAGGGTGGTCCTCTACGTCGAAGACGATGGGCGTGCCGGACCATTTCAGAGGCTTGCGCGCCTCGACGGACGGCTCGCGGCATTTACCTCTCGCACCCACTGCTTGAGTTGGCAAAGGCGAGGTGTGCAAAGAGGCGCCGCCGTCGATGCACAACACCTCTGTTGCCTTCTGAAACTCCTGGTCATCAGTCTCATCCTCCTCCATCTCATCATCCTCATCTTCATCTTTGTCCTTGTCGCGGCCGCGGGGAGGCCTATCTCCTTGCCGCGGCTTGGCCTTGCCGCGGTGCCCTCCCCGGGCGGGAAGCTTCTTGCCAGATCCTCCGCCACCTCCTTGGGCTCTCTCCTTGTCGCGGCGCTCGTACTCAGCTTTCTGTAGCTCCGCCATCTGCTCCACTTTCTTGCAGGTCTGGAGATCATGGCCCTTGGTGCGGTGGATCTTGCAATATCGCTTGCCGGAACCTTCCTGCTTGTCGGCGGCCACAACAGCCTCGCCGGAGTCATCGGCTTTGGCCTTGTCGGAGCCGCCTCCGTTGCCAGAAAGCTCAACAGGTAGCACCTCCTTAGCCTTTCTCTTCCTGTTATTCCGCCTCCGGTTCTTCCTTGCCGGGGCGGCATCCTCACTGTCAGACCCTTATGCTCCCGCAACTTCTCCGGGGATCTTCCTCCCTTCCTCAGCCCGTGCACACTTGTCGGCCAGAGCATAAAGCTCGCTGACATCTCTGATCTTGCACATCGCCATCTCCTCCCTCATCCTGCGGTTACGCGACGTTCGATGAAACGCTAGCGATAATTGCGGCGGGGTGGGCGTTTGGGATGTTGCGCCGCACCGCTGAATCTCTCAGTATGTACTTGCTTGAGGGCTCCCCCTTACGGACGAGCAAATGCAGATCGCTCTCCCGCCATGGGGTTTGTGGCGCCCGTAAAGGCGCCGACAAACTGATGGCACAGGTCCGCCCATGAAGAGATGGAGCCGTCCGGCAAATGCATGAGCCAAGATCTGACGTTGGGCTTGAGTACCAGCGGAAGTAGTTGGCGAGGATCTTCTCGTCGCGCCCTCGGCCTTTGCACCGCGATGGTGTAGATGCTGAGGAACTCCGACGGATGTATCCTGCCATCATACTTCTCGGGCACGTCTAGCTTGAAGTTCTTGGTTTTGGGCCACTGGACTTGCCGCAGCTCGCGGGTGAACGCAGGGCAACCTGCCGCATACGGCAAGTCGCCTGGCTCCCCTAGTGCATGCATGTCGACAGTGGGCCCAGCGCGCTGGTCCGATTGACGTCGCGTTTCCCTTCTGCACTCGATGCGAGTGCGTGCGTCTTCGTGCCGTCGTTCTTGGAGAACGTGGCGTTGATCGCATCGGGTTCGCGGGTCCGACGACGCGGTGGAGTCGCCGTCGGGGTTGGTCCGGCGGGCCGGCGAGCTTGGCCTTCGGGGCTGGGAGTGCACGAAGGTGGCGCCCCAGCGGTCTTGTCGGCGCCGGTTTGCGCCAGGGCGCCTTGTCGGGGCCTCGATACGCTCGGTCGCCGGGGCTTGTCGCCGTTAAGCGGCCGATGAGGTCATATATGGTCATCCTCGATCGTCGATCTTGTGCAGCGTCGGAGGGTAGTCTAGAAGCAGCTGGGCTCGGGCCAGCGCTTCCTCTGCTGTCTTGGGTGGCGGTGGCGACGAGCGGCGCGAGGAGCGGGATGTGGTCGGACTCCCAGCTGGATTGGGAGGTGCGACACCCCGTCCGGGCGACCGTACCTCACTCGCGCCAGCATGCGGGCGCGCATGTTGACCTCGAACGTCCCGCGACCCGCCAGCTTGGCCTTGCTCCAATGCGAGCACGGTGCTAGGAGCACCGGGGCGTTGTTAACCTTGCACCTCCTGGGAAGGGTGCGGTGTCTACGATCGCCCCGACGCTATGGGCCTTGTTTTTGGATCTGGTGACGACGCGAGTTCCACCGTCAGCACCCGCTCCTCCGCCGGCGTCCACTCCACCGCCCGTTTGCTCCGGCGGTGGTGGCGGAATCGATGTAGACGGAGCGTCCACCTCCGAAGGCTTCTTCTTCGGTGGCATGTTGACGAAGGCGCTGATGCAGCGCGCGCGGAGACCGGATCATATGCTCACGATCTCGACGCCCCCCTACCTGGCGCGCCAAAGATGTCGGGGGCCGTGTGGTCTCTCTGTGGCCTCCGAGCACCTATGGGGCACTAGGGGCCCCTTCTAGTCCGGCAAGGGAGCGGAGGGCGTGCGCAGAGCAGATCGAGGTCGAGCGCGCGGGGGAGACGGGCAATTTTTTACCCAGCTTCAGGGCTCTCCGGAGAGATAAAACCCCTACTGCTGCTTTGGTGATTGTATTCGATCTTGCTCGAGCAAGCGAGCGTATGGTGGTGTTGTGGGTATCGAATGGACCGAACCCCCTTCTACGTGCGCATGGGCCTCCCTTTTATACTCTGAAGGGGGCATCCACAGGTGGCAGCGTAGGAAGAGGGGGTAGAAAGGTAAAATCGCAGGTTGGTACTTGATGACCAACAAATGACCCTACCTAACTCTGACGGCAGGGGACAAGGGCATTTAATGCCCGTCCGGTCGAACCAATAGTGCAGAGGAGTGACTGTTAAGTGAGCCACCGATTGCCACGATGGCGTCTCTGTCAGCTCCGTTTGCCACCTCGCCCTGCATGGCTGCGTAGTGCTTCGCCACGTGCCCCTGGGATGGCCTTGTGATGACACGTCGCCGGATGCGCTGGAGTTTGGGTGGCAGCCTTGCCGCGGCAAGTGCCTTGCCATGCCCTTCTCTTGTTGAGCCGGCAAGCTTGCCGACCGTCCGAACCTTCTTGGGCACGCGGGCGCCGCCGCGCAAGTCTTCTGGTGACGCCTTGGTTGGCCTTCCCGGCAAGCTCCTCTTGCCGGGGCCTTTGTTCTCTTTGGTTAATACTTTGTTCTTGAATGGCAGTAGTAGGTGTGATGGAGGGTCTTGGCGGGCGCCCGGCAAGCCTTGCCGTGGGGTGCTGCGACCGCCCGTGCACAAGTTCGGGGTACTAAGGTACCCCTACTTTAGTACACCGACACAGAGCCCTCGTAGCCTTCAAACACAGCGTCCGGGATGAGTGGCTTGCCCGACATCTTGGCCAAGAAAAGCCGAAGTCCATGGCAACCCTTACCGCACTCATGAGCCGCTTTTGTACGAGCGAAGATAGCTGGCTAGCCTGAAGCAGCAATAGTACCAGTGACCCTGGCACTTCCAAAGCCGGAAAAGGCAACGGTAGGTCCCGACGCAACAAACACAAGCGTCGAAGCAACAACACAGATACCAAAGATACGTTAGTCAACGCTGGATTTAGTGGCTCCAAATCCGGTCAGCAGAAGAAGCCATTCAAAGGAAACAAAGACGGTCCATCTAGCTTGGACCGAATACTCGATCAACCTTGCCACATTCACGGCACCCCTGACAAGCCTGCCAACCATACCAACAAAAGTTGTTGGGTCTTTAAATAGGCCAGTAAGTTAAACACCGAAAATAAGGGGAAAGGGTCACCCAGCGAGGACGACAATGATGAACCTCGCCCGCTGAACACAAGGGGACAGAAGAAATTTCCCCCCGAGGTAAAAATGGTGAATATGATATACGTTACACATATCCCCAAGAAGGAACGCAATCGTGCGCTCAGGGACGTCTACGTCGTAGAGCCGGTCGCCCCAAAATTCAACCCATGGTCAGCTTGTCCGATCACCTTCGATCTAAAGGATCACCCGACCAGCATCCGTCATGGAGGTTCGGCTGCTTTGGTCCTCGATCCAATTATCGATAGGTTCCACCTTACGCGAGTCCTTATGGACGGCAGCAGCAGCCTTAACCTGCTTTATCTGGACACTGTATGCAAAATGGGTATTGATCCATCAAGAATCAAGCCCACCAAAACTACCTTCAAAGGAGTAATACCTGGTGTAGAGGCCCGCTGCACGGGCTGAATCACATTGGAATCGGTTTGCGGACAACTTCCGGGTTAAGACTTGATCTTCGACATCATCCCTTTCATGATGGCTATCATGCATCGCTTGGACGAACTGCGTTCGCCCGCTTCAATGTGGTCCCGCACTATGCTTATCTAAAACTCAAGATGCCTGGACCATGCGGCATTATAACAGTAAATGGAAACATGGAGCGCTCCCTCTATACTGAGGAGCACACTGCCGCCCTTGCAGCAGAAGTATAGGGTGGCCTATCAAGCCGAATACTACATCGGCAGTCAAGCCCCCAGACACTGTCAAACGACTCTGGTCTACCCTACAGAATTACAATCCGACTCGTCAAGAGCTAGATTAGAAATTCGGCCTCCGTCACAGCCCCAACCGGATTGCATCATATGTATCGCGCGTACATAACTACTGAAGTAAATATGCCCTAGAGGCAATAATAAAAGTTGTTATTTATATTTCCTTATATCATGATAAATGTTTATTATTCATGCTAGAATTGTATTAACCGGAAACTTAGTACATGTGTGCATACATAGACAAAACAAAGTGTCCCTAGTATGCCTCTACTTGACTAGCTCGTTTATCAAAGATGGTTATGTTTCCTAACCATAGACATGTGTTGTCATTTGATGAACAGGATCACATCATTAGGAGAATGATGTGATGGACAAGACCCATTTGTTAGCTTAGCATTATGATCGTTACAGTTTCATTGCTACTGCTTTCTTCATGACTTACACATGTTCCTCAGACTGAGATTATGCAACTCCCAAATACCGGAGGAACACTTTGTGTGCTATCAAACGTCACAACGTAAATGGGTGATTATAAAGATGCTCTACAGGTGTCTCTGAAGGTATTAGTTGGGTTGGCATAGATTGAGATTAGGATTTGTCACTCCGTATTTCGAAGAGGTATCCCTGGACCCTCTTGGTAATGCTCATCACTATAAGCCTTGCAAACAATGTGACTAATGAGTTAGTTGCGGGATGAAGTATTACGGAATGAGTAAAGATACTTGCCGGTAACGAGATTGAACTAGGTATGATGATACCGACAATCCAATCTCGGGAAAGTAACATACCGATGACAAAGGGAACAACGTATGTTGTTATGCGGTTTGACCGATAAAGATCTTTGATACGTCCATTTTGCATCATGCTTTTATATCAATATTTATTGCATTATGGGCTGTTATTACACATTATATCTCAATACTTATGGCTATTCTCTCTTATTTTACAAGGTTTACCATGAAGAGGGGTAATGCCGACAGCTGGAATTCTGGCTGGAAAAGGAGCAAATATTGGAAACCTATTCTGCACAGCTCCAAAAATCATGTAACTCCACGGAAGTCAGTTTTGGAATTAATAAGAATTATTGAGGGAAAGAAACACCAGAGGGGGCCCACACCCTGGCCAAGAGGGTGGGGGGCACGCCCACCCCTACTGGGCGCGCCCCCTGTCTCCTGGGCCCCCTGGTGGCCCTCCGGTGCCCATCTTCTGCTATATGAAGGCTTTTACCCTGGAAAAAATCAGAGGCAAGTTTACGGGACAAAACTCCGCCGCCACGAGGCGGAACCTTGGCGGAACCAATCTAGGGCTCCGGCAGAGCTGTTCTGCCGGGGAAACTTCCCTCCGGGAGGGGGAAATCATCACCATCGTCATCACCAACGATCCTCATATCGGGAGGGGGTCAATCTCCATCAACATCTTCACCAGCACTATCTCCTCTCAAAACCCTAGTTCATCTCTTGTATCCAATCTTGTATCAAAACCACAAATTGGTACCTGTGGGTTGCTAGTGGTGTTGATTACTCCTTGTAGTTGATGCTAATTGGTTTACTTGGTGGAAGATCATATGTTCAGATCCTTAATGCATATTATTACTCCTCTGGTTATGAAAATGAATATGCTTTATGAGTAGTTACGTTTGTTCCCGAGAACATGGGTGAAGCCTTGCTATTAGTAGTCATGTGAATTTGGTATTCATTCGATATTTTGATGAGATGTATGTTGTCTTTCCTCTAGTGGTGTTATGTGAACATCGACTACATGACACTTCACCATTATTTGGGCCTAAAGGAATGCATTGGGAAGTAATAAGTAGGTGATGGGTTGCTAGAGTGACAGAAGCTTAGACCCTATTTTATGCGTTGCTTCGTAAGGGGCTGATTTGGATCCATATGTTTAATGTTGTGGTTAGGTTTACCTTAATACTTCTTTTGTAGTTGCGGATGCTTGCAATAGGGGTTAATCATAAGTGGGATGCTTGTCCAAGTAAGGGCAGTACCCAAGCACCGGTCCACCCACATACCAAATTATCAAAGTACCGAACGCGAATCATATGAACGTGATGAAAACTAGCTTGACGATAATTCCCATGTGTCCTCAGGAGATCTTTTCTCATTATAAGAAATTGTCCAGGCTTGTCCTTTGCTGCAAAAAGGATTGGGCCACCTTGCTGCACTTTATTTACTTTCATTACTTGTTACTCGTTACAATTTATCTTATCACAAAACTATCTGTTACCTACAATTTCAGTGCTTGCAGAGAAAACCTTACTGAAAACCGCTTGTCATTTCCTTCTGCTCCTCATTGGGTTCGACACTCTTACTTACCGAAAGGACTATGATAGATCCCCTATACTTGTGGGTCATCAAGACTCTTTTCGGGCACTGTTGTCGGGGAGTGTAGCGCCTTTGGTGAGTGGAACTTGGTAAGGAAACATTTATTTAGTGTGCTGAAATTTTCTGTCACTTGTTATGGAAACTAATCCTTTGAGGGGCTTGTTCGGGGTATCTTCACCCCGACCAGAAGAGCAAAGAGTTGCTCCTCAACCTACTGAACCTACTAAAAATATTTACTTTGAGATTCCTTCGAGTATGATAGAGAAACTGCTAGCTAATCCCTTTGCAGGAGATGGAACATTGCATCCCGATTTACACCTTATCTTTGTGGACGAAGTTTGTGGATTATTTAAGCTTGCAGGTATTCCCGATGATGTTATCAAACGGAAGGTCTTCCCTTTATCTTTGAAGGGGGATGCATTGACATGGTATAGGCTATGTGATGATACATGATCTTGGAATTATAAACGATTGAAGTTGGAATTTCACCAGAAGTTCTATCCTATGCATCTTGTTCATCGTGATCATAATTACATATATAATTTCTGGCCTCGCAAAGGAGAAAGCATCGCTCAAGCTTGGGGGAGTCTTAAGTCAATGTTATATTCATGCCCCAATCATGAGCTCTCCAGAGAAATGATTATTCAAAAATTTTATGCTCGGCTTTCTTCCAACGATCGCAACATGCTCGATACTTCCTGTGTTGGTTCTTATATGCTGAAGACTATTGAATTCAAATGGGATTTATTGGAAAGAATTAAATGCAACTCTGAAGATTGGGGTTCCGATGATGGTAAGGATTCAGGTATGACACCTAAGTTTTATTGTGTTAAATCTTTTATGGATACCGATGCTTTTCATGGATTTAGCGCTAAGTATGGACTTGACTCTGAGATAGTAGCTGCTTTTTGTGAATCTTTTGCTACTCACGTTGATCTCCCTAAGGAGAAGTGGTTTAAATATAATCCTCCCATTGAAGTAAAAGTAGTTGCACCTATTATAGTTGAAGAAAAGACTGTCACTTATAGTGATCCTATTGTTCCTACTACTTATGTTGAGAAACCTCCTTTTCCTGTTAGGATTAAGGATCATGCTAAAACTTTGACTATTGTTCGTAAGAGTAATACTAGGACTTATACACCTCCTGACCAAATCAAAGTTGAACCTAGTATTGCTATGGTTAAAGATCTCTTGGTAGATGATTTAGATGGGCATGTTATTTATTTTTGTGGTGAGACTGCTAATATTGCTAGACTAGATGCTAAGATACATAGACCTGTTGTAGGCATGCCTGTTATTTCTGTTAAAATAGGAGATCATTGTTATCATGGCTTATGTGATCTGGGTGCTAGTGCTAGTGCAATACCCTATGACTTATATAAAGAAATTATGCATGATATTGCACCCACTGAAATGGAAGATATAGATGTTACTATTAAGCTTGCCAATAGGGATACTGTTAAGCCATTTGGGGTTGTTAGAGATGTTGAAGTCTTGTGGGGAAGGTTAAATATCCTGCTGATTTTCTTGTTCTTGGTTCCCCACAAGATGACTTTTGTACCATTATTTTCGGTAGACCCTTCTTGAATACTGTTAATGCTAGGATTGATTGTGAAAAGGATACTGTTGCAATTGGCTTAGAGGATGTGTCTCATGAGTTTAATTTTGCTAAATTTCGTAGACAACCTCGTGATAGAGAATCGCCTAGTAAGGATGAGATTATTGGTCTTGCTTCTATTGTCATGCCTCCTACTGATCCGTTAGAACAATATTTGCTAGACCATAAAAATGATATGTTTATGAAGGAAAGAAGGGAAATAGATGAAGTGTTCCTTCAACAGGAACCTATTCTGAAACACAATCTACCCATTGAAATTCTTGGGGATCCCCATCCACCCAAGGGTGATCCCGTGTTTGAACTCAAACCATTACCTGATAATCTTAAGTATGCTTATCTTGATGAAAAGAAAGTATATCCTGTTATTATTAGTGCTAACCTTTCAGAGCAAGAAGAAGAAAGAGTATTGAAAACTCTGAAGAAGCACCGTGCTGCTATTGGATATACTCTGGATGATCTCAAGGGCATTAGTCCCATGTTATGCCAACACAAAATTAATTTGGAGGACGATGCCAAACCAGTTAGAGATCCTCAACGACGATTGAATCCTAAGATGAAAGAAGTGGTAAGAAAGGAGATACTAAAGCTCCTTGAGGCAGGTATAATTTATCCCATTGCCGATAGTGATTGGGTAAGCCCTGTCCATTGTGTTCCTAAAAGGGGAGGTATTACTGTCGTTCCTAATGATAAAGATGAATTGATCCGGCAAAGAATTATTACAGGTTATAGGATGGTAATTGATTTCCGTAAATTAAATAAAGCTACTAAGAAAGATCATTACCCTTTACCTTTTATTGATCAAATGCCAGAAAGACTATCCAAACACACACATTTCTGCTTTCTAGATGGTTATTCTGGTTTCTCTCAAATACCTGTGTCAGCGAAGGATCAATCAAAAACTACTTTTACTTGCCCTTTCTGTACTTTTGCTTATAGACGTATGCCTTTTGGTTTATGTAATGCACATGCTACCTTTGAAAGATGTATGATGGCTATATTCTCTGACTTTTGTGAAAAGATTTGTGAGGTATTCATGGATGATTTCTCCATTTATGGATCCTCTTTTGATGATTGCTTGAGCAACCTTGATCGAGTTTTGCAGAGATGCGAAGACACTAGTCTCGTCTTGAATTGGGAAAAGTGCCACTTTATGGTTAATGAAGGCAATGTATTGGGGCATAAGATTTCCGAGAGAGGTATTGAAGTTGATAAAGCTAAAGTTGATGCTATTGAAAAGATGCCATGTCCCAAGGACATAAAAGGTATAAGAAGTTTCCTTGGTCACGCCGGTTTTTATAGGAGGTTCATTAAGGACTTTTCTAAAATCTCTAGGCCTCTGAATAATTTATTGCAAAAAGATATTCCTTTTGTCTTTGATGATGATTGTGTAGAAGCATTTGAAATACTTAAGAAAGCTTTGATCACTGCACCTATTGTTCAGCCACCTGATTGGAATTTACCCTTTGAAATTATGTGTGATGATAGTGATTATGTTGTAGGTGTTGTTCTACGGCAAAGAGTTGATAAGAAATTGAACGTTATCCAGTATGCTAGTAAGACTCTTGATATTGCCCAGAGAAATTATGCTACTACCGAAAGCGAATTCTTAGCAGTTGTGTTTGCTTGTGGTAAGTCTAGACCTTATATTGTTGATTCTAAAGTTACGATTCACACTGATCATGTTGCTATTAAATATCTTATGGAAAAGAAAGATGCTAAGCCTAGACTTATTAGATGGGTTCTCTTGCTCCAAGGATTTGATTTGCATATAATTGATAGAAAGGGAGCTGAGAACCCCGTTGCAGACAACTTGTCTAGGTTAGAGAATGTTCTTGATGACCCACTGCCTATTGATGATAGTTTTCCTGATGAACAATTAATGGTCGTTAATGCTTCTCGTAATGCTCCTTGGTATGCTGATTATGCTAATTACATTGTTGCTAAATTTATACCACCTAGTTTCACATACCAGCAAAAGAAAAAGTTCTTTTATGATTTAAGACATTACTTCTGGGATGACCCACACCTTTATAAAGGAGTAGATGGTGTTATTAGACGTTGTGTACCTGAGCATGAACATGAACAGATCCTACGCAAGTGTCACTCTGAATCATATGGAGGACACCATGCTGGAGATTGAACTGCACATAAGGTATTGCAATCCGGTTTTTATTGGCCTACTCTCTTCAAAGATGCTCATAAGTTTGTCTTATCTTGTGATGAATGTCAAAGAATTGCTAATATTAGTAGACATCAAGAAATGCCTATGAATTATTCTCTTGTTATTGAACCGTTTGATGTTTGGGGCTTTGATTATATGGGACCTTTTCCTACCTCTAATGGTTACACACATATTTTAGTTGCTGTTGATTACATTACTAAGTGGGTAGAAGCTATTCCAACTAGTAGTGTTGATCATAACACCTCTATTAAGATGCTTAAAGAAGTTATTTTTCAGAGGTTTGGAGTCCCTAGATATCTTATGACTGATGGTGGTTCACATTTTATTCATGGTGCTTTCCGTAAGATGCTTGCTAAGTATGATGTTATTCATAGAATCACATCTCCTTATCACCCGCAGTCTAGTGGTCAAGTAGAGTTGAGCAATAGAGAGCTCAAATTAGTTTTGCAAAAGAATGTGAATAGATCTAGAAAGAAGTGGTCCAAGAAACTTGATGATGCATTATGGGCCTATAGAACTGCATATAAAAATCCTATGGGCATGTCTCCGTATAAGATGGTTTATGGAAAAGCATGTCACTTACCTCTAGAACTTGAACATAAAGCATATTGGGCTATTAAAGAGCTCAACTATGACTTCAAACTTGTTGGTGAGAAGAGGTTATTTGATATTAGCTCACTTGATGAATGAGAACCCAAGCCTATGAGAATGCCAAGCTATTCAAAGAAAAAGTCAAACGCTGGCATTACAAAAGGATACAAAAGCGTGAGTTTAACGTAGGTGATTATGTGTTATTCTTCAACTCTCGTTTAAGATTTTCTGCAGGAAAACTTCTCTCTAAATGGGAAGGTCCTTACGTTATCGAGGAGGTCTATCGTTCCGGTGCCACAAAAATCAACAACTTTGAAGGCACAAGTCCGAGGGTGGTGAACGGTCAAAGAATTAAACATTATATCTCAGGTAATCCTATCAATGTTGAAACTAATATTGTTGAGACCGTAACCCCGGAGGATTACATAAGGGACACTTTCCAGAATGTTTCAGACTCCGAAAAGGAATAGGTATGTGGTACGGTAAGTAAACCGACTCCAAAACAATTCTAATGGCAATTTTTATCTGTTTTGGAATATTTAAGAATTTTGGAAAGAAAGACGTAGTCCGGGAAGGACTCGAGGCCTCCACGAGGTGGAGGCGCGCCACCTTCCCTGGCGCCCCCTGTCTCGTGGCCACCTCGTGTGCCTCCCGGACTCCGTTTTCTTGCACGTTACGTATTTTGGTCTGTAAAAATTCATTATATAATCTCCCGAAGGCTTTGACCAATGTATCACGCAAATATCCTCTGTTTCCGTTTTGAGTTGTTCCTGTTGCAGATTAAGAGCAAGTTGTCTTCTCAAGAGTCAGTCAGGTAGAGTCGGGTGTCTCACCCGACACTAGGTCCAGGAGCAAATAGCGATGCCTATCACTTTGGACCATCAACGGAGGATGAGATGGAGGCCGACCTGAAAAGGATAGATGCCATGGAGGAAGATCAAGAAGTTACCTCTCGCTTCCAAGCAGGATTCATGATGGGGAAACTACATAGCTCGGCTATTCCAAATTCGGTCATCCCTTCCAACATTAAATTTCTTTCTTATGAAAATATGAAAAAGAGTGTCACTTGTTCTCTAGAAGCTATGCAGCATCCTTGGTTGAAGAGAGCTTTAGCCGTTACGGGCAAGCTCCGCAAAGAAATTATGGACCTCAAACAACAAGTCAATAAGCTCGAGGAGGAGAATCGTATCCTGAGGGGCATCATTGCCAAGAAGATCACAACACCAACTATGAAGAAGGAGACATAATCACATGGGTATGGGCACTCCCCTTGGCAACTGCTAAGCTTGGGGGAGGTGCCCCGGTATTGTATCACCATCACACTCCTATCTTTACCGTTTTATTTAGTTCGATCCTTTTAGTAGTATCTTGATCTAGTAGATTGAAGTTTTAGTATCAAGTAATTCTTGAGTTTTTCTTTGTGATCTCTTTATGTAATTGAGTCTGTGAGCTATCTATAATAAAGATGAGTATCGAGTCAAGGGCTTTGCTATCTTGCCATGATCTTGAGAAAGTAGAAAGAACAAAAAGAATAAAAGAGTTCATATTGATCTTATGGATAGTAATGACTTCACACATAGAAAGTGTGAGGCATAAAAGTTGTTGAGAGTTTACAAACGTAGTTTTGGTCATCGTTGCAATTAATAGGAAGTAATAAGGAAACAGAGGTTTTCACATACAAATATACTATCTTGGACATCTTTTATGATTGTGAGCACTCATTAAGTATGACATCTAAAAGAGTTGATGTTGGACAAGGAAGACAACGTAATGGTTTATGTTTTCTCACATCTCAGTTAAAGTATATTGTCATTGATCTTCCCAACATGTTGAGCTTGCCTTTCCCCCTCATGCTAGCCAAGTTCCTTGCACCAAGTAGAGATACTACTTGTGCTTCCAAATATCCTTAAACCCAGTTTTTGCCATGAGAGTCCACCATACCTACCTATGGATTGAGTAAGATCCTTCAAGTAAGTTGTCATGTTGCAGGCAATAAAAATTGCTCTTTAAATATGTATGACTTATTAGTGCAGAGAAAATAAGCTTTATATGATCTTGTTATGGAAGCAATAAAAGCGACGGACTGCATAATAAAGGTCCATATACAAGTGGCAATATAAAGTGACGTTCTTTTGCATTAAGATTTTATGCATCCAACCACAAAAGCACATGACAACCTCTGCTTCCCTCTGCGAAGGGCCTATCTTTTACTTTATGTTTTTACTTTATGCTTGAGTCAAGGTGATCTTCACCTTTCCCTTTTTTCATTTTATCCTTTGGCAAGCTCCTCGTGTTTAAAGATCTTGATATATATATATATATATATATATATATATATATATATATATATATATATATATATATATATCCAATTGGATGTAAGTTAGCATGAACTATTATTGTTGACATCACCTAAAGGTGAATACGTTGGGAGGCAACACAATAAACCCCTATCTTTCTCAGTGTCCGGTTGAAACTCCATAACCACAAGTACTGCGTGAGTGTTAGCAATTGTAGAAGACTACATGATAGTTGAGTATGTGGGCTTGCTGAAAAGCTCTATTCTTGACTCTTTCTGATGTTATGATAAATCGCAATTGCTTCAATGACTAAGATTATAGTTTGTTAGTTCCCAATGAAGTTTCTGAACCATACTTGACACTGTGAATTGATTGTTACTTGAGCATAAGAAAGCATATGATAAAATCTATTTATGTTGTTGTTATAAGAATGATCATGATGCCCTCATGTCCGTATTTTATTTTTAACGACACCTCTATATCTAAACAAGTGGACATATTTTTCGATTTCGGCTTCCGCTTGAGGACAAGCGAGGTCTAAGCTTGGGGGAGTTGATACGTCCATTTTGCATCATGCTTTTTTATTAATATCTATTGCATTATGGGCTGTTATTACACATTATATCTCAATACTTATGGCTATTATCTCTTATTTTACAAGGTTTACCATGAAGAGGGGGAATGTCGGCAGCTGGAATTCTGACTGGAAAAGGAACAAATATTGGAAACCTATTCTGCACAGCTCCAAAAATCCTGAAACTCCACAGAAGTCAGTTTTGGAATTAATAAGAATTATTGGCGAAAGAAACACCAGAGGGGGCCCACACCCTGGCCAGGAGGGTGGGGGCGCGCCCACCCCTACTAGGCATGCCCCCTGTCTCCTGGGCCCCCTGGTGGCCCTCCGGTGCCCATCTTCTGCTATATGAAGGCTTTTACCCAGGAAAAAAATCAGAGGCAAGCTTACGGGACGAAACTCCGCCGCCACGAGGCGACACCTTTGCGGAACCAATCTAGGGCTCCGGCAGAGCTATTCTACCGAGGAAACTTCCCTCCGGGAGGGGAAATCATCACCATCGTCATCTCCAACGATCCTCTCATCGGGAGGGGGTCAATCTCCATCAACATCTTCACCAGCACCATCTCCTCTCAAAACCCTAGTTCATCTCTTGTATCCAATCTTGTATCAAAACCACAAATTGGTACCTGTGGGTTGCTAGTAGTGTTGATTACTCCTTGTAGTTTATGTTAATTGGTTTATTTGGTGGAAGATCATATGTTCAGATCCTTAATGCATATTATTCCTCCTCTGATTATGAACATGAATATGCTTTGTGAGTAGTTACGTTTGTTCCTGAGGACATGGGTGAAGTCTTGCTATTAGTAGTCACGTGAATTTGGTATTCGTTCGATATTTTGGCGAGATGTATGTTGTCTTTCCTCTAGTGGTGTTATGTGAACGTCGACTACATGACACTTCACCATTATTTGGGCCTAGAGGAAGGCATTGGGAAGTAATAAGTAGATGATGGGTTGCTAGAGTGACAGAAGCTTAGACCCTAGTTTATGCGTTGCTTCGTAAGGGGCTGATTTGGATCCATATGTTTAATGTTGTGGTTAGGTTTACCTTAATACTTCTTTTGTAGTTGTGGATGCTTGCAATAGGGGTTAATCATAAGTGGGATGCTTGTCCAAGTAAGGGCAGTACCCAAGCACCGGTCCACCCACATATCAAATTATCAAAGTACCGAACGCGAATCATATGAACGTGATGAAAACTAGCTTGACGATAATTCCCATGTGTCCTCGGGAGCTCTTTTCTCATTATAAGAAATTGTCCAGGCTTGTCCTTTGCTACAAAAAGGATTGGGACACCTTGCTGCACTTTATTTACTTTCATTGCTTGTTACTCATTACAATTTATCCCGGCGACCACCACGATGAGGAGGGAGTAGTCCACCCTCAGGGCTGAGGGTTTGTACCAGTAGCTATGTGTTTAATCTCTCTCTCTCTCTCTCTCTCTCTCTCTCATGTTCTTGAGATGTCACGATCTTGATGTATCGCGGGATTTGTTAATGTAGTTGGATCATATGGTGTTTTCCCCTCTCTATCTTGTCGTGACGAATTGAGTTTTTCCCTTTGAGATTTCGTTGTTATCGGATTGAATACTTTTATGGATTTGAGAACAATTGATATATGTCTTGCAATTGAATACCCGTGGTGACAATGCGGTATCGTATTGATTCACTTGTTATATGTCTTGGCACTCAACTCGCGGATTCCCGAGGTGACATTGGGGTAATCTATGCATAGGGGTCAATGCACGTTCTTGTATTTAGTTTCTCCGGTGGAAATCTCTGGGCACTCTTTGAAGTTCTTTGTGTTGGATTGAGTATTATGAATATGAATTTTCTTTGGTGTTATTTTAGTACGAACTCTAGGATAGATCGAACGAAAATAATAGCTTTGTGTTATTTTAGTACGAACTCTTGAATAGATCGAACGGAAATAATAGCTTTGAGGTGGTTTCATACCCTACAAACAATTTATTCTTATGTTCTCTGCTAGATATGAACTTTGGAGTGATTCTTCATCGCACGTTGAGGGATGGTTATATGATCCAATTATATTAGCATTATTGAGAGATTGCACTAGCGAAAGTACGGACCCTAGGCCTCATTTTCAAGCATTGCAATATTGTTTTTGTGCCCGTTTACTATTTTCTACCTTGTTGTTTTCATTTATTAAGATTATAAAAATATATTTCTACCATCAATATTACACTTTTATCACCATCTCTTCGCCGAACTAGTGCACCTATACAATTTGCCATTGTATTGGGTGTGTTGGGGACACAAGAGATTTCTTGTATTTGGTTGCAGGGTTGTTTGAGAGAGACCATCTTCATCCTATGCCTCCCACGGATTGATAAACCTTAGGTCATCCACTTGAGGGAAAATTGCTACTTTCTTACAAAACTCTGCACTTGGAGGCTGAGGGAGTCCTGGATTATGGGGTCCTCGGGCTTCTGGGCCATGTGACCTGGGCCGGACTGATGGACCGTGAAGATACAAGATGGAAGGCCTTCCCCCGTGTCCGTATGGGACTCTCCTTTGCACGGATAGCAAGCTTGGCGTTCGGATATGTATTTTCCTTTCTCTATAAACCGGCTTTGTACAACCCTAGGCCCTTCTGATGTCTATATAAACTGGAGGGTTTAGTCCGTAGAGGCATTCATAAATCTTACAGGCTAGACATCTAGGGTTTAGCCATTACGATCTCGAGGTAGATCAACTCTTGTAACCCCTATACTCATCAAAGTCAATCAAGCAGGAAGTAGGGTATTACCTCCATTAAGAGGGCCCGAACCTGGGTAAACAATGTGTCCCCTGTCTCCTGTTACCTTCGATCCTCAGACGCACAGTTCGGGACCCCCTACCCGAGAACTGCCAGTTTTGAC
Source organism: Aegilops speltoides (assembly GCA_021437245.1). NCBI lineage: Eukaryota > Viridiplantae > Streptophyta > Magnoliopsida > Poales > Poaceae > Aegilops > Aegilops speltoides. Next base: position 89,043,616 of record CM038143.1, on the reverse strand, counting down.
ACCGACATTCGTGCTTTCATTGAGAGTTCCAGTGTGTCGTCAGCAGAAGGATTGATGGCTCGTTTGATCATCAAGAATGATGTTGTTTCCGGGAGACCTTCCTCCTCGGTCAACTTTTCGTGTTCGGCGGCTTTGCTTTGCGCGCCGACTCAGTTGGTCGCCACGAGCAGATCGACAGCTACGCCCCCGGTCATCAGATCAGATTCAGGAGCCTGAATTATGTAGCTGATATTCGAGGAGACTTGATCTTCGAAGGGTTCGTGGCCTCAACCACCGCTCTGGCCTTAGATCCGGAGCAAACCACTGGCTCCAAAGAGGGGAGCTTGGAGCCCACCGGACTCTCTGCAATTATGGAGCTCACTACCGTAGATCCTGAAGGGACGGTGTCGTCAGCCAGCCCGGAGTCAAACCGGATTCCCATTACCACTGGAAAGCCGGACTCGTCCCCCGTTGCTAATTCCGAACCCTCGAGGTCTACAACGGGTGAGCACGGCCAGGAGGCTTCACCCCGCCTAGCACCAAAGACTTTTGTCTCCCCACCCAATCTTTGCTCTTAAGCAAGGCTCTGGATTTAATGCGATCCCTCGCCATTACAGAGGAATCACTGGCAAACTACGCCCAGCCCATAGTAGGGGCTGGGAGCAGGGAATTTTATGTCCCACCCACCACCCACTTCATAGCCACTTTGAGGACTTAACCAACATGCTTGACTACGCCTCCGAAGACATCGACAGTATGGACGACGATGCCGGAGATGAGCAAGGACAAAACCCGTCGTTCACCGGATGCTAGACGGCCACTTCCACATATGACGTGTACATGGTTGACACACCCAAAGAGGATGACGGCAATGGTGGGAATGATCTAGTTGAGGACAAGCCTTCTGAGGCACCACCCAAGCATCGACGTCAGTGGCGCCGCTCGAAGTCGCATCACGAAAAAGACAGCAATGCCGGCACCGGAGACAATTATACTCCAGAGAACACCGAAGACCAAGAAGCCCCCGTCGAACCAACATCCGAACAGGATGATTGGGAGGATGGGCAAGTTAACCCTGATGAACCGGTCGGGAACGAGGACTCGGAGGATAGCAACTATCTATCACTCTCCGAGGATGATGTGAGCCTCGGCGACGAAGATTTCATCATGCCAGAGGAACCCCTCGAACAAGATTGCTTTAAGCGCTAGCTAATCGCAACAGCGAGAAGCCTAAAAAAGAAGCGCAACAGCTCCAAGCCGAACAGGATACGCTCAACGACAGATGGACCAAAGTCCTAGCAGCCAAAGAATACGGCCTCGAACTCCCAACAAAGAGCTACCTGAAGCGCAAGCTGCTACCCCAATTCGACGATGAGGCCCTGGAGCCTATATCGCCAACGCGTAACGCTGTGGACGAACCTGACCAACCACCACGTGGCCGGGACAGAGCGGCAACTCAAGGCGAACACCAGCCTGCACCATGCTGCCGTAGAGGCAGGGGGCAGCGACCCTAGGATACACTTATGACCTACGACAGTACCTGGACAATAGAGCAGGCCAAACCAGATCAATCTAAGGATCAAGGGGGCGTGCCCCAACGCGAGAGGACGGCCATCAGGCCTGGCACGACAGCCATAACCTCACCCGGGCCGAAAACCGCATATGGACTCCATCTGAATTGCATCGTGACATCGCCCGATATAGAGGCGCCGCACACCCCTTATGCTTCACCAATGAGGTAATGGAGCACCAGTTCCCAGAAGGGTTTAAACCCGTGAACATCGAATCATACGATGGTTCGACGGATCCCGCAGATTGAAGATCTTCTTCTCCACATTCACATGGCTCGCGGTGAAGATCTACATGCCATCAAATACCTCCCCCTCAAACTTAAGGGACCAGCACGGCACTGGTTAAACAGCCTCCCAGAAAACTCCATTGGAAGCTGCAAAGATTTGGAAGACGCCTTTAGAGACAACTTCCAAGGTACTTATGTCCGGCCACCGGACGCCGATGACCTTAGTCACATAGTCCAGCAACCCGAAGAGTCTGCCTGGAAGCTATGGACCAGGTTCTTAAATAAAAAGAACCAAATTGTGGACTGTCCGGATGCCAGAGCCCTCGCAGCCTTCAAACACAGCGTCCGGGATGAGTGGCTTGCCCGACATCTTGGCCAAGAAAAGCCGAAGTCCATGGCAACCCTTACCGCACTCATGAGCCGCTTTTGTACGAGCGAAGATAGCTGGCTAGCCTGAAGCAGCAATAGTACCAGTGACCCTGGCACTTCCAAAGCCAGAAAAGGCAACGGTAGGTCCCGACGCAACAAACACAAGCGTCGAAGCAACAACACAGATACCAAAGATACGTTAGTCAACGCTGGATTTAGTGGCTCCAAATCCGGACAGCAGAAGAAGCCATTCAAAGGAAACAAAGACGGTCCATCTAGCTTGGACCGAATACTCGATCAACCTTGCCACATTCACGGCACCCCTGACAAACCTGCCAACCATACCAACAAAAGTTGTTGGGTCTTTAAACAGGCCAGTAAGTTAAACACCGAAAATAAGGGGAAAGGGTCACCCAGCGAGGACGACAATGAAGAACCTCCCCGCTGAACACAAGGGGACAGAAGAAATTTCCCCCGAGGTAAAAATGGTGAATATGATATACGTTACACATATCCCCAAGAAGGAACGCAATCGTGCGCTCAGGGACGTCTACGTCGTAGAGCCGGTCGCCCCAAAATTCAACCCATGGTCAGCTTGTCCGATCACCTTCGATCTAAAGGATCACCCGACCAGCATCCGTCATGGAGGTTCGGCTGCTTTGGTCCTCGATCCAATTATCGATGGGTTCCACCTTACGCGAGTCCTTATGGACGGCAGCTGCAGCCTTAACCTGCTTTATCTGGACACTGTATGCAAAATGGGTATTGATCCATCAAGAATCAAGCCCACCAAAGCTACCTTCAAAGGAGTAATACCTGGTGTAGAGGCCCGCTGCACGGGCTGAATCACATTGGAATCGGTTTGCCGGACAACTTCCGAAGCGAAGACTTGATCTTCGACATCATCCCTTTCCGCAGTGGCTATCATGCACTACTTGGACGAACTGTGTTCGCCGCTTCAATGTGGTCCCGCACTATGCTTATCTAAAACTCAAGATGCCTGGACCATGCGGCATTATAACAGTAAATGGAAACATGGAGCGCTCCCTCTATACTGAGGAGCACACTGCCGCCCTTGCAGCAGAAGTATAGGGTGGCCTATCAAGCCGAATACTACATCGGCAGTCAAGCCCCCAGACACTGTCAAATGACTCTGGTCTACCCTACAGAATTACAATCCGACTCGTCAAGAGCTAGATTAGAAATTCGGCCTCCGTCACAGCCCCAACCGGATTGCATCATATGTATCGCGCGTACATAACTACTAAAGTAAATATGCCCTAGAGGCAATAATAAAAGTTGTTATTTATATTTCCTTATATCATGATAAATGTTTATTATTCATGCTAGAATTGTATTAACCGGAAACTTAGTACATGTGTGCATACATAGACAAAACAAAGTGTCCCTAGTATGCCTCTACTTGACTAGCTCGTTTATCAAAGATGGTTATGTTTCCTAACCATAGACATGTGTTGTCATTTGATGAACAGGATCGCATCATTAGGAGAATGATGTGATGGACAAGACCCATTCGTTAGCTTAGCATTATGATCGTTACAGTTTCATTGCTACTGCTTTCTTCATGACTTACACATGTTCCTCAGACTGAGATTATGCAACTCCCGAATACCGGAGGAACACTTTGTGTGCTATCAAACGTCACAACGTAAATGGGTGATTATAAAGATGCTCTACAGGTGTCTCTGAAGGTATTAGTTGGGTTGGCATAGATTGAGATTAGGATTTGTCACTCCGTATTTCGAAGAGGTATCCCTGGACCCTCTTGGTAATGCTCATCACTATAAGCCTTGCAAACAATGTGACTAATGAGTTAGTTGCGGGATGAAGTATTATGGAATGAGTAAAGAGACTTGCCGGTAACGAGATTGAACTAGGTATGATGATACCGACAATCGAATCTCGGGAAAGTAACATACCAATGACAAAGGGAACAACGTATGTTGTTATGCGGTTTGACCGATAAAGATCTTTGATACGTCCATTTTGCATCATGCTTTTATATCAATATTTATTGCATTATGGGCTGTTATTACACATTATATCTCAATACTTATGGCTATTCTCTCTTATTTTACAAGGTTTACCATGAAGAGGGGTAATGCCGACAGCTGGAATTCTGGCTGGAAAAGGAGCAAATATTGGAAACCTATTCTGCACAGCTCCAAAAATCCTGTAACTCCACGGAAGTCAGTTTTGGAATTAATAAGAATTATTGAGGGAAAGAAACACCAGAGGGGGCCCACACCCTGGCCAAGAGGGTGGGGGGCACGCCCACCCCTACTGGGCGCGCCTCCTGTCTCCTGGGCCCCCTGGTGGCCCTCCGGTGCCCGTCTTCTGCTATATGAAGGCTTTTACCCTGGAAAAATCAGAGGCTAGTTTACGGGACAAAACTCCGCCACCACGAGGCGGAACCTTGGCGGAACCAATCTAGGGCTTCGGCAGAGCTGTTCTGTCGGGGAAACTTCCCTCCGGGAGGGGGAAATCATCACCATCGTCATCACCAACGATCCTCACATCGGGAGGGGGTCAATCTCCATCAACATCTTCACCAGCACTATCTCCTCTCAAAACCCTAGTTCATCTCTTGTATCCAATCTTGTATCAAAACCACAAATTGGTACCTGTGGGTTGCTAGTAGTGTTGATTACTCCTTGTAGTTGATGCTAATTGGTTTACTTGGTGGAAGATCATATGTTCAGATCCTTAATGCATATTATTACTCCTCTGGTTATGAAAATGAATATGCTTTATGAGTAGTTACGTTTGTTCCCGAGAACATGGGTGAAGCCTTGCTATTAGTAGTCATGTGAATTTGGTATTCATTCGATATTTTGATGAGATGTATGTTGTCTTTCCTCTAGTGGTGTTATGTGAACATCGACTACATGACACTTCACCATTATTTGGGCCTAAAGGAAGGCATTGGGAATTAATAAGTAGATGATGGGTTGCTAGAGTGACAGAAGCTTAGACCCTATTTTATGCGTTGCTTCGTAAGGGGCTGATTTGGATCCATATGTTTAATGTTGTGGTTAGGTTTACCTTAATACTTCTTTTGTAGTTGCGGATGCTTGCAATAGGGGTTAATTATAAGTGGGATGCTTGTCCAAGTAAGGGCAGTACCCAAGCACCGGTCCACCCACATACCAAATTATCAAAGTACCGAACGTGAATCATATGAACGTGATGAAAACTAGCTTGACGATAATTCCCATGTGTCCTCAGGAGATCTTTTCTCATTATAAGAAATTGTCCAGGCTTGTCCTTTTCTGCAAAAAGGATTGGGCCACCTTGCTGCACTTTATTTACTTTCATTGCTTGTTACTCGTTACAATTTATATTATCATAAAACTATCTGTTACCTACAATTTCAGTGCTTGCAGAGAAAACCTTACTGAAAACCGCTTGTCATTTCCTTCTGCTCCTCGTTGGGTTCGACACTCTTACTTACTGAAAGGACTACGATAGATCTCCTATACTTGTGGGTCATCAATCTTCGTATAATATGTAGGAGCCAATATAAGCATCCACGTTGCGCTATTGGTTATTGACTGAAGATGTTTCTCGGTCATGTCTACATAGTTCTCGAACCCGTAGGGTCTGCACGCTTAACGTTCGATGATGATTTGTATTATGAGTAATGTGATTTGATGACCGAAGTTTGTTCGGAGTCCCGGATGTGATCACGGACATGACGAGGAGTCTCAAAATGGTCAAGAGGTAAAGATTCATATATTGGAAGGCTATATTCGGACATCGGAAAGGTTTCGAGTTATTCGGGTATTTTTCGGAGTACCGGGGAGTTACGAGAATTCAATAGGAGAGTAATGGGCCTTAATGGGCTTTAGGGGAAAGGAGAGAAGGGCCTCAAGGGGTGCCCCCCCCCATTGGCTGGTCCGAATTGGACTAGGAGGGGGTGGCGCCCCTGTCATGGTTCTAAGTCTGACAGTAGAGTGGGGGGTAGGTATGGAGAGGCAAGGTCCTAGCTATGGAGAGGTTGTAAACACAAGCGATGTACGAGTTCAGGCCCTTCTCGGAGGAAGTAAAAGCCCTACGTCTCGGAGTCCTGAGGCGGTCGAGTGGATTATCTGTGTATGTGTTACAGGGGTGCGAACCCTTACGCTGTGGAGGGGGTGGCTTATATAGAGTCGCCAGACCCCGCCATTTACGTAATGAAGGGTTTAAAGTACATTAAGTGCGGGCGCATCGTAACGCCCACATAAAGTGTCTTAACTACCATAAAGTCTATTCAATTACATGCCATTGCAGCGCAGAGTGCCTCTTGACCTTCTGGTGGTCGAGTGAATCTTCATGGTCGAGTCCTTCAAGCCAGTCGAGTGAGTTCCTCATTGGTCGACTGGAAGGTGATCTCTTCTAAGGGTGTTTTTGGGTAGGGCACTTAGATCAGGCTTATGACCCTACCCTAGGTACATGAATCCATCATTAGCCCCCGAATGGATTGAGGCTTGAGTGAGGAAGGAGTTGATTCTGTTTCCGATTGACTTTTGCATCTTGGCTATCGTTGTTGCAGATCAAGATCTTCTTTGTTGATAACGAGCAACTTTTCTTCAGTCGACTCGATCCATTCTTGTCTTTCGTCGAGTGATCTTTTGGGCTTCACCAGTTCCCGAGCGACGGATCGCAGGAGATCCTGCGTCTGACAGACCGATCTGCCGTTCGCGGATTATACGGGATACGAAATTTGGGGAAGCGCGCGAAGCGGGGCGGACCGCGGCGTTCTGATGGGATAGGACATAGACGCCTCGATCTCTGCGCCGCTTTTTCCGCCACGTATCACGTCAATGCAACTGTTTCGGGATATGATTAGACTGACCGGGTCCACCTGTCATCCACTCGGAAGGGATGTTATAAATGCAACCAGCGAGGGTTTTCTGAACAGTGCTTCATCATTTCCTCTCTGATCTCCTCGCCTCCGCCCAACGCGCCCGCTTTCGCCTCCGCAAAGTTCCTCTTCGCGCACCTCGCCGGCAGCCATGGTCAAGGAGAAGATGGTGGTGCTGGAGCGCGCAAAGAAGGCATCGGCGGCGGAGAAGGCGAAGGGGAGATCCACCAGTCGCAGCGGGTCTTCATCTAGATCCCGCCTGCCGAAGGGCTGGGTCTAGGGAGATTGGATCCAGTCGACCATCAAGGAGAAAGATCTCCTCGACATGGCCGACGACGGACTGATCCCCCACGGCGCCGCAAGGCTTCCGAGGAAAGAGTGGCATCCCCAGCCGGAAGAGGGTGAGTGCGTGCTCCTGGCCACCCATGTCGACCGCGGATTTTCTTTGCCACAGTGTTTTCTTCCGTGGTTTTTGAACTTCTTGAGCCCAACTCCACCACTTCACCACGAACTCTATTGCATATCTTGCTGCGTTTGTATCCATGTGTGAGAATTTCTGGGCTGTCGACCTTGACTGGGTTTGTTCAAGCACATATTCACGTGTCGCTCTCGGACCGTGAAGAAGGCGAGCCCAGCGATGAGAAACCCAAGTTGTCCAAATGTGTGGGGCACAGGGATTCAAGTGAGGAACAAGAGCACTTTCCCAGCCATGACATTTCCCGAGTCGGTCGAGGTGGCGATCGATGACTGGTTCTCTGCTGTAATGAGCCGACGCGGGCAGTCGAGTGGACTCCCTCAATTCACCATGGACCGAGTGAACAAGCCCTCCTCTTTGAAGGTGATTCCGGAGGAGAGAGCTGATGTGAAGATGTTGATGGATCGTGTGGTGCAGTTGGTTCGAGATGGAGTTACTGGCATGGACCTTTTGGAGGTTTTTCTTAGGCGGCGTATCCAGCCTCTTCAGTTCCGGAGCCATTGCATGTGGTTGTCTTGCGGGCGAAAGGCGAGACTTCGGTCCACCGGAAGCAGTCGACGACGCCACGGTGGAAAGGTGGATGGCCGCGGTCACTGGGTACAAGGATAATCCCCGTGGATCCAGGAGGATACCTCCACTCGACCATCACAGCGTCCCAGACAAGGTATGTTTGCTCTGCCTTCCATTGTATACTTGTCGTGTCTATTTCTGTATGTCCTGCAAATCGGTCGATTGATCTCTGTCTTGACGTCTTTCAGGCCCTCACCGAACTGTACTCGATGCCCAATGGAGCTCAGGCTCCGACTGAGGAGGGAGAAGCAAGCGGGAGCGAGAGCCAGGAGGAGTGGGACTCGGATGCTGCCGAAGATGACGATGATGACAACGACGATGATGAGGACGAAGAAGAGGAGGAGGAGGAGGTTGCTCCGCCGCGCTCGGAAAGGCGGTCGAAACTTGTCCACGACCCTGTGACTGAACGTGGCAAGGGGGTTGCGACTGTCTCGCAGTCGACCAAACGCCCTCGGACCACTTCTCCGGTGCCGACTGAAAAAGCGCCGAAGCAGTCGAAGGTGGCTCCGTCAAAACCAACCAAGCTCCTGCCGAAGATGAAGGTGTCCATCCCCACCATATCAGGGTAAACATGCTACTTAAGTCTTCTTGTTTTGTACAAGCTTCTATCTCTGGTTGATACTTGAATTAGTCGGTCGATTCTTTGGAATTGCAGTCTTTGCAACTTTCGAGACCTCGAGCAAGGTGAAGACCATGAGATGGAGGACGCAACCTCAAATCCTGGTACTATACTCTTAATTACGTCTTTAGTCGATCGACTCATGATCTCTAACTCGATTCTTTTCTGTAGCTCCATCCAATGTCGTTATCACCCTTCCTGATGATGATGATGAGGACGAGGAACCGCTGAAGCATAGGAGGAGCAGGAAGGCGTCTGCCGGCAAGGTGGTCCAGGATGTGTCGGCGCCCGAAACTCTGAACACGGAGGGGGAGAACACCACTCGACACACCATGTATTTCGCGGTGCCGTTGACGAGTGCTCATCCCACTTCATCGAGTGCCGCACAACCTTCTCTCTTCACGACGCACCACGTCCCAGAGGACCAAGCCAGCGCTGCCAAGGAAGCGATACGCCAAGCAGGGGCCATGATGGAGTAGATGAAGACCATCCGGGACGCGAGCCAAGCAGCATATGACGCCAGCTCCGCCATTCAAAGCAATGTTAAGGTCCCGACCACCGCCTGTTCTGTTAGGATATGCTATCAAAACTTTTCTTCCTGGAATCCATAGCAATCACCCACTGGGTGTGTCAATAAAAAACTCCGTGTTAGCGGGGGCACGCTGAGTGCACCCGCTGGGTGTAGTCCCCAAGGCTAAGGTCGACTGCTGGTAGTCGGCCTTAGGCTTTATAAGTAAAGTCTTTCTGTCATTCGACTGAAACGAATGGATGTCCGAAACCGGTGGGGGCACGCTGAGTGCACCCACTGGGTGTAGTCCCCGAGACTGTGGTCGACTGCTGGCAGTCGATTACAGTCTGAATAATACGTCTCTCTCTTTTTTTTGTGGGTCGACTGGTCGACTCTGTCTTTAATAGAACTAGTGGGGGCACGCTGAGTGCACCCACTGGGTGTAGTCCCCGAGACTACGGTCGAATGCTTGCATTCGGCTGTAGTCTTAGAAACGTATGAATTTCTCTTATCCACTCGGAAGTGAATTATCTTTGACATTTTGTTGATTGGTTCTTCGTAGAAATCCTGTGACCTTGCGGCTCGCTATACCGAGCTGGAGCAGAAACACATTCAGCTCGAGCTGGATCTGAAGTTGGTTCAGGAGAATCTGACGAAGGCGAAGGAGGAGACCAAAGGTATGTTCGGTGAGACCTCGACGACTCCTTTTTCCCTTCATTTGTTTCAAAATCTGACCTTCTTTGTAACTTGCGTGCAAGGTGAAGGAGGCCAGAAGAGAAAAGACCTTGAGCTAGCTGAGAAGACCAAGCTTGTCGACGAGAAGTTAGCCGGTCACCAAGCTTGAACAGGAAAATACCAATCTGAAAGCTTCTCTTGGGATTTCCAACAAGGAAGTCGACCGATGAAGGCTGATAAGACTACTCGACCGACAAGATCAACCATTGGTGGGAAGAAGAATGACACGAAGCCTTCCTGGGTGGACTTGCCAAGAAATTGTTCCTTATGCTCAAGGTAACCTTTTATACTCGACCAACATTTTCAACCGTGATGCTTCCATTCGACCCTTTGTCTTGACTCGGCGTTTGTCCTGCGAATTTGTCGAAACTTTGAAGAAGAGACTAGCAGTTGGAACCAAACCTTGACCCGTCAATTCTCCAAATGAATGATGAAGTTGCCATGAATGTCTTCCGATTTGGAGTCCCGTGTTGCAGCTGTCGTGGACTATCTTGCAAGATGAAGGTCGCCACGCCCCGCATCGACTCGGACGCTCGCCCGGCGACACTCGAGAATGACCTCAAGTCGTGATGGCTCGATTGAACGCGATCCCCGACCGAGTGCAGGAGTGGAAGAAGTCCTCGGCTCGTTGTGGCGCAGATGTTGCTCGTGTGCGCCCGAGCCCATCGCAAACGCGAGAAGACAAGTTGGCGGCTCTCCGGTGGCTAACACCAAGAAACACGACTTGGTCCTTCATGGAAACCTTCATCGCTGCTGCCACTCGGATCGTGAGCGGAATCGACCTTGATGAGTTCGTTGCTCCTTCCAGCCCTCCACGAGGGGTAAAAACTTCTTTAAGCGACACTTTAAATTTGCCTCGGTATGCCGAGTGGAGTTGTAACCGATAAACCTTAACAGGCTTAGCGCCTGAGCACTTTCGGTTCCTTTAGGTATCGATCTGAACTTGGATTTGATTTTTGAATATCATTGCTTTTGGCTCGAAATGTCCTTTGCAGGTTCACAACAAGATGCTCTCTACAGTCGACTTATTCCTTAGGCGAGCACTGGGCTGCAGCTAAGCCCCCGAGTGAGAGGTTTGCTCTTAACTCGGTAGGATTTTTATATCTTAGGCGAGCACTGGGCTGCAGCTAAGCCCCCGAGTGAGAGGTTTGCTCTTCACTCGGTAGGACTTTTATATCTTAGGCGAGCACTGGGCTGCAGCTAAGCCCCCGAGTGAGAGTTTTGCTCTTCACTCGGCAGGATTTTTATATCTTAGGCGAGCACTGGGCTGCAGCTAAGCCCCCGAGTGATAGGTTTGCTCTTCACTCCGTAGGGTTTTTATATCTTAGGCGAGCACTGGGCTGCAGCTAAGCCCCTGAGTGAGAGTTTTGCTCTTCACTCGGCAGGATTTTTATATCTTAGGCGAGCACTGGGCTGCAGCTAAGCCCCCGAGTGAGAGGTTTGCTCTTCACTCGGTAGGGTTTTTATATCTTAGGCGAGCACTGGGCTGCAGCTAAGCCCCCGAGTGAGAGGTTTGCTCTTCACTCGGTAGGATTTTTATATCTTAAGCGAGCACTGGGCTGCAGCTAAGCCCCCGAGTGAGAGGTTTGCTCTTCACTCGGTAGGATTTTTATGTTGTATTTGTGGCAAAGCTCAGAGGAGAGGGTCGCAGTCGACCTGCACCTCGTCCTCACGAGCGCACATTGTACTTATGGCGTAGCTCAGAGGAGAGGGTCGCAGTCAACCTGCACCTCGTCCTCCTTGCGAGCATATGTTGTACTTATGGCGTAGCTCAGAGGAGAGGATCGCAGTCGACCTGCACCTCGTCCTCCTTGCGAGCGTACATTGTTCTTAGGCGAGTACTTGGACTGCAGCTAAGCCTCCGAGTGGAAGTCTGGCTTACCACTCGGTACGATTTTGATAACTTAGGCGAGTACTTGGACTGCAGCTAAGCCCCCGAGTGGAAGTCTGGCTTACCACTCGGTAGGATTTTTATATCTTAGGCGAGCACTGGGCTGCAGCTAAGCCCCCGAGTGAGAGGTTTGCTCTTCACTCGGTAGGATTTTTATATCTTAGGCGAGCACTGGGCTGCAGCTAAGCCCCCGAGTGAGAGTTTTGCTCTTCACTCGGCAGGATTTTTATATCTTAGGCGAGCACTGGGCTGCAGCTAAGCCCCCGAGTGAGAGTTTTGCTCTTCACTCGATAGGATTTTTTTAACTTAGGCGAGCACTGGGCTGCAGCTAAGCCCCCGAGTGGAAGTCTGGCTTACCACTCGGTAGGATTTTTTTATAACTTAGGCGAGCACTGGGCTGCAGCTAAGCCCCCGAGCGAGAGTTTTGCTCTTCACTCGGCAGGATTTTTATATCTTAGGCGAGCACTGGGCTGCAGCTAAGCCCCCGAGTGAGAGTTTTGCTCTTCACTCGGTAGGATTTTTTATAACTTAGGCGAGCACTGGGCTGCAGCTAAGCCCCGGAGTGGAAGTCTGGCTTACCATTCGGTAGGATATTTTTATAACTTAGGCGAGCACTGGGCTGCAGCTAAGCCCCCGAGTGGAAGTCTGGCTTACCACTCTGTAGGGTTTTTTACAAACTTAGGCAAAACGGATTCGCGGCTAAGCCTCCGAGTGGAAGTCTGGCTTACCACTCGGTAGGATTTTTACAAACTTAGGCTAAACGGATTCGCGGCTAAGCCACCCATTGGGGGAAAATTTTACTGGACAAAAATAAAAAGTGACAAAAATTATGAAGGAATTATGACACTATTATTTCGAAATTACTGAACTACAGAAGTACTTTATTACAACTCATCCGAGTGAAAAACTTTAAGTGTAAAATGGGCGGAGCAGATCCGCATTCCAAGCTCGGGGCTCTTTGATATTGTGTTCGACATTGTAAAGACGGTATGCCCCGTTGTGAAGAACCTTGGTGACGATGAAGGGTCCTTCCCAAGAAGGAGCGAGCTTATGTTGTTTCTGCTGATCCACTCGGAGAACTAGATCTCCTTCCTGGAAGGCTCGACCTCTCACATTTCTGGCGTAAAGGCGACGCAAGTCCTGTTGGTAGATGGTCGATCGGATCAGAGCCATCTCCCTTTCTTCCTCTGGAAGGTCGACTGCGTCCTGACGTGCTTGCTCAGCTTCTGCTTCGTTGTAGAGTTCAACTCAGGGAGAATTGTGAAGAAGATCACTCGGCAAGACTGCTTCAGCTCCATAGACCAAGAAGAATGGAGTTCTTCCGGTCGACCGATTGGGTGTGGTCCGCAATCCCCAAAGCACCGAAGGGAGTTCGTCAACCCATGCTCCAGCCGCATGCTTGAGATCACGCATCAGTCGGGGCTTCAAACCCTTGAGGATTAAGCCATTGGCTCGTTCTGCCTGTCCATTCGACTGCGGATGGGCGACTGAAGCGTAGTCGACTCGTGTGCCTTGAGAGTTGCAGAAATCCCTGAATTCTTCCGAGTCAAAGTTCGACCCATTATCCGTAATGATCTTTGTGCGGGACTCCATATCTGAGCGTCGGCTCCACGATGAAGGTAACAGCAGTACCGGCGTCAAGGTTCTTGATTGGTTTAGCCTCAATCCACTTGGTGAACTTGTCGACTGCTACCAGTACATGCGTGAAACCACTTTGACCTGTTCTCAAGGGACCGACCATGTCCAACCCCCATACTGTGAAAGGCCAGACGAGTGGAATGGTCTTCAGAGCCGACGCAGGCTTGTGTGACATATTGGAGTAGAACTGACATCCTTTGCACTTGTCCACTATTTCCTTCGCCATCTCATTCGCCCTCGGCCAGTAAAATCCAGCTCGGTATGCTTTGGCTACAATGGTCCGAGAGGACGCATGGTGACCACAGGTCCCCGAGTGGATATCATTGAGAATGATTCGACCTTCTTCTGGCGTTATGCATTTTTGACCAACTCCAGTCGGGCTCTCTCTATATAACTGTCCTTTGATAATGGTAAAGGCTTTGGATCGACGGACGATCTGTCGAGCCTCTTCATCATCCTCTGGGAGTTCTTTTCTCAGGATATACGCGATATAGGGAATTGTCCAGTCGGGAGTAACCACTAAAACCTCCATGACCAAGTCGACCACTGCTGGGACCTCAACCTCAGTCGGATCTGTGGCACTCTTGGGCTGTGGAGCTTCTTCTGTGAAAGGATCTTCTTTGACTGACGGAGTGAGTATATGCTCCAAGAACACACCACTCAGAATGGTTTCTCTTTTGGAACCTATCTTTGCCAGATCATCTGCTGCCTGATTTTTCAGTCGGGGGATGTGATGGAGCTCTAACCCCTCGAACTTCTTTTCCAGCTTCCTCACTGCATTGCAGTATCCATTCATGGCTGGGCTTCTCACGTCCCACTCCTTCATCACCTGGTTGACCACTAAATCTGAATCGCCATAGACCATCAGGCGACGGACGCCGAGTGAGATGGCCATGCGCAATCCATATAAAAGGGCCTCATACTCTGCCTCATTGTTGGAGGAATCAAAGTGAATCTGGAGCACATACCTAAGCTTATTTCCTCTGGGGGAAACCAGAACAACCCCAGCACCGGAACCATTCAGCATCTTAGAGCCATCAAAGAACATGGTCCAATGCTCCGAGTGAACTTCAGTCGGCTGCTGTTGTTCAATTCACTCGACGAGGAAATCTGCTATTGCCTGGGACTTAATGGCTTTCTATGCCTCAAACTTGATATCAAGGGGAAGAAGTTCAATCGCCCATTTTCCCCCAGTGGGTGGCTTAGCCGCGAATCCGTTTCGCCTAAGTTTGTAAAAATCCTACCGAGTGGTAAGCCAGACTTCCACTCGGAGGCTTAGCCGCGAATCCGTTTCGCCTAAGTTTGTAAAAAAACCTACAGAGTGGTAAGCCAGACTTCCACTCGGGGGCTTAGCTGCAGCCCAGTGCTCGCCTAAGTTATAAAAAAATCCTACCGAGTGGTAAGCCAGACTTCCACTCGGGGGCTTAGCTGCAGCCCAGTGCTCGCCTAAGTTATAAAAATCCTACCGAGTGAAGAGCAAACCTCTCACTCGGGGGCTTAGCTGCAGCCCAGTGCTCGCTTAAGATATAAAAATCCTACCGAGTGAAGAGCAAACCTCTCACTCGGGGGCTTAGCTGCAGCCTAGTGCTCGCCTAAGATATAAAAACCCTACCGAGTGAAGAGCAAACCTCTGACTCGGGGGCTTAGCTGCAGCCCAGTGCTCGCCTAAGATATAAAAATCCTGCCGAGTGAAGAGCAAAACTCTCACTCGGGGGCTTAGCTGCAGCCCAGTGCTCACCTAAGATATAAAAACCCTACCGAGTGAAGAGCAAACCTCTCACTCGGGGGCTTAGCTGCAGCCCAGTGCTCGCCTAAGATATAAAAATCCTACCGAGTGAAGAGCAAAACTCTCACTCGGGGGCTTAGCTGCAGCCCAGTGCTCGCCTAAGATATAAAAATCCTACCGAGTGAAGAGCAAACCTCTCACTCGAGGGCTTAGCTCCAGCCCAGTGCTCACCTAAGATATAAAAATCCTACCGAGTGAAGAGCAAACCTCTCACTCGGGGGCTTAGCTGCAGCCCAGTGCTCGCCTAAGGAATAAGTCGACTGTAGAGAGCATCTTGCTGTGAACCTGCAAAGGACATTTCGAGCCAAAAGCAGTGATATTCAAACATCAAATCCAAGTTCAGATCGATACCTAAAGGAACCGAAAGTGCTCAGGCGCTAAGCCTGTTAAGGTTTATCGGTTACAACTCCACTCGGCATACCGAGGCAAATTTAAAGTGTCGGGCTTAAAAGAAGTTTTTTACCCCTCCTGTGGAGGGCTGGAAGGAGCAACAAACTCATCAAGGTCGATTCCGTCTGCGATCCGAGTGGCAGCAGTGATGAAGGTTTCCATGAAGGACTGAAGTCGTTTCTTGGTGTTGGCCACCCGAGAGCCGCCAACTTGTCTTCTTGCGCGTCTTTGCAAAGTGGACTCGGGCCGCACACGAGCAACATCTGCGCCACAACGAGCCGAGGACTTCTTCCACTCCTCGCACTCGGTCGGGGCTGCGTTGATCGAGCCATCAGCGACTCGAGGTCATGCAGAGTGTCGCATACTGGGCCGAGCGTTGAGTCGATGCGGGACGTGGCGACCTTCGCCTTGCAAGATAGTCCACGACAGGCTGCAACACGGACTCGGTCGGAAGACATTCATGGCAACTTCATCATTCATCGGAGAATTGACGGGTCAAGGTTTGGTTCCAACTGGCTAGTCTCTTCTTCAAAGTTTCGACAGAATTCTGCAAGGACAAACGCCGAGCCAAGACAGTGGTCGAATGGAAGCATCACGGTTGAAAATGTTGGTCGAGTATAAAAGGTTACCTTCGAGCATAAGGAACAATTTCTTGGCAAGTCCACCTAGGAAGGCTTCCAGTGTCATTCTTCTTCCCGACCAACTGGTTGATCTTGTCGGTCGAGTAGTCTTATTAGCCTTGATCGGTCGACTTCCTTGTTGGCAATCCCAAGAGCAGCAGATTGGTATTTTCTGTTCAATCTTGGTGGTGAAGCTAACTTCTCGTAAGCAAGCTTGGTCTTCAGCTAGCTCAAGGTCTTTTCTCTTCGGGCCTCCTTCACCTTGCACGCAAGTTACTGAGAAGGTCAGATTTTGAAACAAATGAAGGGAAAAAGGAGTCGCCGAGGTCTCACCGAACATACCTTTGGTCTCCTCCTTCGCCTTCGTCGATTCTCTGAACCAACTTCAGATCCAGCTCGAGCTGAATGTGTTTCGCTCCAGCTCGGTATAGCGAGCCGCAAGGTCACAGAGATTTCTACGAAGAACCAATCGACAAAATGTCAAAGATAATTCACTTCCGAGTGGATAAGAGAAATTATACGCTTTAAGACTACACCGAATGCAAGCATTCAACCGTAGTCCGGGGACTACACTCGGTGGGTGCACTCAGCGTGCCCCCACTAGTTCTATTAAAGACGAGTCGACCATCGACCCACAAAAAAAAAGAGAGAGACGATTATTCAGATCGTAATCGATCGCCGGTGATGCGACCACGATCACACCGATGGGTGCACTCAGCGATGCCCCCACCGGTTTGGACATCCATTCGTTTCAGTCGAATGACAGAAAGACTTTACTTATAAAGCCTAAGGCCGATCGCCAGCGATGACCTTAGCCTTGCGGATTACACCCGGCGGGTGCACTCAGCGTGCCCCGCTAACATGGAGTTTTTTATTGACACACCGGTGGGTGATTGCTATGGATTCCGTAAAGAAAAGTTTTGATAGCATATCCTAATGAGCAGCGGTGGTCGATCGACCTTAACATTGCTTTGAAGGGCGGAGCTGGCGTCAGAAGTCTGCTTGGCTCGCGTCCGGATGGTCTTCATCTGCTCCATCATGGCCCCCGGCATGACGCTTCCTTGGCATGGCGCCGGCTTGGTCCTCCGGGACGTGGTGCGCCGTGAAGAGAGAAGGTTGTGCAGCACTCGACGAAGTGGGATGAGCACTCGTCAACGGCACCGCGAAAGACACGGTGTGTCGAGTGGTGTTCTCCCCCTCCGTGTTCAGAGTTTCGGGCGCCGACACATCCTGGACCACCTTGCCGGCAGACGCCTTCCTGCTCCTCCTA
Source organism: Aegilops speltoides (assembly GCA_021437245.1). Taxonomy (NCBI): domain Eukaryota; kingdom Viridiplantae; phylum Streptophyta; class Magnoliopsida; order Poales; family Poaceae; genus Aegilops; species Aegilops speltoides. Next base: position 89,026,101 of record CM038143.1, on the reverse strand, counting down.
TGCTTTAGCGGTTCCTCGTCCTCATCATCATCATCAGGAAGGGTGATAACGACATTGGATGGAGCTACAGAAAAGAATCAGAGTTAGAGATCATGAGTCAGTCGACTAAAGACAGAATTAAGAGTATAGTACCAGGATTTGAGGTTGCTGCGTCCTCCATCTCATGGTCTTCAGCCTTGCCTGAGGTCTCAGAAGTTGCAGCACTGCAATTCCAAAGAATCAGTCGACTAATTCAAGTATCAACCAGAGATAGAAGCTTGTACAAAATAAGAAGACTTAAGCAGCATGTTTACCCTGATATGGTGGGGATGGACACCTTCATCTTCGGCAGGAGCTTGGTTGGTTTTGACGGAGCCACCTTCGACTACTTCGGCGCTTTTTCAGTCGGCACCGGAGAAGTGGTCCGAGGGCGTTTGGTCGACTGCGAGACAGTCGCAACCCCCTTGCCATGTTCAGTCGCAGGGTCATGGACAAGTTTCGACCGCCTTTCCGAGCGCAGCGGAGCAACCTCCTCCTCCTCCTCCTCTTCGTCCTCATCATTGTAGTCGTCATCATCGTCATCTTTGGCAGCATCCGAGTCCCACTCCTCCTGGCTCTCACCCCCGCTTGCTTCTCCCTCCTCAGTCGGAGCCTGAGCTCCATTGGGCATCGAGTACAGTTTGGTGAGGGCCTGAAAGACGTCAAGACAGAGATCAATCGACCGATTTGCAGGACATACAGAAATAGACACGACAAGTATACAATGGAAGGCAGAGCAAACATACCTTGTCTGGGACGCTGTGATGGTCGAGTGGAGGAATCCTCCTGGATCCATGGGGATTATCCTTGTTCCCAGTGACCGCAGCCATCCACCTTTCCACCGTGGCATCGTCGACTGCTTCCGGGTGGACCCGAGTCTCGTCTTCAGTTCCGCAGTACAACCACATGCAATGGCTCCGGAACTGAAGAGGCTGGATACGCCGCCTAAGAAAAACCTCCAAAAGGTCCATGCCAGTAACTCCATCTCGAACCAACTGCACCACGCGATCCATCAACATCTTCACGTCAGCTCTCTCCTCCGGAATCACCTTCAGAGAGGAGGGCTTGTTCACTCGGTCCATGGTGAATTGAGGGAGTCCACTGATCGCCTCAAATGTCGGCTCATTCAGCGCAGAGAACCAGGTCGATCGCCACCTCGACCGACTCGGGAAACGTCTTGGCTGGGAAAGTGCTCTTGTTCCTCACTTGGATCCCCAGGCCCCCACACATTTGGACAACTTGGGTTTTCTCATCGCCTGGGATCGCCTTCTTCACGGTCTGAGAGCGACACGTGAATATGTGCTTGAACAAACCCCAGTGCGGTCGACAGCCCAGGAAATTCTCACACATGGATACAAACGCAGCAAGATATGCAATAGAGTTCGGGGTGAAGTGGTGGAGTTGGGCTCAAGAAGTTCAAAAACCACGGAAGAAAACACTCGGTGGCAAAGAAAATCCATGATGCGACATGGGTGGCCAGAGCACGACTCACCCTCTTCATTTGGGGCTGCCAATCTTTCCCCGGAAGCCTTGCGGCGCCGTGGGGGATCAGTCCGTCGTCGGCCATGTCGAGGAGATCTTTCTCCTTGATGGTCGACTGGATCCAATCTCCCTGGACCCAGCCCTTCGGCAGGCGGGATCTAGACGAAGACCCGCTGCGACTGGTGGATCTCCCCTTCGCCTTCTCCACCGCCGATGCCTTCTTTGCGCGCTCCAGCACCGCCGTCTTCTCCTTGACCATGGCTGTCGGCGAGGTGCGCGAAGAGGAACTTTGCGGAGGCGAAAGCGGGCGCGTTGGGCGGAGGCGAGGAGAGCAGAGAGGAAATGATGAAGCACTGTTCAGAAAACCCTCGCTGGTTGCATTTATAACATCCCTTCCGAGTGGATGACAGGTGGACCCGGTCAGTCTAATCATATCCCGAAACAGTTGCATTGACGTGTACGTGGCGGAAAAAGCGGCGCGGAGATCGAGGCGTCTATGTCCTATCCCATCCGAATGTCGCGGTCCGCCCCGCTTCGCGCGCTTCCCCAAATTTCGTATCCCGTAGAATCCGCGAACGGCAGATCGGTCTGTCAGACGCAGGATCTCCTGCGATCCGTCGCTCGGGAACTGGTGAAGCCCAAAAGATCACTCGACGAAAGACAAGAATGGATCGAGTCGAGTGAAGAAAAGTTGCTCGTTATCAACAAAGAAGATCTTGATCCAGAACAACGCATAGCCAGTATGCAAAAGTCAGTCGGAAACAGAATCAACTCCTTCCTCACTCAGGCCTCAATCCATTCGGGGGCTAATGATGGATTCATGTACCTAGGGTAGGGTCATAAGCCTGATCTAAGTGCCCTACCCAAAGACACCCTTAGAAGAGATCACCTTCCAGTCGACTAACGAGGAACTCACTCGACTGACTTGAAGGACTCGACCATGAAGACTCACTCGACCACCAGAAGGTCAAGAGGCACTCTGCACTGCAACGGCCTGTAATTGAATAGACTTTATGGTAGTTAAGACACTTTATGTGGGCGTTACAGTAATGCCCTGACTTAATGTACTTTAAACCCTTCATTATGTGGGTGGCAGGGTCTGGCGACTCTATATAAGCCACCCCCTCCACAGTGAAGGGTTCGCACCCCTGTAACACATACACACATAATCCACTCGAACGCCTCAGGGCTCCGAGACGTAGGGCTTTTACTTCCTCCGAGAAGGGCCTGAACTCGTACATCGCTTGTGTTTACAACCTCTCCATAGCTAGGACCTTGCCTCTCCATAGCTAGGACCTTGCCTCTCCATACCTACCCCCCACTCTACTGTCAGACTTAGAACCACGACTGCCCCCTCCTTCCTTCTCCCCTCTTCCTCCTTCACTTCTTCTCCTAGTTGGAATAGGAAAGGGGGGCGAATCCTACTTCGACCGGGAGTCCAAGTAGGAACCCCTCTCCTTTTGCGCGCCCCCTCTAGGGCCAGCCTCCTCTCCCCCCCCTCCTTATATACGTGGGAGGGGGCACCCCAAAGACACACCAAGTCTTCTCTTAGCCGTGTACGGTGCCCCCCTCCATAGTTACACACCTCGGTCATATCGTCATAGTGCTTGGGCAAAGCTCTGCGCCGGTAACTTTTTCATCATCGTCGCCACGCCGTCATGCTGATGAAACTCTCCCTCGGCCTCAACTAGATCAAGAGCTCGAGGGACGTCATCGAGCTGAATGTGTGCTGAGTGCAGAGGTGTCGTACGTTCGGTACTTGGATCGGTTGGATCACAAAGACGTTCGACTACATCAACCGCGTTAATAAACGCTTCCGCATTCGGTCTACGAGGGTACATGGACACACTCTCCCAGCTCATTGCTATGCTTCTCCTAGATAGATCTTGCGTGATCGTAGGAATTTTTTTGAAATACTACGTTCCCCAACAGTGGCATCCTAGCTAGGTCTATTCGTAGATGTTATATGCACGAGTAGAGCACAATGAGTTATGGACGATAATAGTCATACTGCTTACCAGCAACGTCTTACTTTGATTCAGCGGTACTATTGGATGAAGCGGCCCAGACCGACATTACATGACCACGTTCATGAGACTGGTTCTACCGACGTGCTTCGCACACAGGTGGCTAGTGGGTGTCTGTTTCTCCAACTTTAGTTGAATCGAGTTTGACTACGCCCAGTCCTTGTTGAAGGTTAAAATAGCACACTTGATGAAAAATCGTTGTGGTTTTGATGCGTAGGTAAGAACGGTTCTTGCTAAGCCTGTAGCAGCCACGTAAAACTTGCAACAACAAAGTAGAGGACGTATAACTTGTTTTTGCAGGGCATGTTGTGATGTGATATGGTCAAGACGTGATGAGATATAAATTGTTGTATGAGATGATCATGTTTTGTAACCGTTATCGGAAACTGGCAGGAGCCTTATGGTTGTCGCTTTATTGTATGAAATGCAATCACCATGTAATTGCTTTACTTTATCACTAAACGGTAGTGATAGTCATAGAAGCAATAGTTGGCGAGACGACAATGATGCTTCAATGGAGATCAAGGTGTCAAGCCGGTGACAATGGAGATCATGACGGTGCTTTGGAAATGGAAATCAAAGGCACAAGATGATGATGGCCATATCCTGTCACATATTTTGATTGCATGTGATGTTTATCTTTTATGCATCTTATTTTGCTTAGTACGGCGGTAGCATTATAAGATGATCCCTCACTAAATTTCAAGGTATAAGTGTTCTTCCTGAGTATGCAACGTTGCTACAGTTCGTCGTGCTGAGACACCACGTGATGATTGGGTGTGATAAGCTCTACGTTCACATACAGCGGGTGCAAGCTAGTTTTGCACATGCAGAATACTCGGGTTAAACTTGACAAGCCTAGCATATGAAGATATGGCCTCGGAACACTGGAGACTGAAAGGTCGAACGTGAATCATATAGAAGATATGATCAACATAGAGGTGTTCACCATTGAAAACTACTCCATCTCACGTGATGATCGGACATGGTTTAGTTGATTTGGGTCACGTGATCATTTAGATGACTTGAGGGATGTCTATCTAATTGGGAGTTCTTAAGTAATATGATTAATTGAATTATCATGAACTTAGTCTTGATAGTATTTCAAACTATGTTGTAGATCAATAGCTCACGATGTAGATCCCCGTTTATTTTTTGATATGTTCCTAGAGAAAAATAAATCAAAAGATGATAGTAGCAATGATGCAGACTTGGTCCGTGATCTGAGGATTATCCTCATTTGCTGCACAGAAGAATTATGTCCTTGATGCACCGCTAGGTGACAGACCTATTGCAGGAGCAGATGCAGACGTTATGAACGTTTGAACAATGCTCGGTATGATGACTACTTGATAGTTTAGTGCACCATGCTTTACAGCTTAGAACCGAGACTTCAAAAACGTTTTGAATGCCACAGAGCATGTGAGATGTTCCAAGAGCTTAAATTGGTATTTCAGACTCATGCCCATGGTAAGAGGTATGAGACCTCTGGCAAATACTTTGCCTACAAGATGGAGGAGAATAGCTCAGCTAGTGAGCACGTCCTCAGAATGTCTGGGTACTATAATCGCTTGAATCAAGTGGGAGTTAATCTTCTAGAAAAGACAGTCATTGATAGAATTCTCTAGTCATTATCACGAAGCTACTAGAACTTTGTGATGAACTATAATTTGCAAAGGATGACGAAAATGATTCCCAAGCTCTTCGCGATACTGAAATCAGCGAAGGTAGAAATCAAGAAAGAGCACCAAGTGTTGATGATTAGCAACACCACTAGTTTCAAGAAAAAGGGCAAGGGAAAGAAAGGGAACTTCAAGAAGAATGGCAAGCAAGTTGCCACTCCCATGAAGAAGCCCAAAGCTAGACCCAAGCCTGAAACAGAGTGTTTCTACTGCAATGGAAATGGTCACTGGAAGCGGAACTGCCCCTAGATACTTGGTGGATAAGAAGGATGGCAAAGTGAACAAAGTTATATTTGATATACATGTTATTGATGTGTACTATACTAGTGTTTATAGCAACCCCTCGGTATTTGATACTAGTTCAGTTGCTGAGAGTAGTAACTCGAAACAGGACTTGCAAAATAAAGAGAGACTAGTTAAGGGCAAGGTGACGATGTGTGTTGGAAGTGATTCCAAGGTTGATCACCATCGCACACTCCCTCTACCCTTCGGGATTAGTATTGAACCTAAATAAATGTTATTTGGTGTTCGCGTTGAGCATAAATATAATTTGAACATGTTTATTGCAATACGGTTATTCATTTAAGTCAAAAAATAAGTGTTGTACTGTTTACAGAATAAAACCTTCTATGGTCATACACCCAATGTGAATGGTTTATTGAATCTCGATCGTAATGATACACATATTCATAATATTGATGCCAAAAGATGCAAAGTTAATAGATAGTGCAAATTATTTGTGGCACTATCGTTTAGGTCATATCAGCGTAAAGAGCATGAAGAAACTCCATTCTGATGGGCTTTTGGAATCACTTGATTATGAATCACTTGATGCTTGCGAACCATGCCTCATGGACAAGATGACTAAGACTCCATTCTCCGTAACAATGGAGGGAGCAACTGACTTATTGGAAATAATACATACTGATGTATGCGGTCCGATGAGTGTTGAGGCTTGCGGCGGGTACCGTTATTTTCTGCCCTTCACAGATGATTTGAGAAGATATGGGTATATCTACTTAATGAAACATAAGTCTGAAACATTTGAAAAGTTCAAAGAATTTCAGAGTGAAGTAGAAAATCATCGTAACAAGAAAATAAAGTTTCTACGATCTGATCGTGGAGGTGAATATTTGAGTTATGAGTTTGGTCTTCATTTGAAACAATCTGGAACAGTTTCACAACTCACGCCAACTGGAACACTACACCGTAATGGTGTGTCCGAACATCATAGCAGCACTTTATTAGATATGGTGCAATCTATGACGTCTCTTACCGATTTACCACTATCGTTTTGGGGTTATGCATTAGAGATAGCTACATTCACGTTAAATAGGGCAACATCTAAATCCATTGAGACGACACCGTATGAATTGTGGTTTGGCAAGAAACCTAAGCTATCGTTTCTTAAAGTTTGGGGTTGCGATGCTTATGTGAAAAAGCTTCAACCTGATAAGCTCGAACCCAAATTGGAGAAATACATCTTCATAGGATACCCAAAGGAGACTGTTGGGTACACCTTCTATCACAGGTCCAAAGGCAAGATATTCATTGCTTAGAATGGATCCTTTCTAGAGAAGGAGTTTCTCTCGAAAGAAGTGAGTGGGAGGAAAGTAGAACTTGATGAGGTAATTGTACCTTCTCCCAAATTGGAAAGTAGTTCATCACAGAAATCAGTTCCAGTGATTCCTACACCAATTAGTGAGGAAGCTAATGATGATGATCATGAAACTTCAGATCAAGTTACTACTGAACCTTGTAGGTCAACTAGAGTATGTTCCGCACCAGAGTGGTATGGTAATCCTGTTCTGGAAGTCATGTTACTAGACCATGACGAACCTACGAACTATGAGGAAGCGATGGTGAGCCCAGATTCCGTGAAATGGCTTGAGAAACAAAGTATGGAATTTGGTTGACTTGTTCGATGATTGGCAAGCCATAAAAAATAAATGGATCTTCAAGAGGAAGACGGACGCTGATAGTAGTGTTACTATCTACAAAGCTAGACTTGTCGAAAAAAGGTTTTGACAAGTTCAAGGTGTTGAATATGATGAGATTTTCTCATTCGTAGTGATGCTTAAGTCTGTCCAAATCATGTTAGCAATTACCACATTTTACGAAATCTGGCAAATGGATATCAAAACTACATTCCTTCATGGATTTATTAAAGAAGAGTTGTATATGATGCAACCAGAAGGTTTTGTCAATCCTAAAGGTGCTAACAAAAAGTGCAAGCTCCGGCGATCCATCTATGGACTGGTGCAAGCATCTCGGAGTTGGAATATACATTTTGATGAGTTGATCAAAGCATATAATTTTATACAAACTTGCGGTGAAGCATGTATTTACAAGAAAGTGTGTGGGAGCACTACAGCCTTTCTGATAAGTATATGTGAATGGCATATTGTTGATCGGAAATGATGTAGAATTTTCTTGAAAGCATAAAGGACTTTTTGAAAGGAGTTTTTCCAAAGAAAGACCTCGATGAAGCTGCTTACATATTAAGCATCAAGATCTATAGAGATAGATCAAGACGTGTGATAAGTTTTTTCACTGAGTACGTACCTTGACAAGATTTTGAAATAGTTCAAAATGTAACAGTCAAGGAAGGAGTTCTTGCCTGTGTTGCAAGGTGTAATGTTGAGTAAGACTCAAAACCTGTCCACGGCAGAAAATAAAAAGAGAATGAAAAGTCGTTCCATATGCCTCAGTCATAGGTTCCATAAAGTACGCTATGCTGTGTACCAGACCTATTGTGTACCTCACCATGAGTTTGGCAAGAGGGTACAATAGTGATCCAGGAGTGGATCACTGGACAGCGGTCAAAATTATCCTTAGTGGAATAAGGATATGTTTCTCGGTTATGGAGCTGACAAGAAGTTCGTCGTAAAGAGTTACGTCGATGCAAGCTTTGACACCGATCTGGATGACTCTGAATCTCAATCTGGATACATATTGAAAGTGGGAGCAATTAGCTAGAGTAGCTCCATGCAAAGCATTGTAGACATAGAAATTTGCAAAATATATATGGATCTGAATGTGACAGACCCGTTGACTAAACTTCTCTCACAAGCAAAACATGATCACACCTTAGTACTCTTTGGGTGTTAATCACATGGCGATGTGAACTAGATTATTGACTCTAGTAAACCCTTTTGGGTATTAGTCACATGGCGATGTGAACTATAGAGTGTTAAATCACATGACGATGTGAACTATTGATGTTAAATCACATGGCGATGTGAACTAGATTATTGACTCTAGTGCAAGTGGGAGACTGAAGGAAATATGCCCTAGAGGCAGTAATAAAGTTGTTATTTATATTTCCTTATATCATGGTAAATGTTTATTATTCATGCTAGAATTGTATTAACCGGAAACTTAGTACATGTGTGAATACATAGACAAAACAAAGTGTCCCTAGATGCCTCTGTCCCTAGATGCCTCTACTTGACTAGCTCCTTTATCAAAGATGGTTATGTTTCCTAACCATAGACATGTGTTGTCCTTTGATCAACGGGATCACATCATTAGGAGAATGATGTGATGGACAAGACCCATTCGTTAGCTTTGCATTATGATTGTTACAGTTTCATTGCTACTGCTTTCTTCATGACTTATACATGTTCCTCAGACTATGAGATTATGCAACTCCCGAATACCGGAGGAACACTTTGTGTGCTATCAAACATCACAACGTAAATGGGTGATTATAAAGATGCTCTACAGGTGTCTCCGAAGGTATTTGTTGGGTTGGCATAGACTGAGATAAGGATTTGTCACTCCATGTTTCGGAGAGGTATCTCTGGACCCTCTCGATAATGCTCATCACTATAAGCCTTGCAAGCAAGTTGACTAATGAGTTAGTTGCGGGATGAAGTATTACGGAAAGAGTAAAGATACTTTCCGGTAACGATTTTGAACTAGGTATGATGATACCGACGATCGAATCTCGGGCAAGTAACATATCGATGACAAAGGGAACAACGTATGTTGTTATGCGGTTTGACCGATAAAGATCTTCGTATAATATGTAGGAGCCAATATAAGCATCCAGGTTCCGCTACTGGTTATTGACTGGAGATGTGTCTCGGTCATGTCTACATAGTTCTCGAACCCATAGAGTCTGCATGCTTAATGTTCGATGACAATTTGTATTATGAGTTATGTGATTTGATGGCCGAAGTTTGTTCAAAATCCTGTATGATATCACGGACATGACAAGGAGTCTCAAAATGGTCGAGAGGTAAAGATTCATATACTGGAAGGCTATATTCGGACATCGGAAAGGTTATGAGTGATTCGGGTATTTTCCGGAGTACCGGGGAGTTACGGGAATTCATCGGGAGAGTAATGGGCCTTAATGGGATTTAGGGGAAAGGAGAGGAGGGCCTCAAGGGGTGGCCGCACGCACCCACATGGGCTGGTCCGAATTGGACTAGGAGGGGGTGGCGGCCCCCTCCTTCCTTCTCCCCTCTTCCTCCTTCCCTCCTTCTCCTAGTTGGAATAGGAAAGGAGTGGTGAATCCTACTTGGACCGGGGGTCCAAGTAAGACTCCTCCCTTTGGTGCGCCCCCTCTAGGTCCGGCCTCCTCTTCCGCCCTCCTTTATATACGTGGGAGGGGGGCACCCCAAAGACACACCAAGTCTTCTCTTAGCCGTGTCCGGTGCCCCCCTCCACAGTTACACACCTCGGTCATATCGTTGTAGTGCTTAGGCGAAGCTCTGCGCCGGTACCTTCATCATCACCGTTGCCACGCCGTCGTGCTGATGAAACTCTCCCTTGGCCTCAACTGGATCAAGATCTCGAGGGATGTCATCGAGCTGAACGTGTGCTGAGCACGAAGGTGCCGTACGTTCGGTACTTGGATTGGTTGGATCGTGAAGACGTTCGACTACATCAACCGCGTTAATAAACGCTTCCGCATTCGGTCTACGAGGGTACATGGACACACTCTCCCCGGTTGTTGCTATGCTTCTCCTAGATAGATCTTGCGTGATCGTAGGAGATTTTTGAAATACTAAGTTCCCCAACATCTACGCACTAAAAATACCATGGGCAAAGATGGGGGCATATTAAAAATAAAGTCCACAATACTGCTCGACCCTATCTAGACCCTCATATTCTCCTTTTCTTCTTATTTTTATTTTTTCAGGTTCTTTACAACCCACATCACCTTTCGATGGTACCAAGGGCCCTTTTTCCAGGCCCCTTATGAATACCCGATCGTCGATCCTCTCAAAGGATCATACACCAAGGCGAAAAGCAGCGCAGATGTGCGGCAGAGTATCCTAAGGATCTTTAAGATCACCTTTTCCTTTTTTAGGACATGTACACAGTTTTCCCTTGTGCTCGGCATGTAAAATAGCCTCAATGCTTATCACATTATCTGTACAAATATGTTTTGACGTATCAATTAGACTATAATGGACAGAGTTTTTCGCCCAACCTATTCGGTATTAGCCTATCTCCTAATCTGTATTCCCTCTTTTCGTCTGATTGTCATATATACCTCAGTACGACTTAAATCACCAGGGGCTCCATTCAGCTAGGTACATTCCTTAAAAACAAAATAAGTCTGAACACTTTTATAGCACACTTCGGCGTCCCGAGTATAGCATTATATGCATCGGCTCCGAATCATGTCTTTGGGTAATAGTTGGGTTGCCCGGCTCCTGTGGTTACTGCCTTACATTCCGCTTGTTCGGCTAAGGTAGTAAAGGGAGAACTACTGCGATTGTGTTTCTGGTTCGCTCGGATAAACACCACAGTAGAGAAAGCCAAAAACTGACTATCATGGTGCGGCAAGAGCTGGTCAGCTATTCCGTGACTAAATACAAATATCTTGCAATTTTTCCCGTATTAGACGAAGGACCGGTCTTCATCCGGTCAGGCGTCTATAGCACCCAAGTTTGGATAGCCGAACAATACTAGGGGCTGCGCCTACAATCCCATTATCAAACTCCTATGGCTAAGTGAGAGTGATAAAGCCACATAGTTTGATTGCCTGGTTCGCCGCACTGACACCTCCTTCAAGGACCAAGTCGTTGGGTTAAGTGTGTTCATGTGCTATTCCAAACACCCCCGTACTACATACGTGGGGGCTGAAGCCGATGACTGGCCAACTCTCAGATACCATCAACGGCCGCACAGGAGGAAAATAGTTTTAGATAGCAAGCGAACATATTATACAAAAGCCTTGTTTCATAATACAAAGTTCGGGTAGTACGAATACATTCATTCAAAAATAATATCCGTCGAACACTGGCCCTCTACAATGCGGGATCCTTCCAGGACCTCTTCAAAGTACCTCTCCGACATACGATGCTCCTTGCCTGCGGGTGGCCCCTCGGTCGCAAGCTTAGTGGCATTCATCTTCGCCCACTGCACCTTGACACGGGCGAAGGCCATCCAAGCACCTTCAATACAGACCGACCGCTTTATGGCGTCAAGCCGGGGGCAGGCATTGACTAGCCGCTTCACGAGTCAGAAGTAGCTGTTGTGTATGGGCTCGGCTGGCCAAAGACGAACTATAACATCCTTCATGGCCAATTCGACCACCCAATGCAGTTCGGTCAACTGCTTCAGCTGATCGCCGAGGGGCACCGGATGCTCTGGTGCAAGGAGCTGCGACCAAAACAGCTTCTCCATTGAGCTCCCCCCTTTGGCTCGGAAGAACTCCGCAGCATCAGCAACATTCCGGGGTAGATCCGCAAACGCTCCTGGAGAACTCCAAACCCGGGTCAGTAAGATGTATCTTCTCCTTACGAATTTGCTCTGCATAGTAAAGGTCTTACCCGCTGCTATCTGCTTTGCCTCTTGGATCTTCTGACAGGTGCCTTGGGCTTCAATTCGGGCCTCCTTTGTGCTTTGGATGGCCTTAGCACGTTCGGAGTCTTGATATGAAATCTTGCGCTCCAAGGACTCACATTTGCTTATAGCATCCTTGAGCTCTTTTTGTACTTCCTCCACCCTCGATTCATGTTTTCGGCGGGCGGCTCATTCCTCCTCTGCCTCCTTCTTGGCTTCGGCCAGCGCGCTCTTGAGGGTATCGACTTCAGACACATCAACTATGAGCATAATCATAAAGCTTAGTCAGATACCAAATCAGAACTCATATCATTTCAAATATGCATAGGTATTGCATACCTTGATTTTCCTCCAGTCGCTTATTGGCCCGGATGAGTTCTTCATCGGCCAGCTCCAACTTCCACTTCAGTTTGGACACTTCGGCAGCCTAAGAGGTAGCCGCTACCAGCGAAGCCTGTTGATCACAACAGATATGTATGTTATCTCCTGCGAATACTACTTGATCCTCTATTTGGCCCTTCTTTACAAAGGCCGCACAGAGTCTCAGGGGCTACTATCTATAACAGGCATATCTTTCGTATATACACAACAACTAAAGAGTATTATAGCACAAACGTCAAAGCCTGTTAGAAGGCTGGTATAAGCTTCATTCAATCCACTTTTAGCGGATTGAACCCTTTTAACCACCGTACCCATAAGGGTACGACATTCCTCCACAATGGAAGTGTGCTGAAGTGCTTCCACCAGAGTGTCTGGCGCCCCTAGATTGATAGAGGTCGCTGGTGGAGTCGACGCGCCCCCTTCTTTCAAAGGAGGTTGCTCACCTGATTCCGGAGCCGTGCGTATCTCCAGAATGATATTCGGTCGGGGGCCGAATCGGGCATGGCCCCCATCGCCGGTCTCCATGGGGGTTGATTCCCCCTGTTTTCGGCGGCAGAGGTATTACCCTCTGGTGCCACCTTGATGGCCTCGCGCACCTCCCCATGGCCTGGAGAGGTTCTTCGGGACAACACTTCGGTGTTGTCTGTAGCAATGGGTGGAGAGGCTTGCGGAGGCATCTCACTCTCCATCATGTTTGGCCCCAGCGAACTCCCAGAAGAGATGATCGTTGGGGGAGATCGCAAGCCGGACTGCAGCACGCAATTCAATGTGTTAGAACCGCAAGGCATAAAACCAGATATATGCACAGTATCTTTGAATACTTATGATTCGGCCAGGGGATTTGCTCTAGGGCGCCGCTTGTGGATGGCTTCGGTATCTGAATCCGAGCCATCCGAAAGGGATATTCTCCCCCTTTTGGACGCCTCCGCTTCTGGATCCGCGGAGGCCGCCCTTTTCTTCTTCTTCCTCCTCCTCCTCATCTTCATCTCCCTCGTGGGCGTAGTTAGCCTCGATCTCTTCGGACATAGCATCCAAAATACCTTTACAGCAGAGGCCACTTTTGGCCTCCTTGCCCTTCTTCTTCTTGTCCTTCTTCTTCGGTGCCTGGTACGTCGTCGGGACCAGCATCCTGGTTAGCAGAGGATCAGGTGGGTTCTCGGGCAGCGGAGCCGGACACTTGGTCCGCTCTGCCTTCTTTGTCCAGCCCTGATCAAAGGATGGAATTCTCAGCATACCCCTTTGTGTTGCGAACTAAGTTATGTTCGGAGACTAAAATCCTTACCGGGGTGGCTGGATGATCGCAGTTGAGGCCGATGTCATCGGTCGTCTCCGGCCACGACTTCTGGGCCTTGAAAAGAAGATTCCAGATTGCTTTGTGTGTCATGTCGAAGAATCACTGCAGGGTTCACGGCCCTTCCGTATTAAACTCCCACATGTGGAGAGGCCGGCGTTGGCAGGGAAGGGTCCGACGAATAGCATCACCTGGATCACGTCAGGGAGGCTGGTGTTCTTTTCTATCATGTTTTTGATGAGCTTCTGCAGGATCAACACCTCGTCAGTCGACCCCCAATCCAAACCTTTGTTGAGCCACGATGCGAGTCTCATCGAGGGTCCGGATCTGAATTTAGGAGTGGCCGCCCAGTTGGCGCCGCGGGGTTCGGTCAGGTAGAACCACTCCTGTTGCCATATTTTAACGGTTTCCACGAAGGTCCCCTTGGGCTAGGTGACATTGGGGAGCTTGCTCACCATGGCGCCCCCGCAGTCTGTGTGCTGCCCGTCAACCACCTTCGGCTTCACATTGAAGACTTTGAGCCATAAGCTAAAGTGGGGGGGGGATGTGGAGGAGCGCCTCGCACAAGACGATGAACACCGAAATGTGGAGAAAGGAATTCGGGGCTAGATCGTGGAAATCCAGCCCGTAATACAACATGAGGCTACGGACAAAGGGAAGGAGGGGAAACCCTAGTCCACGGTGGAAGTGGGGGATGAATACCACCCTTTCGCCACGCTCCGGGGTGGGGATGACCTGCTTTTTGGCAGGGATCCTGTGCGCAACGTCCGCACTCAGGTACCCCCACCTCCGGGAGCTCCTTGAAATATTTCTCCGTTACGGAGGAGGCCACCCACTTGCCTTGGGAGCCAGATCCGGACATGGCTGGAGTGTTTGGTGGCGATGGAAAAGATCGAAACTTGGGCGCTGGAGTTCGAGGATGGAAGGGCTGAGGAAGAATAAGGTGTGGGGTAAAAAGATGGGTCCTTATCCCGTTATAAAGGCAACGAATGTCAAGCGCCCCCTCACAAGACTTAAAACTCGCCTATTCCCAAGGGGTTGCGCAAATGGCACAGTTGGATTACCCAAACCCACATTGATGAGGATCCCGCAATAAGGGGACACAATCTCTGCTTTGACAAGACGTGTCACCGGAGGTTGCGTCTCGAAACGTGGAGCGCGAGGCCGAAATACGGTTGGAAATAATGAAGTGGCCAGACGTAATGTTTCGCCAATAAAGATGTCGATAAGACATGCCTTGTTTTTTGATTAAGTATTGTGCCCTTGCGGTTGAGGGTTGTAACTGTTAAACAGAGCAAGATACAATTCTCATGTTCGGAAGACTACTTTGGAGTATTCGGAGGAGGAACCTGCCTTGCAATGCCGAAGACAATCTGCGCGCCGGACACATCGTCATTGAAGCCTGGTTCAGGGGCTACTGAGGGAGTCCTGGATTATGGGGTCCTCGGGCGTCCGGGCCATGTGACCTGGGCCGGACTGATGGGCCATGAAGATACAAGATGGAAGGCCTTCCCCCGTGTCCGGATGGGACTCTCCTTTGCATGGATAGCAAGCTTGGCGTTCGGATATGTATTTTCCTTTCTCTCTAAACCGACTTTGTACAACCCTAGGCCCCTCTGGTGTCTATATAAACCGGAGGGTTTAGTCCATAGAGGCAATCATAAATCATACAGGCTAGACATCTAGGGTTTAGCCATTACGATCTCGAGGTAGATCAACTCTTGTAACCCCTATACTCATCAAAGTCAATCAAGCAGGAAGTAGGGCATTACCTCCATTAAGAGGGCCCGAACCTGGGTAAACATTGTGTCCCCTGTCTCCTGTTACCTTTGATCCTCAAACACACAGTTCGGGTCCCCCTACCTGAGATCTGCCGGTTATGACACCGACAGAGGCCCAACACGAGTCTACAAGAATAAAGTTGCATAGTAGACATCAGCGTCTGGGCGTCTTGAGCTGATCTCGGGATGGCACCGAGCCAATGCATCCGTCGGGGCGGCATGGCACCAGGCCTTGGCGGCCACAGGGGAAAGCGAACAGGATGCCGTCCTGGACACGATCGCCTGCGATGTAGCGGTGAAGGATGCTGAGGCTGCCAGGGAGCACTGCCGAGCGGTGGAAGCCGAGATGAAGACCCTCCACGACGGGCAGGTCGCCGAGGCTCGCCAGCGCGAGGCGCGGGAGGAGGATCTGAAGGCCCGAGAAGCTGCAGTCACCGACCGCGACACCGAGCTGGAGCAAGCGGCACAGAAGCAAGCCACAGAGCGCGACCGCCTGGCGAAGCTGAAAGAGGAGGTGGAGGTGGATAAGACCCAGGTGGAGGCGAAGGCAAAAGTTCTCGCCAAGAAGCATGCTGCCTTCAACTCCCTTGAGCAAAGGTCCCGCAAGGAACTGCAGGATCTCTACGGGAGGGGGTTGAAGAAGCCGTTGGTGACTGCGGAGGAAGGCCCTGCTGAGCTGCTCCCCCAGCTTGTCACGACGCTCGAGGGCGTTGTCATCGGAGTCGGCCCCATGGTGGAAGGAGAAGCTCGCGCGCTCTCCTCCTCGGCTGTGCCGCGCGTCTTCGGCCACCTCCATCTTCACGACCCCAACTTCGACTTTGGTGCCCTTCTTGAGCCGGTGGACTCGGAGCATTGCACCACTGCTGCCGAAGCTATGAAGGGCCAGGTGGAGGCCCTGCTGCGGAAGTTCCTCGCTATCGACCCCGCGGCCATGGCCGGTAGCGCCGCCGACCCTACAACTACTGCTGGCGGCGCGGGTGACAGCGACACCGTCGACGAGGGGCACTCCTCACGGGTGATAACAGCGCCCAAGGCTGAAGAAGAAGCACGACAGAGTCGCTACCCTCCATTTTTTTCCTGAAAGCGTATCGGGCCTCATGGAGGCGTTAAGACTTATGCTTGGTGTTTTAAGAGACAATATGTTTTGTAATAACTTGCTAGGGTTTTGCGATTTCCTTTCGGTTTGCTTTAGCATTCTGCATCGGCAGGGCCCAGCCCCGCGCATACCTCAGCCGCCGTTGGGCCGTCTGGATCGCTAGGACGAAACCAAGGGGTGAGGACTACGTGACCAGTTAGGCTCCTGAGTCGCGATGCTCAGGAGTCCTCCTTGACGTACGAACAGCTCCCGGGAAGGGACGCGAGAGTAGGTCTTGGCGTTCTGCGTCGGCAGGGTCCGGCCCCGCGTATACCTCAGCCACCGTTGGGTCGTCCGGATCGCCAGGACGAAACCAAGGGGTGAGGGGCTACGTGACCAGTTAGGCCCCTAGGTCGCGATGCCCAGGGGTCCCCCTTGATGTACGAACAAAGACCCAATTACCTGCCCTCGCCGGGATTTCGCTCGGGAGGGGTGCACGAAGACCAGGTCCGAGGGACCTGGTGAGGGGGGTACGCCAGGCATGGCCTGAGCGCAACCCCCGTGCCCAGCCCCCTTGCGCTACTCTCCCGAGGGAAAAGCAGCGCGGTGAAGCCGAGAACTGAGCCTGGCGGCTCCCTGAGGTTGAAGCGGCCGTGAGGCCGCCCCCAGTTGTTTATCACCAGCGCGGAGCATGGTGCTTCCGCTCTTCATGGCCATAGCCACTCCTCGACCGTGTTGACCGCCAGCGCGGAGCATGGTGCTTCCACTGGTGCGTGGGTGGGAGTTCCCTCGGAGGGCGGCCTCCGGGGCGTGTACAGCCCCGCCCTGACACGTGGCTTGCACGGCAAGGCTAGAGGAGGTGTATATGGGAACTCATGAGCCAGTGTGGGACTCACGAGGCCCTACCTCAAGGCGGGTTGCGCCTGAATTTGATCTGTGATGGTTGTGACAGTCCTGCAAGGTGGTTAGGCTACCTGTGCCGAGTGAATCTCCCGAGGTTATCGCATGAGAAGGCCGAACACCAATGACCCCAGGAGGTGACGTGAACGGGGCCGGCCCACCAAATAGAGCTCACTCATTGGGTTTGTCGACGCTGCAAGGACGGACCCGAGCACAGACGCCGTGTCCAGTCTTCGCATGCAAATGTCCTGAAGAAAGACAGCCGGCGTGCGGCTCCCATGGTGACGAGGCACCGTGTCGCGCGCCCTAACTTACCTACCCCCGATTAGCTCATGCGAGAACAAGGCACCAAAGACCATGGGAGGTGACGTGCATGGGAGCTGGCCCACGAGCCAGAGCTCAGCCACTTGGGTTTAGCGACGCTGCAGAGACGGACCCGAGCACATACGCCGTGCCAGTCGTTAATGATGAGGCGGTCGTGAGCGAGCTTGCAAGGGAGTACAACGTTCATGGCGACGAAGCACCGAGCAGGCATATAATGACTATAATCAACTCATGGGTAAGGTAGAGCTAGTTTTGATAGATGCAAAAAGATACATGCCGCAGGGACAGACCCACACGGCTTGGGGATGATGCAGCCCGAGGGGCGCCCCAACAAAGTGAATCAGAACGCGAAAGGATACATGCAGCAGGGACATGGCCATGCGATCCGGGGATAATGTAGCCCGAGGGGCCCCCCAACTGAATAAACCGGAAAATGTCACCTGGCACCGTTGATGAAGAAGTGTTGGAGTAACTGAAGACGCATGCTGAAGAAGTCGCTCCTCACGAGCTGCCTGGGTCCTGAACCTCGGGAGGCTCTAGGTGCTCAGGGGGCTCACAAAGAGTCGTCGCCATCTCCGCCAGCATCGCCTGGCGCTGGCCTCCTGAGCCTCCATGACGCTCCACAAATGTCGCTAGATGGTGACAGCCGCGTTCGGCAGGTCGAAAGGCATGCGTATGCAGCTGTGAGGGGGGGCCTCACACCGACCAACGTGTGATGGCTAGAAGCATTCGTGAGACGCGGCCCTGTTGAGCCCCAGGATGTCGACGGAGACGCGCAGCTCGCTGTCCTTGACAGGACAAGGAGCCGCGCTGGGTGGTGGGCGGCGGTCGCCGCGCATGGCTCTCGCCTCTTGAAGCTCCTCTGTTGCCTTGGTGATGAACTCCTGAGCACCTAGCACCATGTGCCTTGTGCTCTCTTGACGGAAGCGCGCACTGAAGCATGCCTCCACATGATGCCCGAGTGCCTCCCTCGTGAGGTTGTCTAGATCAAAGGCCCTCTAGAGGAGAGCCCCTGAGCCCAACCTGAGAGGGGCGCCGGGCGTGCCTCCCTATGCGAGAGAGAGGGGCGCCCATCCTTGGGCGCTAGTTCAGAGGTGGTGCCGCAGGTGATGCCACTCTCCTGAGGCTCTTGACGGAGCTGCTGCTTCTTCTTGTTGGGGACAGCCTCAGGAGGGTAGATGGCGCCTTCGTCGTCTGGGTTCTCGACCGCCGCAGCCTAGTAGGCGTACTCGAGGGAGCACACCGCGTCCTTTTCGTCGCATGCAACTGTCATGACGCCACTGCTGTCTGGCATCTTGAGTATGTTGTAGCCGTGGTGCGTAGCTGCCATGAACTTGGCCAGAGCCGGATACCCGAGGATGGCGTTGTACGGGAGCCGGATGTGGGCGACATCGAAGTCGATGAGCTCGGTGTGGTAGTTGTCACGGGTGCCGAAGGTGACGGGAAGGCGGATCTGCCCTATCGGGGTGGTGGAGCTGTCGGTTACTCCTGAGAAAGGCTTGGTGGGCTATAGCTGGTCATAGGGCACTTGGAGGCGGGTGAATGTCTCGACGGAGAGAACATTGAGCCCCGCTCCGCCATCGATGAGGGCCTTGGTAACGAGGACGTTGTTGATGACGGGTGAGCAGAGCAATGGAAGGGCTCCAGCTATAGCCGAACAATTGAGCTGGTCGGACGAGTAGAAGGTGATGGCGCACTTGGACCACTTGAGGGGATGCGCCGCTCCGAGCTTGGGGAGGGCCGCGTTCACCTGACACGCGAACTGCTTGAAGATGCGATGAGAAGTTGGGGCCTGAGCGCCACCGAGGATGCAGGCGATGGCTCGCGGCTCCTGGAAACCCCCAGCCCCCTCGTCCTGGTGGTGGTCGTCGTTCCTCCTTGATGGTGGTGGCAGTGGAGGGAGGCCAGTGTTGCCCTGAGGGCGATCCTCCCGAGGTTGATCTCTCCAGGGGCCCTCGCAAGGCGGCGCCTGCCAGCGGTCCTTGCAAGGCTGATCGCGCACTCCTGACGGGGGCCGCGGTTGTCCCAGCGTCCTCCGCCTCGGCCTCCTCCACGGTCGTACCCTTGGTCGCCGCGCTCGGGGCGGCGGCCAAAGCGTCCGTCACGGAGGGCCCTTAGCTCCTGGCAGTCGCTGGTGTTGTGGTTGTGCATGTTGTGGAGGATGCAGAACAGGCGGCCGCTCTTGGACGACTCCGGGTGGTCACAGCCGCGCTTCATCTCGGGCTCGGCCGCAAGCATAGTCGGGCCCTTGCGCTTCACGTCCTTGGCCTTGGCCTTCTTGTCTTTTGGGTCTGCATCTTGGTGCTCTAGGAGGGAGAGGCGACCTTCCTCGGCCCTCGCGCTCTTGTTCGCCATGTTGAATATCTCTAGCGCAGTGCACAGGTCCTTGTTGATGGCGAGCTCCTCCTTCATCCTGACGTCGCGAACGCCATCGCTGAACGCCGTGATGATTGCTTCGTCTGTTACCTTGGGGAACTTGAGGCGCACACCGTTGAAGCGCTGGATGTACTTCTGCAGCGTCTCCCCTGGTTGTTGCTTTATGCGGCGCAGGTCACCTGCGGCTGGTGGACGAGCGCGGGTACCTTGGAAGTTGGCGATGAACCGCTCCTTCATCTCGTCCCAAGAGGAGACCGACCCAATAGAAAGATTGAGGAGCCACAAGCCCGCGCCGTCCTTGAGGGCCATGGGGAACCAGTTTGCCATGCCCTTTTCGTCGCCGTTGGTCGCCTCGATGCTCAGCTCCAGGAACTCCACAGGGTTGGGGGTGCCCTCGTAGCGTGGAGGCATGTGAGTCCATTACTAATGCTTATAATCTTCTAAGTCTTCCATTTCTGAAAACTAAAAACCTGACATGTGAGTCCATTACTAATACCACCCTCTTTTTCTTCGTTGACAAATACTACCATTTCATCGTGAAAGTGGACGGGCGCGACAACGTGCGCCTTCAATGATTTAGTTGTCTGAGATGAATGAGAACCTGACGCTTGATGGCTATTTTCTGTGTTAAAAGAAAGACTTAGCAACTGGGTCGTGATTTGATCAAAATCCCAACCATTGTACACCTATACGTCCAACCAGAAATGAAAATCGAAAGAAGATTTATAATTCATTTCTCGACACACAACATCCAACATGGTACAGTATCCGACCCTTATCAGAAGTTCAGAACATCGAAACAGTAGCATTATTAGGGGATCACCATTCACCAACACATCAGCGCTCAGCGGGCGTGTCACCTTGGTACACGAACCGCCTGAGGACTCGCATCAACTCATCGGCCGCCTCGCCGAACGGCTGAAGGACAGAGAAGCCATGCTGCTGTCCCTCGAACTCGACAAGCTCCACGTCTTTCCCCATGTCCTTAAGCCTCGTCGCGTAACCCAGCACGCGGTCACGGAGCACGTCGCCCAACGGCGCCACGACGAGAGCCGGCGGGAGCTCCACCGGCGCGAGGCTGGGGCTCTCCGGACCGAACGGGTTGGCCACCGGGTGGTCCCTGGTCGCTCCGACCGGAAGCGACATGTGCCAGAGCTGCTCGCATATCTCCACAGGCAGAGACACGCCCGTCGGCGGGTCGGCCTCCGACGCGGTGCACTCGGCGCCGCCGAAGAAGGCGGAGAGGAGTACGTACCCGACGACGCGCACGGGGCTGACTGGGAGCCGCGCCGTGGCGACCTGGACGGTGAGGTGGTGGGCCAGGTTGGCGCCCGCCGACACGCCGGAGATGAAGGTCCGGGCAAAGTCCGCCGACTCTGCGAGCCACGGGTCGGCGCCAGCGCCGAGCTCGGCCTGGCCGCGCAGCCAGGAGAGGAAAGCCGCGCCGTCGTCGATGGCGGCGGGGAGGCGGTGCTCGGGGGCGAGGCGGTACTGCACGGACAGCACGACGGCCGGGAGCTCGGCGGCAGCGCGGAGGCAGAACGCATGGAAGGTCGGCTGCGCGAAGGAGCCGAGGCAGTAGCCGCCGCCGTGGAAGTACACCAGCACCGGGAGCTTGTCGCCGCCGGCCACCACCGAAGTCGGCCTGTAGACGCGGACGCGAAAGCCGTTCGCCGCGTGGTACACGACGTCCTTCCACTGCACGCCCGGGACGTCCGGGAACGGCTCCTTTGGGCCGAGGACGGACTCGTCGCCGCGGACGACGGAGCCGTCGCTGAGGATCTGCACGAGGCCGAGGAGATCCTCCACGACATGCGGTGCCGTGTCGCCGGGCATGGTGTGAGTGTGATACGGAATTACGGATACGGTCGATTGTTGCCGCCCAGGTCGTCGCGGTTTATGGACGTTGTGTGGCAGACTTTAGTAGAGGCGGGATCCACGTGGTTACTTCTTCCCGTTCACCACTCTGGATCTTGGATCTGTTGACAGCTTCGGCCTTTTCGAGGATGACTGATTCCACACTTCAATGCCGTGGGAAGAAAGATAAAGGAGCTCCGGAAAAAAAAATAGACTAGCCGTTGAAAAACGAAAATGCTGGATTACGGATCAGGACGTTTATTTTTTTTTTAACCAGTACAGACTCACGATGATACATACGCATATAAACTCATCCCTGTGCCTTTTTCGTAGTCGATGAAATGTATATCCTCACTGAACGCACATCACTTTAGACTTGAACTCTGATGGGTAGGGGTTACCATCGTCCTACTAACCATTGAACCACATGTTGGTTCGTATTCGCTCTTAAGTTTTGATACTGATAATCCTACATCTAGGGAGAAGCTACAAAATTCTAACGTAACCTTTCTAAAAATTTCTCTCCCACCCACCCCCTCCCCTAAAAATTTCCCAAGATTGCTCAAGATTCAGCTTTGTGTATCCCAACTTCCCAAGATTGCTCAAGGTTCAGCCCCAAACGGGGTGGCAGTGCGATTGGTGGTACTGTCGTGATAAATCAATGGGAAGGCATCTGTTTTCTTTGTGCAGCTGCGGTGATGAATCGAAGATTCTTCCCATTATGCTTTTGGCGTGTCTCGGTTGACTCGTTCCAGAAAAATATCTTCTTCTTTTTTTCATCAACAATATCTTTATTTTGACGAGCGGATTTTTTTTCGTAAAGGACGATGAACCCTTGGACTCTGCATTAAGCAATGCATGCAACTATATTTTTAGTTGTTTACCAAGGCATTATAAAATGCTCCCTCCGTCCCATAATATAAGAGCGTTTTTGACACTAGTGTAGTGTCTCTTATATTATTTGACGGAGGGAGTAATAAATCAGTAAGTCTGAAGGCATCATTTTGGCATCGCTACTCCTATCAAATTGAAGGGATGCAGATTGTCGGAACGTATACCCAGACAACACACCAAAGCCCAACATCTAAAGCCGGAGGGCCCAACCAAGCTGCTAGCCGGGACTAGGGCACACCAGTCCAGCAAACTCTCAATGAACACTGCATGCGCCCGCTACAGAGGCCACTGCCACCGTCTTTCACTGATCCATCTTCAAAGCAGGTACTGGCGCATCAACCTTGCCATGTTTGCCATCGACGCTACCACGACGCTAGACAAAGCCTCCTCCCTACGCATGTCCATCATCACACATCCGTTATCGAGGCCCTGATGCGTCACGCAGCCGAGATTCCACATCATAGATGTGTCACATGAAACACAGCTCCACCTTTTGAATCGTCCACTGGTCCTCGAGCCAATGCACACCTCCAAGAATGACACCTCTAAGGGGGGAGCGACACAAGAGCGCCGCTGTCATCTGATCGACTGATGTAGGGTTTCCACGGGAGGTAGCAGATAGGGGTCTAGAGCTTCTCCACGGCGATGCCTCCAAGAAGGGGGGCGACGCAGAGGAATACCGCCATCGCCGGCCTTGGCAACGTCCAAGAGTACGGTTTTCACCCGGATCCGCTCGAGGAACCTGCATCCAGCCTTGTGTGCACGAGACCGCCACCAATCTTCGCCCCCATGTAGTGAGCGGGCCGCATCGGTCAGATCAGATCTGACCGGAGACCAGACCACGCATGCAGCTGATCCATCCACCAAGCCCTCCACGCCGCCGCCGCCGATCCGAGGTCAGATTTACCCGACACCGACCGTAGCCATGACCACCGCCCGAAGCAGGGTCGGCCGCCGTGCCTCCTCATGCCGCGGGGGGGGGGGGTGTGAAGCACCCTTATGCTGCGTGAGCGAGGGAGACGCTGCCGCCGACGGCATCCCCCAGCAGCGAAGGGGGGAGGGGAGGAAGTAGATCGCGGGCCCAACGGCTAGGGTTGTGGCCCGCTCGAGTCGCCCGACGCGGGGGGTCGGGAGTGACGCGGATGAGTTGTCAAGTATATGTTGTTATGTGAGGAATCGCGAGGATTTTGTTAGAATTGAAAATTTTGTACTGTACAAATTTGAAGTAGTTCTTGATCAGTATATATGACTGAACGTCCAACAAGAAATGAAAGTTGCAAGTAGATTTATTTCTACAAAAGCGAGGCAATCCCAGTGCGGCTCTGCTGCTCGTTGAGAACTGGCATCAAAATGCATCACTAGGTTCAATAACGGGATTTCCATGCAACACGCAAGCATCATGCAAATCGCAACTCATCACCGCTCAGTTGCCGCTGTAGACGAACCGCTTGATCACTCGCAGCAACTCGTCGGCCGCCTCGCCGAACGGCTGGCGGACGGAGAAGCCATGCTGCTCTCCCTCGAACTGGACAACCTCGACGGCCTTCCCCATGTCCTTCAGCCTCGCCCCGTACCCCAGCACGCGGTCGCGGAGCACGTCGCTCAAAGGCGCCACGACGAGCGCCGGCGGGAGCTCCACCGGCGCGAGGCTCGGGCTCTCCGGCCCGAACGGGTTGGCCAGCGGGTGGTCCATGCTCGCGCCCACCGGCAGCGACATGCGCCAGAGCTGGTCGGCCATCGCGGTCGTCAGGGACACGCCCGCCGGCGGGTCGGCCTCCGTTGCCGTGCGATCGGCCCCTGCGAAGAACGCGGAGAGCAGGATGTACCCGACGATGCGCACTGGGGTGGTGGCGATTTCCCCCGACGCGACCTGGACCGTGACGTGGTGGGCCAGGTTGGCACCCGCCGAGTCGCCGGAGAGGAACGTCCGGGCGAAGTCGGCCGACTCCGCGAGCCACGGGTCGGCGCCGGCGCCAAGCTCGGCCTGGCCGCGCAGCCAGGAAAGGAAAGACGCGCCGTCGTCGATGGCCGCGGGGAGGCGGTGCTCGGGGGCGAGGCGGTACTGCACGGACAGCACGACGGCCCGGACCTCGGCTGCGGCGCGGAGGCAGAACGAGTGGAAGTTGGGCTCCGCGAAGGAGCCGAGGCAGTAGCCGCCGCCGTGGAAGTACACCAGCACCGGGAGCTTGCTGCCGCCGGCCACCGACGACGCCGGCCTGTACACGCGGACACTAAGGCCATGTGCCGCGTGGTACACCACATCCTTCCACTGCACGCCGGGGACGTCCGGTAACGGCTCGTTTGACCGGAGGACGGCTTCGTCGCCGCGGACGACGGAGCCGTCGCTGAGGAGCTGGACGACGCCGAGGAAGTCCTCCACGACGCGCGGCGCCGTGTCGCCTGGCATGGTGTGTGGCCGTGAAGTGATCGATCGATGCCGTCGAGGCCGTCAGATGAGATCTATAGCAGCTGGCGAGCCTTTCCTGCTTGTTTTGTCGACGGGGGCGAAGGATCGGCGAGAGACTTGTTGGGGTGCACGTGTCTAGCGGCTCAGCCACCTACCGGTGTGCTCCGTGCCAAATCCACAATAAATACACTTCTACAATGCACACTAGGCAGCGTACATGGATCAATTGTTGATTCGTTTGGAGTATTTTTTAGGCCGCTGCTACGCCTAATCCGGTTGATGGAAACCAAAAATAAACCACCTCATCCACCGTTCGATGAGGTAAATCACAGCCGCCCGCTGTCGCCACCTCCTCTAACATACTGTCGTAGTGCGCTCGCAGCCCCTGCATCTAGCTTTGGCCCTTCCCGTACATCACTTTAGACTCCAGCGATGATAGCCATCGTCCGGCTCACAACACCTACACCATCTCAGGTTCCTGGAGCCAGCTTGTAAGTCTTGAAGCAGCGTCTTCTCCATGGTAGCACCGGCATGCACCTCCGACGGTGCCTCATAGCACTGCTTGAAAAAAGCCTCACAACACCACGACGTCCGTTACAGCACGGCGACGACCATCCCATAGCGCCGTGCTGCAATTTCAGTAGAGCATCACAATAGCGATGGCAACTTCGGACGCCCATTGCAACGAGGTGGCGACCATCACAACAACGCTCGCAGTCACAACTCCGGCGCACAACTATGGACACCCAGTCACAACACGGGCGCGCAGCTCCAAACATGCATTGCAGCATGGCGATGACCATCACGACATCAGCCCGCAGCTCCAAACATGCATTGTGACACTACCTCACAATAGTAGACCACAGCTTCGGATGCCCATTGCAGCATGGTGGCGACCATCACAACGCCGACCCCATGGCTCTGAACGCCCATTGCAGCACGCTGGAGACCAGCACAACACCGACGTGCAGCTCCGGACGCCCATTGCTGCATGGCAGTGACCATTACAACACTAGGCTCCGTTGCAGCACGGCGGTGACCAGCACAACACCAGTGTGCGACTCCGAACGCCCATTGCTGCATGGCAGTGACCATTACAACACTAGGCTCCGTTGCAGCACGGCGGTGACCAGCACAACACTAGTGTGCGACTCCGGACGCCCATTGCTGCACGGCAGTGACCATTGCAACACTAGGCTCCGTTGCAGCACGGCGGTGACCAGCACAACACCAGTGTGCGACTCCGGACGCCCATTGCTGCACGGCAGTGACCATTACAATACTAGTGCGCGGCTCCGTTGCAACACGGCGGTGACTAGCACAACACCAGCGCGTGGCTCTGGTGCCCATTGTAGCACGACGACGACCAACATAACACCGGCCCGCTGCTTCGGACGTGCATTGCAGCACCGTGATGACCATCACAACACCGACCCGCTGCTTCGGACGCGCATTGCAGCACCGCTATGAACATCACAACACCGCCCCGTGGCTTCGAACGCCCATTGCATCACGGTGGTGACCAGCACAACACCGGCGCGCGGCTCCGGGCGCCCATTGCAGAACGGCGATGACCATCACAACACCGACGCGCGGCTCCAGACACCCATTGTGGCACGGTGGTGACTGTCACAACCCCGGTGCGCTGCTCCGGACGCCTCACAACACCGGCATCCGGCTCAGGACGCCCATTGCAGCATGGCCAGGACCATCACAACACCGGCCCGCAGCTTGAAAAGCCCACGGCCACACCGCGATGAGCATCGCAACACTGGTATGTGGCTCCGGACGCCCATTGCAACACGACGACGACCATCACAACACCCGCGGACATGTCCGGACGCCATTGCAGCACGAAGGTGACGATCACAACACCGGTGCGCGGCTCCGAACACCCATTGCAGCATGGCGGTGACCATCACAACACCCCTGCGCGCGGCTCTGGACGCACATTGCAGCATGGCCGTGACGATCACAACACCGACGCGCGGTTCCGAACACCCATTACATCACGACGACGACCATCAACACCAGCCCACGGCTTCAGACACCCATTGCAGCACCGCGACAACCATCACAACACTGGCATGTGGATTTGGACGCCCATTGCAGCATGGTGGCGACCATCACAACACCGGCCAACAGCTCCGCACGCCGATTGCAGCACGACGGTGACCGTCACAACACCGATGCGTGGCTCTGGACGCCCGTTGCAGCACCGCGGCGACCATCACAACGCTGGCGCGCGGCTCTGGCCACTTGCCCATTGCAGCACCGCGGCGACCATCACAACACCCGCGTGCGGCTCCAGGTGACCATCACAACTTGTCAACTTGGACGCGGATGGCAAGTGCAACCATAAGATGTCTAGTGTTCAGCTGAGCGTTACGAGTACGTCCCCGTGCACACACGCGGTGAGGGTGGGCTTGGATGGCGGGCAACGTGCATGCATGCTAATGTTGTGTGTGGTACGTGAAGCTAGCTAGGTTGATGAAGACGACCATCTCGATCAGCACGTCCTTCTCCCATGAGGCATGCATGCATATCTGGACGAAGGAGGCCATGCATGGCGCCGAGAATGCCGGCGGCGAGTTGTTTCAAAAAAAAAAAAAAGAATGCCGGCGGCGAGTCGTTGAGCAACTCCGCGCGCTGGACTCGTGGACGCGAACGGCAACCGGAAGGTGCTGTTGTTGTGACTGTTGTGTGTGGCCAAGTTGGAGCTAAGCATCCACGCACGGGCAAGGTCCATCGAACTGAAGGTGGAGCTCTGGTCAACGGATGGGGTGGGAGGAAAACGTGTGATGGGTGCTTCGTCAGATGAGGCTGGTCGGGACGCGTGGCAAGCACGGGACGCGGCTTATGCCCGTCATTTGATCAGTCGGTTGATTTAAAAGATTTCCCTATTTTTTAAGGGAAATTCACCAAGTGTACAAGTGACAGGTTACAATAACCTGTCACTTCTATACGTCGTCCCTATCGATACCTTCTTTCATGTCTTTTAAAGGGTTAATGCAAGGTTTATTACTCAAAAGTCCACATGGCGTGGAATTGAAATCAGATCATGGGGTTGCCCTAGCCATCTGTCGCACCAGATCAAGAGAATGTGTAAACTTGGCTAACATATCCGCACTCATATTAGATGCTCTGCTGTCTTTTCCTTTTTTTTCTGCTGTCTTTCTTTTTTTCTGTTTTTCTTTATAGTTTTCATCAATTTTCTTTATTTTCACAGATCTTTACTTGACTTTTATTTTCTTATGTGTGTTTCCTTTATGGTTTCATCTGTTTTGATATGATTTTTTCCTTTTTTTTCTGCTGTCTTTCTTTTTCAGAGTTACCGCTTTCTTTTTTGGATCTGATTTTCTGTGTTTCTTTATTTGCTTTCATGGTTTTTTTTTCCAATATATATCTATTTTTTTTCATACAAATTGTACAGTTTTCATATGTAGAAGGAACTTTCCTTATACGTTTAAAAAACTAAACACATGATTAATATTTTGTAAATGTACCTTTGGATATATACCTTTTCAAACACATTGTACACTATTTTGTATACATAAGGTACATATTTTGTAGATGTTTAAATTTTTTGAAAGACATGATTAACACTTTCTTCAAAAGTAGTTGTGAATTTTTCCTATACATATGAAACATTTTCCTATACACGTTTAAAATTATTAATTATTAGGTTAACATTTTTAAAAATATATAGTTTTGAAGTCTACATGTTTCTTACACACTCTACATATTTGCATGAACCTAAAAATATTTTTATACAGGTTTAACTATTTTCAAATACATCATTAACATTTTCAAACACATCTTTTTGAACACTGTTTTAATATGTGTCAAATAATTTTCAAATAAACATTGAATATATTTTTCATGATATTAAACAATTTTGAAACAATTATAATTTTTTACATTGTATATTATTTAAAGATGTTATAACATATTTTTTAAATACAAGATTTTTTTTCAGAAAAGTGAGGTACTTTTTTAATGGTATGAAAGATTTTTTTTTTCACTACACAAACATTCCCGTTACATTGTATAAACATTTTGAAACAAAATCTTGTACGTTTTTTGGAACACCTGAGCATTTTTTAATGGTCACAAAATGTTTTTGTATGCCATCAACATTTTTTAAAATTATGCAAGCATTTACATTTTGGAAACCTGGTGAAGATTTTATAAAATAAAAAAATTATTTCCATTTTGTTAATATAAATAAAATTAATAAAACAAAAGAAACATGTGCTAGGGAGTCAGTGCTTCTCCCGCGCGCTGGGCTGGGCATTTGTTGTATTGCTGGCGATGATGCACTATGTAATGAGATGTCTCAAAAAAATGTATTACAACGGGCGACACATAGGCTGGGCAAGTTGCAAGGGAGGAGGAGGAACAGTCATGCACATGAGAAGCAGAAGAAGATGAACATGCGGCGACACAATTGTGGTTGTTGGATGTTGATCCAACGGCCTAAAAAATTGATTGACAGTATTTTCTTTTAGATGCATGGCGCATAGGCGGTCCAACTGAAAATGTGTCAGTGGGTGATGGTTAGTTTCACCTTCTGCTTACATTAGTTATTCCTTTCTCTCATAGTAATAAGTAAACAATAACGGTTTTGCTATTTCCCAGGTACCTGAAAATTTCTCTAGCGTGAGTCACCTTCTTCCTTCCTCCCTTCCTTCCTTCTGTTATCGAAACCTCGCCAGAGAAGAGAGCCCCACTATCTATCTTAGGGATTCATTGCCCCGTTATCTATCTTAGGGTAGGGGGTGTTGGGGGATCGCCGAAAGTCTTCCATGGTGCGGGCATAGAGGGATGGTCGGGGCAGCGGCCAGCAACGACGCGGGTGGGGGAGAGTTGAGGGGAGGGTGGAGGCGGTGCGCTGTAGCGCCCGCCGGCCGCGGGTGATGGAAGCCGACGGTTAGGGCGGTGCAGGCCAGCGGCATCGCGAGGAAAAAGAGAGAGGAGGTGAAAGATGAACAATGTGCGATATGTTTTCGATCGTTGGATGAAGATCTAATGGCTCTGGTTGAAAGTGACGATGGACTTTTATTTTCATGCATCCAATTTATCAATAATCCTACACCTACAAACGTGCTACAAAATTGTTACATAACCTTCCTCCATAATCTCTCTGCCCCCTGAATTCAGCTGGGTGGGGCCCCTCCCCTGATCTCATCCAATCAGATTTTGCCACATGAACCCTTATGTAAATCACGTAGGATTCTATATTTAGGGTTTGTGCATGGTTATGAAAAGAAGGCTTCTTTCTATACACATGCATGAACTTCATTGGCGAAAGAAAGAGAAGTTTGCCTTGATAAGTACAGCCTTTCACACTCCAATAGCAAAGCCCTGAATTTATAGTCGGCCCCAAACAATAATCCTAAACATACGATCTAGCTAGAAATAGGAGCGAACCATCTGTGACTGGATGGTTATGAGGACAATGGTATTCCCAACCCATCAGGGTTCAAATTTTGATGTTCGCATTATTCCTGAATTTGTTTGAGGATTTTTGGCGATGCACGTTCAGTGGGAAGAGACGTTCGTCTGAACTATGAGGCACCTGTGGTGACTTCTTTAATCTAAAGATGATATGCCGGTTTAGTTTTTTGGAGGTGCTCATATTGGTAGAGTCCACGTGCGTGGTTATATAGATGGGTGTATGCGTAAGCACCTGCATCTCTACTATTCTAAAAAAAGCTAGGAATAGGATTTCTGCAACCGGATTCAACCTTCACATCGGCTCTAGATACTCGTGCTGAAACCTTACAATCTACAGTCACGAACCCGTCGACTGCTATCAGAAAATGGACGTGTCGACGGAGCGCGGCGTACCGGCAAAGATGGCCTCGAGCAACCTTGGCAGCGGGGGCATTTCACGGTCCAGCACGCCCTCGAGAATCTGCACCACCTGTCCCATCGCCGGCCGGACCGCCTCGTCGTCCTGGATGCACCAGCAGGCGACCTTGCAGGCTCTCTCCACCTCCTTCAACTCCGCCTCGCCGCACAGCCTCTCGTCCAGCAAGCTCCTCACGTCGCCCGCCACGAGCTTCCTCGAGGCCCGCAAGGGGAAGTAGTCCACCACCTGGCGGTCGTCGGTGTCCGTCGTCCACGTCCACGACCCGCCGCTCGAGTTCCTCCTCCCGGAGACCAGCTCCAGCAGCACCATGCCGTAGCTCTACACGTCCACTTTCGGCGTGATGGGCGTCCCGCTGATCCACTCCGGTGCGAGGTACCCCATGGTTCCCCTCATCGTCGTCAGGACGCGGCTGAAGTCCCGCCCGACGAACTTGGCCATCCCAAAGTCGGCGATCTTGGGGCGGAGCGACACGTCCAGGAGGATGTTCTGCGGCTTCACGTCGCAGTGGATGATGCGGTCCCGGCAGCCCTCGTGCAGGTACGCCAGGCCTCTGGCGACTCCCACGGTGATCTGGTACCGGGTGCTCCAGTCCAAGAACACGCCGCTGGCGCCGCCGCCGTCGTTGCTCCCGCGGAACAGGTGGATGTCCAGGGAGCGGTTCGGCATGTGCTCGTAGACGAGGAACCTGCCGTCGGCGTCGCAGCAGAAGCCGATCAGCTTCACCAGGTTGACGTGTCGAACGACCCCAATCGAGCTCACCTCCACCCTGAACTGCTTCTCGCCTTGGAAGCTGTCGTCGAGCCTCTTCACGGCGATGTCCGTGGTGCCAGCGTTGCACAGTTGTCCCTTGAAGACGGAGCCGAAGCCGCCTTCGCCTATTTTTTCGGAGAAATTCTTGGTCGCCGAGCGCAACTCTCTGTATCTGAACGCCACAAGCCCACCGCCCTGAATGCCGTTATTGGCTCTTCTCCTCCGCATCATCAGTGCTGCCATGACGAGCAAGGCAACAGCAGCAGCAGTGCCAACAGCAATGGCGACCCCAACGATCACTCTTCTTCTTCTTCTGTTGCTTCTTGCACTTCTTCTCATCTCACTGGCAGCAAGACGAAGATAGAGAGTTTCTCCACCATTGCTCTGCCCCGATTTCGCATTGAGCAATCCGTCTCACCAGACAAGGCATCCCTGGCCGCCATATGCGTAAGCAGAGCAAGAGCAGTTGGTCAGACAAGCCTCCGAGCATTCGGCCATGCTTTCAGCAGCTTGGATCCTCTGAGCTTTGTCAGGCAAGCTTACACCAGTCATGGAGTAGAACTTGTCACCGGAACCTGCCGCTGCCGCACTCGTGTTGCCACGCCGGCGCGCACTAGTTGAATTACAATCCAACGGAGTGTCCCTGACACATCCGCCTGACCAGTCACCTTGCGCCCAATCCTCCGGCGACCTCACGGAGAAGCCCTTCAAGTAGCCGCAGAGCGGGAGCAGGCTGTAGCCGCAGACGGCGTTCGGCCCGCAGACACCGTACACGTCGCACTGCTCCTTGGGCGTGGCGTAGAGCGTGAGCCAGCCCCGCGAGGCGCCGAGCCAGACCTGGTGCTTGTTCTGGCCGGCGGCGTCGATGATGTTGCGCGTCACGACGGCCTCGTCCGTCACATTGTACTGGAGGTACTCCTCCCGACCATCGTCCACGAAGGCGAGCTAGAACGTCGGTACGTTGCCTGACAGCTCTGGGATGGCGGCGAAGTACTTGCCGTTCCATGCGCCGCTGGACCAGTAGGTGGTGGAGGAGTCACAGAACTTGAGGATGAGTTGGGGAGCGGCCGGGTCCACCTCGTAGCAGTAGGCTCCGGGCGACGGCGGGCCGACCGGGGTCTTGTTGGAGACGAGGCGGCGGTTCAGGCCGGTGAGCTTGTCGCGGCCGAGCTTCGCGCTGGGGAGCAGAGTGTCGGTGGGGTGGTCGAAGCTCTGCCATGGTATGCGGGGTTGATCGGAATGGTTCGAGGCGTCGAGCAGGACGAGGTTCCCGCTGTTCAGCAGCACGGCCGACGTGTTGTTGGCCGAGCTTCTTCCATTGGCTGATCTGGTAGACCAGGTGATGGTTTGGTTGGCGCGGTTGTAGACGGCGAGGTCGCCGTCAGAGGAGATGGCGAGCTCCGGCGAGGCCCCGTCCATGATCGGATTGGCACCGTTGGCTACCCATACCGTTGTCAGGTCGGGGACGGCGCTGAACCATATCCCGAGGAACCACTTGGAGGAGCTGCTGCTGCCCGACTCACCGTCGGCCTGCTTGGACCGGAAGAAGCCAAGCACAAACTTGCTGTTGTTGGAGACGAGCCTGGCGTCACCGCCGGCGAGCGATCGGCCAGCCGAGACGGCGTCCGTGGAAGCGGCGGCGCCGACACAGAGACAGAGGGCCGCGAGCACAAGCACGAGCACAAGGAGAAGAGCCGCTGCCATGGCGGAACATGGAGCTGGACAGACCGGACAGTGCACGGGAGGAGGTCGATCGGGGAGCGAATATGGCTATTCCTAACCCTTTGCGCGCACAACTCCAATCTTCACCACACATCACCATGCACATCACATCAACAAGTACACATTATGTCACATGTGCATGCCCACTCTCTCTCTGGTAAGAAATTTCCTGCATACCGGTTGCAAACCTTCTCTTTTGCAACCCGGACGTGATCTGCTGCCACGTGTTCAGGCTGAACATCGCACGGCCTCCTCGCTTTTGCCCCAGGCGATACGCAGCTCGGCTCCAATCGCTGCACGCATGCGTATGGCTCGGCTGTTTTTCACGCGCTATCGGACTCATAGGCTAAGCGCGGCTCGGCTCCTTGCCTCTACATCGGCTCAGTTCGCACAGAGAACAGAGCATCTATCCCGGCTCCCAGACCCTTTGCACAATGTCGTGCCGCCGCCGCCGCCGGGAATCACCTCGCAACCGCCGGGAATCGCCTCGCAGCCGCCGGGATTCGCTTCCGCGCCGCCACCGACCGCATCGCCGCTGCCGGAGTTGCCTGCGCGCCGCCGCTGGGAGTCGCCCCCGCCGGTCCCTGGAGTCGCATCCGCAAGGCCGGCCATGGCCCAAACTCGCGTCGTCTAGAGGTAATTTCCCCGGCCAGCTCTCCTCCTTCCGTGCAGTGTTTTGCTAATTCTTGTTCTTAATCTACTCAGTAATTAGGCGAGATGGTCGAATGAATATAACTATCACACATCATCTGGGTGTATGCAGAGAGGTAAAAGAGATAAGTGCTTCTACACTGGGAGAGAAGCAAAAGGAGTGGTTCATCTTTGTGCCAAGCAACCTAGTAGTACTAGACGTAGATGCCCTTGGATGAACTTTGTTCCAAAAAAATTAGCTGATGGTTTGTGGTTTGATTCTAATCCTGATTAATGATCAATAAATCTCTTCAAGTCTCCTTTCTGACATGATGATTTACATGTACTGACTTGTTTTTTCAACCTTGTATGGATAATTGCTATTGCAGGGTCTTGGACTTGTGGTTAATTCAGGTTGCTGTATCTCTTTGCTACAATCTGAAGAAATGAAGGACTAGGAAATCAAAGCTTATTTACTGACTAGAGTCAATTGGATTGCAGATGGGAGAGTGTTATAGTAGAACATTAAAAAAGCATAAGCTTCTCCGCCCCTGCATGCTTGAAGAGCTTCCGTCAAGATGGCGCTGCACAAAATTGGTGCTTCAAACAAAGATGATGCCTTGTACAGGTGCAAGATGCCTAGAATCTTAACCAAAATAGAAAGTTGTGGTAGTCATCAACATGAGGGAACATAGAGCGAACTGGAGGCCACGTACTCACGCAACAGCTACACTCCGCCGTCGTTCTTCTATCCGAAGACCCTCAAGTATACTGCTGGAACAACACAGTTGCTGAGAAAACCGCTGAAGAAGACGCAATGGTTGCTGATGGAGTAGACATTGAATAGGAATGTCAAATCTTGCAAATTTGGTGTTGAATTCACGACAACTATAGTACAAACCTATAGCTGATTGCTCTCCCTGACAATGTACTAATTAGTATACAATGTATCTTTTCATATCAAATACATATGGATAATATAAAATCTTCATTTTGCTGGATGTGTTAAAAAAATCTGAATGTTTCTCCAGTTTCTCTGATTTGCTATACACTGTAGCGAAGCTGCTATTTTTTTGTACTGTCCTTAAGTAGGCCTAAACTTCAGTGTGAGGCTCAATTTTTACTATAATCTGACAACCATTTATAGTGCCAATTTCGAAAATACTTGCTCTAATACACCAGTTCATAAATTCTATAACTTCTTTAGCAGCTTGCCATACAAACTCATCAAAACCTTGCAACTGGCACAATACTCAAACATTGTAAATGAAGATAAAATTCAGTGTGCTACAGTACATCAATTACAATTCATGGGAACACCAAATTACATCCAAAGATCATACTCCTTATAGGTTGCGCCAAATACTATTCATCAAAATGTAACTTTTTAGCAGTCGAGGACAGTGTAGCATCCTGATGAACTCCAAGCAAAAGACTTGTAAATTCGCCTTGGATGAAAGGAGCATACATCACTGAAGGTTGCCCGTACGCATCATTTGCAAATGTTGGAATTGCGGCATTAGTAACTCCGCCTTGGATCAACGGAGCATCCATGGACGAAGACTGCACATACACATCATTGGGAAAGTTTGGCACTGTACTAGAAACATCAATGCTACCGGTCCTAACATCCTGTGTCATATAATATAAAATTGTTCATAAAATATGTAAGAAAAATATGAACAGTGAATACTGAGTCAAAGTCATATATATTTTACCATCAATTCCTGTGGATGAATGCCATCATCCCTATTTCCTACTGCATTTTTTGGATCTTCTCCTATTTTCAGACAAGAATTGAAAGATAAATTAAATACTAACTATAGAGGTATATAATAGAAAAGGCTGCTAGAATATGTAGGATCAGTACCTTTCTTTTTAGTACTATTCTTTTTCTTCCCTTTCTTCTTCTCGAAGGAGATTTTTGACCGTTTACTCTTTGCACCTTTTACCACCGGAGGAACTCTAATTGATATTGTACCTTTTAGTGTGTCGGTAGAAAAGTCATTTGAAACTAGCGGAACCTCATTTGATTTTGTCTCAATCTTGCTAAGAGAGTTATCTGCTTGTATGTCAAACTTATCTATAACTTTCTCAAAATCAATAAGAAGTTCCTTTGATCGTGTACACTTCAATGCAACGGACGTGGCCTTCCTTGAGACACGTGCAGCATGTGTTTTCAAACTTTCCTCCTCGGTTCCTAGTTTTTCAACATAATATCCTCTCTTTGCATATTTTGTCCATCTTTTAAGTATATATTGTGATGGCAAAATGAAAACATCATTCACATTGAAAACTTTGAAAGCATGCTTGCACAATATACCTGCAAAATACGGATGCCATATTTCATTAATTTGTAGTATGGAACTAGTATGTTGCAAATTAAATAAAGCATTCATACCTACGGATTCATACTTTCTGCACAACATGTAATGGTACTATCCGCAGTATTGAATATAACTTTTGTTCCATACTCACTCTTCATATGTGTAACCATGTATGTCAAGACTGACCCCTCAGTTTGTAATAATTTACAAGACATCGAAAATTGTCCTGTAAATTCTTCCTCAAACTCTGAATACATCCTCCTTGTATATGATTCAGATGCGGTCTTCAGCAAAGGTAACTTAGATGAGTAAGTAATCGGGTTCTTTCGACGCGAACTAAAATCTGCATCCAACTCATTTTCCCGAAGACTACGAGAAACCTGCTCACATTCTACAAGGAGTTCCGAGAGACCAAGTCTCCTACGAAATCTTTGCTTGAAGACATTATTCACACCTTCACTCCTTTGAGTCGAGTTCATATCAGCTGTAAATGAGTCACGATACACAGCAGCCCACTTTTCCCTCAACTCATATAGCTTTGCCATCCATTCGTTGTCCTGGAGGTTGTACTGATCCAACAATTCATGCCACTTCTTGTTGAACTTATACTCTGATCTATCTTCATAGACACATCTCTTAAAATCAGGTAAAAACTTCTCAGGATGCTTATGAATTACATGTCCGAGATGTTTAGCGGCATTAAGATAAATGTGCCATAGACAAAGTCGATGACTTGTATTTCGAAACACATATGCAACTGCTCCTGCCATGGCCGCATCCTGATCAGTGAAAATTGTGCTTGGATGCTTACCTGACATTGCTGTCAGAAAGGTTTCAAACAACCAAACAAATGACTCAATGGTCTCATTAAATAACAACGCTGCCCCAAAAATTAAAGTCTGCTTGTGATGGTTGGTTCCCAGGATTGGAGCAAAAGGCATTTCAAACTTATTAGTTTGAAACGTAGTGTCAAATGATACAGCATCTCCAAAACATGCGTAATCCATGATAGACTGGCCATCTGCCCAAAAGAAATTAGCAATCCGACCATCTTTCTCATCGACTTGAATGGCATAAAAAAATGTTGGATCCTCTCTCTGCTTATTTTTCAAGTACTCGAGAAGTGTTTGCAAATCATTTGATTCTAAGTACTTTTTGCGCTCACGACCAATCTCGTTGTTGCAGTCCATCTTTGAGAATGGCACTTTGTCCGGTCCTCCATAAAACGCTACCATGAAGTCATACACCTGGGATGGCTTCATCCCGGCTTCCCGTATTTGGCCAATTAGATGTCTGTCCGCTTCTATAACGCGTCGTTGGGATCTCAGTTTGTGCACCTTATTGGGACTAGCAAGATAATGATTATGATCGGTTACAACCTTTTGAACCGTCCAAATCCCCTCTCTGCTAACACTAAACTGAATACGGGCATTGCAATCCGTCCTTGTTGTGTCCTTCGACGACTCGGTTTCTCGATGGCCTTGGTTACTGCAAACAATTCTTTTTTGATATATACTACCATCATGTCGACGCTTTGTCTGGTTCTTTCTAATACTAAATCCAACTTTGCCGGCATATGTGTTGTACATGTCATAGGCGTCTTTCTCTGACTCAAACGTTTTCCCAACTTCAGGAACCTGCAGTACACATAGTTCAAAGTTAAATTTCTGTTACCACAATGGAATGTGAAAAGATAAATTTCGCTCGAATTTGAGCCGAGAGACCGTCGTACCTGAATTGTTTGCTCTCCATATTCTCCAGGACCATCCGTAACCACGTCATCTTGCTGGCCTCCTCCTGACATGACTTGTGGCGGCGGCAAGTCCATGGTGCATGTCGTGGCTTCTGACATCGTATACGACGGACGGTACAAGTTGGAGCAGCGACTGTTCTCATGAACGAGGTTTACATGGTGCAAGCCAGAGGTAGAACCACCATGGTCGTCGTTCGAGGCGACGGTGTGAGATTCCATCATGGCCACTCCCGACCTTCTCCACGATAGCTCTGCTTCAGATTGCGGCAGCACGGCCGGTGGCGGACGTGGCTGTCCTTCCAGCCCGATCCCGTCATGCGAGGGAGAGGGCGTGTTTCGACAGCCGGCAGACATGGCTATCGTTCCTCCTGCCGCAGTGAGCATTGGGCCAGGGAACTGGCGGCTACTCGCATCGTCTGGAGGACGTTCTGGTCGCTCAGTCATCAGAAATTCTCGATTGGATTGATGGAGGATTGGAGGCGGACAAGGCTGCAGCTGCACATCTGATCGGGGCTGTGATCTAATCGAAAGCAATCGCGTAACTATGGGAGCCAATATCGCACGTACAGGTTCTGTTTTGGAGCTGAGCCATACGCATGCGTGCAACGATTGGAGCCGAGCTGCGTATCGCCTGGGGCAAAAGCGAGGAGGCCGTGCGATGTTCAGCCTGAACACGTGGCAGCAGATCACGTCCGGGTTGCAAAGGAGAAGGTTTGCAACCGGTATGCAGGGAATTTTTTTCCCTCTCTCTTCTCTGCTCTCTCTCTCTCCCCAAACAAATCCATCCCTTTTATTTCAACTTTCCTAACTTGAATCATTTATATATTTTAAACCAATATTTCGATTTCAGAAATTTTTATATATTTGAACTCCCGACAAAAGGACCTTTAGAACAAGACCAATATTTGATATATTTCAGAAATTTTTCTTAAACATTTATTTATTTATTTTCTCAATCTTTTGATATGCATCTGGTTTCATGTGTGATAGTGGCATCCTATGTGATGGATTTTTCATCCTGCATACCTAGGAAGATGGATTGATCTTATTTTGTTTCCTCCCCATACACAGGAAAGCCGAAGAACATAATCAAAAATGCCAAAGGACTTTATAAAAAATATGAAGAACTTTCTAAGAAACGAAGAACTTTCTAACAGGACTTTGCTAACATGGTGTCCGAACTTTGCCATAAAAATTGGATGAACTTTTGAGAACACTTTGCCATGACTAACTGTTTTTTTGGATTTTGTAAAGTCCTTTGGAATTTCCAGTAGAGTTCGCCACAGCCATCTATAAATTCCTTTGGTATAATCCAGTAATAAACTTCATTAGTTTTTTTATTAACCTTGTATTGAAATGGTGCATTAGGGATATACGAGAGAGTGGTCCCACGTGAGGTCGAATCAATTGAAATGCAGCTGAACTATACACACTAGCGCATGCATGGCTGACACATGTGGGTCATATTGATTTGACAGTAGGGCTGGATGTGTGGTGCAGATACAGGTTGCGCGCGCATCGCGTTAGGATAAATCCACGTCCTATGGCTATTCCTAACCCTTTGCGCGCACAACTCCAATCTTCACCACACATCACCATGCACATCACATCAACAAGTA
Organism: Aegilops speltoides; assembly: GCA_021437245.1. Taxonomy (NCBI): domain Eukaryota; kingdom Viridiplantae; phylum Streptophyta; class Magnoliopsida; order Poales; family Poaceae; genus Aegilops; species Aegilops speltoides. The sequence continues at coordinate 88,986,117 of CM038143.1, read as the reverse complement.
CACATTATGTCCGGCATCGGGGAGCTAGCTTTAAGCGGCGGCTTCCCGCACAGACGACGTGCGGCGTAGGGCGTACTCGCAGAGTCGCAGGTGGGTGGGTCGGTATGAAAGTTCGGCGAGAGAAGATGCACCGCTGAACCCTCCACAGCCACAAGCATATACGGGAATAGCGAAAGTGCTCCACTTACGGACAACACTTACAGAAACTCTCCTACGGACAGACTTGGCAAAGTCTAATTCATCACTCCCCCCTGAATTTTAGGTGTGGGGCCCTCTTGTCCCCAATCTAATGATGCCACTTCCATCCGTAACCTCCCATCAGTAAAAAAACGACTGTAAGTGTAGCATTGCTCCGGGAATAGTAAGCGATCAGCGCGCGGCCAAGAACGGTCGGCGCAGGGAAGCCACGGCGAGCGGCAGCGCACGGGGGAATCCGACCTTTCTTTCTTTTCGCGCGAAGGCGTGTCACCTGACTTGCTTTGAATTCGCCTGCAGAATTTAATGTGCGGCGCGGCCATGAAAGGTCTCCATCCAACTGAATCGTTGTCGTTGCTCCTCAGAGGCAAAAATAGTCTTGCTGTCTCTGCTGTTCACTCACTATCAAGGTTTTGGTTATCAGATGAGGCAATTTTACCGAGAGAGACTGATAAACGTGGTTACCATGGTTACCGAGAAATACCGAGAATATTTTGAACGAATTTTATAGATGAATCTTGAATTCAAATAAGTGAATGAACTAACATCCGAACCAGAGACCTCTCAAAACAGGAACTAGGTTGCTACGAACACGTCAGAGCCAACTCTTATGGCATTAATTATATCCTACGCACTTTACTACAAATCAAGCGTTTAAATTCAAAAAAAATAAAAAATGACATTTTTTGCTCGGTATGGGGATTTACCGAGGGGCACGAAAATACGCAGTAATCATGAGAAATCTTGAAATTTCGACCGGTAACCAAAACCTTGCTCACTACTCGCTCCGGTGGCAGCGGCTCGGATAAGTTCGCGCGTAGAGATATCATATCTCGACTACGAACTGATGACGTGATGTGCAGGTAGGTAGATACGTCCGTGTTACTTCCACCGATGGGGTGCATTATAGGCTGGATGCTGTGTTCGGTGCACTTTGGGATGAACTGATGTGGCTAGCAACTACTAACACTCTAGCAGGATATGTAAGGGTCTCTACAATCAGTCTCCTTAAATTTGGCTCCTCACATGTTTACAGATGCCTCCGGTTATTGTCTGAGCATGTATATTTTCAGTCTTTATTCGTGCATGCAGTCATGTTTTTTTTAGCGTAATACAGTAGGGAAGGCCCCTACTGTGTCTCATTTTCTATTAATATGTGAATGTACAGGATGGTGTTACATGGGTGAAAACAGAAAAAGAGAAGATGTTTATACAGAGTCTAGCCACTCTTGCATTCCATTCTTGAGCCCTGGTCTGGCTTTTAGCATCACCATCCGAAAGTAGCCTTTAAATGCAAACAGACATTGTCTCATACTTAACTGCTTGCTATCAAAATATGTTTGAGAAATCATAAAATGTTCATTAATTAAAAAAGTTTGTGATTAGAAAAATATTTGCATACATAGACAACGTTAATAATTTCACAAAATGTTCATGAATTAGAACAAAATTTCCCGAATTCAAATAATATTCATGAAATTTTTGAAAATTACCACAAAAACAAAAACAATTAGTGAATTTCTAAAATTGTTCATAATAATTAAAAAAACTTCATTAGTTTAAGAAATGTCCACATATTAAAAAAATGTCCATGAATTCAAAAAAAATAAGTTCATGAATTTCGAAAAATGTTACTAAAAATTGAAAAAACTTCATCGGCACATTTATTTTTGCTGATTCCAAATTTTATTCATGAATTTGAGAAAAACATTCATGCATTTCAAAACATTGTTCACAAAACAAAAATAATGTACTTGAAAATAAAAATTGTCCCAAAATTCAAAAATTGTTCACCTTTTCAAAAAAATGTTCGCGAGGTTCAAAAAAGTTCAAAATTTAAGAAAATGTTCACAACTTTGTAAAAAATTCACAAATTCAGAAAATTTTGCTGATTTAAAAAAGTTTAAAAATTTGAATTAAATGTTTATGATTTCGTACAAATTTTAACGAATTCAAGAAATATTTATAAATTTTAAATATGTTCACAAAAATATAAAAAAGGGAAAAGGAAAAGAAAAATAAAAACAAGAAAAGAAATGAAAGACGAAAAGAGAATAGAAAGGAAAAAAAGAAAGAAATAACCAAAAAATGGTGGGGCCTAAATCTGGATCGGGCTGTTGGCCGCATTATGCGGCAAGTTGTCCACCTTTCGCACGGGACATCGACTTGGCCCGGCCCGTTTAATCCCTTCACCGATTCTGTGAACCATCTCGTGGTTTCTGGCCGGATTTTTTCTGGTTTTAGTTTAATAGTTTTTAACCGGCTTTTCTGTTTCTTATTTTTTTTTCTTTATACTGTTTCTGTGTCTTTTTCTTTTCTTTTTCAGTTTGTTTTTCTTTTTTTGATATTTTCAAAGTTTATATTTCCTATTTTAAGTTCATGTTTCAAAAATTGTTCGACATATTTTAAAAATGTTCGTACTATTTAAAAAGCTAAAAATTTCAAAAGATGGAACTATTTTCAAAAAATGTTCATAAATTCAAAAAAGTTTATATTTTTCAAAAAATGTTCACGAATTTCACAAAATGTTACTGGTTTTCTTAAATTGTTCACAATTTTCAAAAATATTCATGTTTCTGTTTTTGCAGGAGTTTGAAAAAATGTTCCTGTTTCAAAATTTTGTTATCCAATTTCATAAACTGTTCATGTTTTTGAAAATTTGTCCACTAATTCAGAAAATGTGCACTGAATTTTAAAAGTTCGCATTTTAAAATTTTGTTCAAAAATTCAAATAATGATTTCAAATTTTGAAAAAAATCTAGCATTTCTAAATTTGTTCACATTTTCTAAAAATGTTCATTTTCTCAAATTCTGTTCGCATATTCGAATAATGTTCGAAAATTGTTCTTAGTTTCATAAAATGTTCGCATTTTGAAAATATTTGTTCATAGTTCTGAAAAATGTTATTGTTTTCAAGAAAAACTCACAAATTCTTTAAATGTTTGGGAATTCCGAAAGATATTCTAGCTTTTCCAAATTTGTTCACATATTCAATAATTGTTCAGGTTTTTGAAATTTGATCGCAAATTCAAACAACTTCTAGGGAATTTTCGAATAATGATTGCATTTTTAATAATTTGTTCATAATTTCTAAAAATGTTTGTGTTTTGAAATATTGTTCCTGTTTTTCATAAAATGTTTCTATTTTTTAAATGATTGTTTGTAATTTCAAAACCTGTTTCATTTCCCATTTTGTTCCTTTTTTTCAAGAAATGTTTGAGAAACTCCAAAAATGTTCACAATCTTAATGAAATGTTTGTATTATGAAAAAATTTGTTCCTGAATTTGAAAACGTTCGGGTTTCAAAAAATATTTGGATTTTTCAAAATCTAAATATTCGATTTTATAGTTAATATGCACCGGGTTGCAATTTTATGTACACATTTCTAGGACTTACAGTGGCTAGCGATTTTTGGTTCACGGGCAGCAGGTCCTTCGTTCGATTTAGATTTTGTCAATGTTGTTTGCTTGTTTAAACTCTCCGATGCTTATCCATCATAGAAGTTTGTCTGTTGGAGCGGCTAGTACAACATGCACATTACTGTGAAGTCTAGACTTCAATTCCCATGTGTAGCGTTCGAGTTTTTGCCGTTTTATCCACCTCGCGAATTGCCACTCCAATATGGGCCGGCCTAGGTGAGCCACGCTCTATGCAAAGCGTCGGCTCTTTGACGCAGAGAGTGTCGCATAGGAGCTCCCGGTGCACCGAACAACCTATGCGGCAAATAGGAATCGTCGAGGTGCAGCCATACCTACTGGTTCAGTAGTTCTAAAAAAGCGTTCTGGTTCAGTTTTTTTTTAGGTGTAGGGACCCCATTTTGACAGTTGGACCTGTGTGGGTCCTTGGACACGCTTGCTCCTGCTATTAGGCCGGAATGTTGACAGTCATATCGGCCGGAAAAAATTCGCCGATATCGGCCGAACGTCCCGGTAAAAGTTCGGCCTCTATATTGTGATCTTGATTCTCAAAAATATAAAGACGATCTTCTTTTTCTCTCTATAAAAAGCCCTATACCACTAAAAGCATCTCCAGCCGGCGCGATAGCAGGGCGCGCTAAAGAAAATTTGTAGCGGCGAAATAGCGTTTTAGTGCGTGCAGGAGGATGGTTGCTTTATCAGGTGCTGCAAAAATTAGCAAGCCGCTATAGCGCTTCAGCAGTCGCGGTAAAATCCAGCGCGTGCGACCAGCCGACGATTGGAAATAATTTGAAACAACACATGCGAAAAATATGAAATACATAGTTCAAAATTTATAGCATAGTTCCGCAAACCACAAGCTAGTTGATACGATGCTAAATAAAAATAGATAAAATAATGCTAAATAAAATTACTCCTCGTCGTCCTCGGTGGTGTAGTCCGATGACGTAAACGCGTCGAGCCACAGAGGATCTTCGTCGTCCGGACGTCGAAGCGAGTCCTAGCTCGATCTGGGCTTCGCTTTGTTCCTTCCGACGCTTGTCCACTCGACGCACGGCTCGCTCCGCCCTCCTCTGCGCTCAAAACTCGTTCTCGGCGGCGACATCCTGCGGGAAGCGCTCGCGACACACCGCCAGGGCGTGCTCGTCTACCTAGGCAATGAGGAGGCGGTGCTCCTGCCTTCACTGGAGGCGGTGATCTTTGTCGCCGATTAGTCGCGAGGCGCGAGATCTGCGCCGCCGCATGTTCGCACATCGGTGAAGTTCATCGCGATCGAGGCGCCACGCCGCAGCGTCGACTGCTGGGCGGCCTCGTGGCGGTCTTGAACGTGCTGAGCCCGAGGCGTGTATCACCGGAGCGGATCTCCGCGTAATACTTGCCGGAGGGACGGAGGCGGATGCCGTAGTAGCCAGAGCTGCTCCGGGGGTGCGGCGGCATGGCGGGGCACTGGAAGAGGAGGGGGAGAAGGCGCAGCGGCGGCGGGGCGCCGGAAGAGCAGGGAGAAAAGGCAATGGCGTGGGCTTTGAAAGATGCGAGGAAGAAGGCGTGGCCGGAGGGAAGTAGTGGTGGTTGGCGGGCGCCCATGCGCGGCTTTTAACCCGCGCTCTGAGTGACGCGCGCCAAAACTGCCACGCGCTGGCGCTTTTTCCCACGCGCGTGCGACCAGCCGATGATTGAAATAATTTGAAACAACACATGCGAAAAATATGAAATACATAGTTCAAAATTTATAGCATAGTTCCGCAGACCACAAGCTAGTTGATACGATGCTAAATAAAAATAGATAAAATAATGCTAAATAAAATTACTCCTCGTCGTCCTCGGTGGTGTAGTCCGATGACGTAAACGCGTTGAGCCACAGAGGATCTTCGTCGTCCGACGTCGAAGCAGGTCCCAGCTCGATCTGGGCTTCCGCATGTTCCTTCCGCACGCTTGTCCACTCGACGCACGGCTCGCTCCGCCCTCCTTTGCGCTCAAAACTCGTTCTCGGCGGCGACATCCTGCGGGAAGCGCTCGCGACACACCGCCAGGGCGTGCTCGTCTACCTAGGCAATGAGGAGGCGGTGCTCCTGCCTTCACTGGAGGCGGTGATGTTTGTCGCCGATTAGTCGCGAGGAGGCGCGAGATCCTGCGCCTGCTCGCATGTCTGCACATCGGTGAAGTTCATCTGCGACCGAGGCGCCACGCCGCAGCGTCGTACGCGCGGGCGGCCTCGTGGGCGGTCTTGAACATGCTGAGCCCGAGGCGTATATCACCGGAGCGGATCTCCGCGTAATACATGCCGGAGGGACGGAGGCGGATGCCGTAGTAGCCAGAGCTGCTCCGGGGGTGCGGCGGCATGGCGGGGCACTGGAAGAGGCGAGGGAGAAGGCGCAGCGGCGGCGGGGCGCCGGAAGAGCAGGGGAGAAGGCACAGCGGCAGCGGGCCGCTGAAAGATGCGAGGAAGAAGGCGTGGCAGGAGGGAAATAGTGGTGGTTGGTGGGCGCCCATGCGCCGCTTTTAACCCGCGCTCTGAGTGACGCGCGCCAAAACTGCCACGCGCTGGCGCTTTTTCCCACGCGCCCATTTTTTTCACGTGCCGCCGCGCGGCCTCTCACACGTCAAATTGATGGTTTATCCAACCCCAGATATTTCGTGCGCCTGTTGAAGATGCTGTAAAAAGAAGTCGTATTCTTGCGAAGTAAAAAAAAAGAGTGAGGTATCATTTGACATGATTTTGTATTTCGTCAACAGCAAAGAAAAGCAAGAACCTTCCGATCGCGTGCACGCTTGACCTGGAGAAGACCAGAGCTACCACCAATGCGAGCGTGCCGTCCGATCGACACGAACCTTCGTGAGCACTGATAATATATATATAAATCCGATGCCCCATTGATTCAGGAATCGCGACAACCTGCCGGGCGTCCGACGGCACCGATCCATCACACACACGATGTCTGGCGAAGACACCGCAGGTCATGGAGGACCTGTCGGGCGTCCTCAAGCTCCTCAGCGACGGCTCAGTCGTCCGCGGCGACGAAGCCGTGCTCTGGCCAAAGGACCCGTTGCCGGACGTCCCCGGCGTGCAGTGGAAGGATGCCATGTACCACGCGCCGCGCGGCCTTGGCGTCCGCGTGTACGGGCCGTCGCCATCGGTGACGACGGCCGGTGGCCCCATCTCCCGGTGCTGGTGTACTTCCACGACGGTGGCTACTGCATCAGCTCCTTCGCGCAGCCACACTTTCACACCTCACTAGTAGAAAAACACCTATTAGTCCTGGTTCGTAAGGGCCTTTAGTCCCGGTTCATGAACCGGGACTAATGGGTCGTTACTAATACCTCCATCCATTAGTTCCGGTTCAAACACGAACCGGGACAGATGTGCCTCCACGTGTCCGGTCCGCCGAGCCCAGTTAGGGGGGCCTTTGGTCTCGGTTGGTGGCACCAACCGGGACCAAAAGTCCATGTTTTTTTTAGAAAAGTGGCTGCTTTAGGGGTTTTGGGTGTTATTTTTAGATTGTTATTAGCTAGCTAATAGAGAGAAGTGTCCTCTCTTATATCTTCGTCCTTGTTTACCAACGCTGCTGCTATGTTCATTTCACTCGCTGATATAACAACTCATGCATGCTCGCATCATACATCATTATATATAATAACAAGTCCTACTAATCATGCATCATCATACAAACTTCTACTCGTTATTAATAATAAGTCATACGATCATCATCCTTATAGTCATCAAACCCAACCCTACATAATTGTTCTTAGCACATGATAATCAGTATCAGGTAGGACCTAAACACCCTTAAGGTAAAATAGCATAAAACAATATAGACTCTGACTCTCCATTATGAAGAATGGCGATCATCCTGTCTCCAATTCTTGCCCTTCGCTGCCTTCTGCTTCCAAGAAGCTCCTTACGACTGTCCATACATTTTTTTTTTCCATTCTTTGATTGTCATATCTCCACTTCTTTTAGAAACCCGGTATGGACAGTTGAGATTCGTAGAAAGACCTGGTTGTATGTTCAAAACATGAAGGGCACTGTGCGTATACATCAGATGAGGCACACAATCATTCGGGATTATCTGTTGAAAAACATAGTAATAACTTCGTAGTTAGCAATGATGTACTAGTTTTAGAAGTGTGCAAAAAGATGCACGGATGTTGTAAAGTAAAAAATAATCTTACCAGGGTATCTCCATGGTAGTTACCGTAGTTCAACACGTGCACTAGTGGCACGTATTGACCATAATGTTGAGGAGTTTGATTATAGATATTGTAATTCTCAAGATCAGTACAAAATGCGACCAGATGATTTTTCTCCTGGTAAGTTAATTCGCAGCCTTCGGTGTAGTAGGTTCTGTCTACCATCTTCCGCACATTTTTTGAAGAATGAAAATAAGTTGTCAATGGAAATAAGTTGTCAACTATTTTGAAATAAACAATATAAATTACTTAATAACTATGTTAAGCTCACATGGAGGAAGAATTGGAGGTGTATCCACAAGGACCCAAATCGAAGGTCTCTCTTACTCGATTGTAGGATCACCAAGATCCATGGTGACAAGCATACCCTCATCAAGACCATACATCTTGCAAAGTGTTTCCCAATTTTTACAACCAAAATGGGTTACACTCTGAGCATTGTACAACTTTACTTGAAAATCCACACCATGATGGGTACTTAGGATAATTTTTTTAGTTTCGAAACTTTCATGGTCTTCAAAACCCATTCTCTCCAAGACATAGCGTCTTGCAAAGCATGGGATAAGCTAGTCGAATTGGAAAAGATGAAAAATACACGTTAAAATAGTTGAAGTCATGCTTAATTACGAAAAAAACTATTGTTGTCGTTGCATCCGTATGAACATCGAAGGTCTCCTCGAGCTTAATCTTTGAAGCGTCGATCTTCGTCGACTCAATGAACTGTCGCACATACCTCGTTAAATCGTGGCACCATCGCACTCCACAGGCGGTTTTCGCCGTCCGAGTACGACATTTCTGGCCTATGTTCATAATTCAAATATTAAACTAGATTATTAATCACGGGTTGACTATCGGTGATGTACGCAGCTCCTCCTTTCATTCCCGAATGCATTATTACACCAAATTGTCTAGCACACGGGAATGAAGGAGAACTTATCCAATATGAGCATTCAATAAGCAAAACCAAATCATAAAATAAGCAAAACCAAATCATAAAATAAAGTAGTATTCAAATGACCATGCATTCACTAATTATAAGCAAAAGTACATCATCTCTTGGTGTCCGTACATCGTCGAATATTATCACTAATATAGCATCACTAATACAACTAGAACCGTAGCGTCCGACGGGTATCGACGCGGGCGGTGAACACCCAAAGATAAGGAACCATCACAGGATCATAGCTCCAGTGAGATCCCTGAAGAACCTGCCAGGTATTGTCGAACTTGCCCTCCAATGTAACCATGTAGCGACGGACGTGCTCGTCCTCCTCGCTGACACCGTGATGTACCACCTCCGCGGTGTCCGGAAGCCTCGACACCGTCACTGGCCCACGCGACCGCCACCAAACAAGGATCGGGTCAACAACGGGCTGCCTCCTCACCAACCTACGTCCCCCAGAAGGTAGCACCTCCCAATACCAGCCCGGCAGAGCCCAGTCCCGAACATGGCCCTGATCAAGCAGGCCTCCACCGCCGAGTCGACGACGACGAGGATGCGAGATAGGCATCGCCGACGTCGATGCGGGAACTACTTCTATATATAGTTAAATAAAGTAGTTTTATTAATTAAATCAACTATCTAGTTCAACTACTAAGCACTTACTATAAATAAATAAAGTAGTACTTATTAAAAACAAACTACTTCTATATATAGTAAAATAAATTAGTTTATTAAATCAACTAGCTAGTTTAACTATATATATATGAAGCACTTACTATAAATAAAATAAAATAGTACTTACTAAAAATGAATAAATTAATTACACAATCTAAATTACACAATATGAACTACATATCTAAATTACACCACATCTAATCTAACAAAAGATCTATTAATAATAATATCACCAAACATGCATATTCAACAATAATATCATCAAAAAAAATCTATTAACAGAAAAAAATCTAACATAATATGAACAAATTAATTACACAATCTAAATTACACAATATGAACTACATATCTAAATTACTACACATCTAATCTAACAAAAAATCTATACAGAAAAAAATCTAACATAATATGAACAAATTAATTACACAATCTAAATTACACAATATGAACTACATATCTAAATTACTACACATCTAATCTAACAAAAAAATCTATTAACAGGAAAAATCTAACATAATATGAACAAATTAATTACACAATCTAAATTACACAATCTAAATTACACAATATGAACTACATATCTAAATTACTACAAATCTAATCTAACAAAAAAAATCTATGAACTACAAAAAATCTAAAAAAATGTAACAAAAATTAAAAAAAAAGTTGCTCATGGTCATGACGGCGACGGCGACGGCGAGGTTGGCAGGTGGCGGCAACGTCGGGCGGGCGGCGACAAATTGGGCGGCAGTGCAGGGCGGCGACGGCCTTGGGCGGGCGGCGACGGCGTCGGGGACAAGGCGTCGAGGAGAGATCGAAGTTAAGGGCGGCGGCGTGCTATTTATATATAAAGGCTTTGGTCGGTTCGTGCCACAAACGGGACCAATGCCCTCTTTGTCCCGGTTGGAGCCACCAACCGGGACCAAAGGCCTATTTTCGGCAGCCCAAAGGGCGGGAAACGAAGACCTTTGGTCCCGGTTGGTGGCTCCAACTGCGACAAAAGAGGGGCATTTGTCCGATTGGTGCCACCAACCGGGACCAAAGAGCGGGATTGGTACCGGTTGGTGCCACCAACCGGTTCCAATGCACCTCTTTCTGCAGCTGTTTTTAATTAGTCCCACCTCGCCAAGCGAGAGGCACTCGCAGCGGTTTATAAGCCCTGAGTGCAGAGACGATGAAGAAGAGGCTCAATGCTCACCTGCACGTTGCTTAGCTTCAAGCCTTGAGGATTAGGGTAGACTGCACGGTGCTGTGTGCAGTGCAGTTTACACTATTCCGAAAGGCTTGAAGCTAATTAACGAGCATTGCACCTCTTTTTTATTTTTAATGACTTATTACAACTCAGAAATAAAAAGAAAAAAAATAAATATAGCAGAAAAGAAAAAAACTATATAAAAAACTACTCAGAAATAAATAGAAGAAAAAATAGTTATGATTAACTTTACTAAAAAATGAGCATAGATGCTTATTTTTAATGACTTATTACAATTCAGAAAAAAAAGAAAAAAATATAGAAGAAAAGAAAAAACTATATAAAAACTACTCAGAAATAAATAGAAAAAAAATAGTTGTGATTAACTTTACTAAAAAATGAGCATAGATGCTTATTTTTAATGACTTATTACAATTCAGAAATAAATAGAAGAAAAAATAGTTGTGATTAACTTTATTAAAAATGAGCATAGATGTTTATTTTAATGACTTATTACAATTCAAAAATAAAAAAATAAATATAGCAGAAAAACTATATAAAACTACTCAGAAATAAATAGAAGAAAAAATAGTTGTGATTAACTTTACTAAAAAATGAGCATAGATACTTATTTTTAATGACTTATTACAATTCAAAAATAAATAGAAGAAAAAATAGTTGTGATTAACTTTACTAAAATATGAGCATAGATGCTTATTTTAATGACTTATTACAACTCAGAAATAAAAAGAAAAAATAAATATAGCAGAAAAGAAAAAACTATATAAAAACTACTCGAAATGAGCATAGGTGCGCTTATAGAAAATTCAACCTAAATTCATAATAAATTTCTACTAACTTCAGAGAAATTCAGTATGAATTTAGGTTAAATTCCCTGTATAAGGGCATCTATTTTCATTTTGAGAGGAGCTCAACATGGCAGAGGGAGGGGCTTATAAACCGGTCTGAGCCCCCTTCGGTTGGCGAGGTGGGACTAAACTCTGACCGCAACAAGGGCCAACACTTTAATCCCGGTTGGTGGCATGAACCGGGACTAAAGGTCAGCCTTTGGTCCCGGTTCATGCCTCCAACCGGGACCAATGGTGGTGGGCCAGGAGCGAGGGCCATTGGTTCCGGTTCGTCCCACCAACAGGGACCAAAAGGTCCAGACAAACCGGGACCAATGGCCCACGTGGCCCGGCCGCCCTCGGCTCACGAACCGGTCCAATGCCATTGGTCCCGGTTCGATTGAACCGGGACTAATGGGCTGGCCCGACCGACCATTGCCCCTTTTCTACTAGTGCCCTCGCCTCTGCGCGCCGCCGAGCTCCCGGCGGTCGTGATGTCCGTCCAGTCCCGCCTCGGCCCCGAGCACCGCCTCCCCGCGGCCATCGAGGACGGCGCGGCTTTCCTCTCCTGGCTGTGCGGCCAGGCCGAGCTCGGAGTTGGCGCTGACCCGTGGCTCGCTGAAACGGCCGATTTTGGACCACCACGTCACGGTCCAGGTCAACCTGGCCCACCACGTCACGGTCCAGGTCACCTCGGCGCAGCAAGACGTCCACCCGGTGCGCGTCGCCGGGTACGTCCTCATATCTGCGTTCTTCGGCGGTACCAAGCGGACGGCGACGGAGGCTGACCCCCCGGCGGACGTGTCCCTGACGGTCGAGGGATCCAACATGTTCTAGCGCATGTCGCTGCCGGTGGGGGCGAGCAGGGACCACCCGGTGGCCAACCCGTTCGGCCCGGAGAGCCCCAGCCTTGCGTCCGTGGATCTCCCGCCGGCGCTCGTGGTGGCGCCGGAGAGCGACGTGCTCCGTGACCGCGTGATGGGGTACGCCGCGACGCTGAGGGAGATGGGGAAGGCCGTGGAGGTGGCCGAATTCGCCGGAGAACAGCACGGGTTCTCTGTCCTCCGGCCGTTCGGCGAGGCAGCCAACGAGCTGATGCGTGTCCTCAAGCGGTTTGTGTACACAGATACCACACCGTATGTGGAGGTGAGCGTTGAAGTGTTTGGTGATCTCCTGATCCTTTTGTGCAAATCGTTTGGATTTTTACTTGCAATAAGTGAAAACCGTATGTGAGATGTTCTGTGCTGTCTCATTAGTGATGTTGTGGATGTGTTGAGATCTTTCGACTTTCTCCAGATTTCATTGAAACTAATATTCCTAAACTATTTCAACACAAAAGGACACGAAAACTAACATAAGCATAATCTTGATTTCTCATGACATAAATAATTTATGAGCGATTCGACTTCCCTAACAGCCGCCGTTGCTTCCTCTAGCTGCTGTCACCATTGCCGCTTTAAAATCCCTACCTCGCGTCGACGGAGAGGGGACTGGCTCGGGTGTGGTGACATGGTTCCGCCCAAATTAGGCCCCCATTTATCACGCCGGACGCATTTTGCACAATTCCTCCCCCGATGTGAGGGCTGACTCATCTATCTATGTCAAATTAACAATGGACCCTAGTTGGCAGAACGATGCAAAACATTAAAATGGATAAAACTAGACCAACTTGCTTAACTATGGTATAAACTAGGACAATTTTTATACTCCTCAAATAGGGCAAGAAATATCCCAAATTGACACTTAGGGAGTAAAATTTGGAATTCACTATGAATAACTTATGGCAGTAAGTGAAACTAGTTCCAAGTCACTCACATATGACTCCTTCCTCATAAATATGATATCGAAAACAGGAGGTATCTGGAATTCTAAAATAGCGAGCACCAAGTCATATGTGAATGACTCCCTCGGGATGTTCTCTCTTGAGGCGAGCATTCTTCTTCGGTAGAAAGACATCCGACAGGACGGTCTTGGACTTGAGGGAAGTAGCAAATATCTCTAGTGCCTACATTAAAAGAATCCATACATACACAAACACACATAAAAAAAAGTAAATCACCAACTTGAGCAAAACCACCACTTAAAATTCAAAGACTCTAAAGAAATTAGAGCACTGCGTACCTCTTCCTTGCCGATCTTCACTGTCTTTTCCTGCAAGGCGCTGAGATCCTTGATGCCCAACAGCGAGATCGTCGTGAAAAAAGAGGCCGAAGTCACGGACAGGTCATCCCTGACAGTGTACATGCCCACAGGTACCGGCGTGGTCAAGTTTTTTTGGCCGGCGTGCGTCATAGGCCTGCGCATATAACATTTGCATCTAGGGCAGACTCTGTCATGTATCGCCGATAGATATCCACAGCTTCCACATGTGTAGGTCTCACCGTTGCTGAGTTTTGTGTCCAACAGCTGCTGTAGGAGGGGGAGCGCGGCGGGGTTGACGGCCGGGCTAAGGCACCGCATCTTGCTCTTGTAGTCCGCATCTAGCTTCTCCACGCTGTTGAGCACGTTGCTGATGCTGCCGACCAAGTGCTCCTTGGTCAGTAGGTCGAGGGCGGTGCCCAGCGGCAGGGACAAGAGGCCGGTGAGGAACTCCACGACGTCGCTTCCAGCCTCGGCAAAGCACACCTTCTGAGACTTGGTGTCGATCATGAGCTTCATCGATAACTCCATAGTAGGCGTGCTATTCTGTTGTAGTTCAATTCAAACAGCAATGTTAATTAACAAGAAAACATTCATCTCCGTATCATCGAAAAGAAGTTGATTTTTCCAAAAAATTAAAGCAGATGGAGCAATACCATCTTTCTAAACTGTAACACAAAGAGATCTACGTGTGAGCAGAAAATTTCAGATTAGTGGATAATATGAAATGTAACCCACAAGCTACGTACAAATCACCCAACCAATACCACTAGATGAACATTTTTTAACTACAAGATTTGTTGGAAATTTTATATTTCATTTATTACATGTAAATGGATGCTTTGTGTAATGCATATATACTACTTCCTCCGTCCCAAAATAAGTGTCTCAACTTTATAGTACTAGCTTTCGTACAAAGTTGTACTAAGGTCAAGACATTTAATTTTTTGGGACAGAGGGAGTATTAAATGGTTTAGATTGTAAGAGTTTAGACTGGGGCTGAGATTTTAAGAGTTTTTCAACGTGCTTGTATGGATACCTGTTGGATAATGCTAGTGTTGTTAGTGCATGATTGTGTTGTTGTCCTAGTCCATATGATCTAACCCGTTCCTAGCTAGGTTAGTTAGGTACTTCTCACTCATGTACATGGGTATATATAATATTTTTCCCAGTATAAACTCTTACATAGTATCAACCTCTTTCTAATTATTGTGATACTCGTTTCCTCGCTTCCACACGTGCTTACCATGGACAACGCATCTTCCATCTCCTTCGGCGCCAACACCAACCCTCCCCCTCTACCCTTGCGATCCAACATGTGCCCATCCAGCAACATGTTCATGTTGCCCTTGACCTCCATTAATCCAACTACAATATGTGGTACTCCCTATTCATGTCAATCTTCTGCACATACAGGCTCACCGACCACGTCGAATGCTCTGTCGATGACCGTATGCGCCTCACCGTCATTCACTATATATCTATCGACTCTTGCATCATCAACTAGGTGTACACCCATCTCCTAGGAAATCCTCGACATCATCATGAAGCCTGATGAGACTACGTACTTCCTCTGGCTTGTTGTTCACAACCTCTTCCTCAACAATCGTTCTCATCGTGCAATATATGCCCTCCACAAATTATACAATCTCTACCAAGGTGGTCTCTCTATCACATAATAATGCAGCAAGCTAAATCATCTCACGAACACACCGTGATGCATGTCGGCTAGAACATCACAAGCTAGGGCCTCGTCCTTAATTTCGTCAGAAACCTCAAGCTCTAACTTCAATATGTCTGTCACCAGCAATCCCTTGCACGGGTTGTCATCCTTTCTAAATTGTTGTTCCCTCCACGCCGAAGCCCATGTTGGTCATGTAGTCCTAACAACTCTAGCATTGAATTTTGGGGACAACATGAGTCACCATGGGCGTGGATGCGAAGGGTAGATTCGTCCTCCATGGCGTTGATGTGGGTGATGTTCCGCTCCTCTTGCTCGAGGAAGGAGCGATAGTAGAGGAAGGATGGCGGCCCACGCAAGGACATGTTGGTAAAAGACCGATTGAAGCCTGATTTTAGGCCAGTGATGACATTAAGGACAACGCCCTCATCGGTGTGTGGTAGCCGACGATGTTCCAAAGAGTGTCCTCGAGCTACTTTAGCTTGCTACAATATGTCACAATGGAGAGATCACCTTGATAGAGACTATGGAATTTGTGTAGATCATAGATCCCATGATGAGCACGGTTACCAAGGAAGAGGTTGTGGACGACAATCTGGGTGGAGTAGGTGGTATCATCAGGTTTTAAAATGATGGCGAGGGTCTCCTAGGAGGAGGAGGTGGTGTACACCCAATTGATGATGCATGAGTTGAATGATGTCCAATCGAGATCGGAGAGGCACATGCGGGCATTGGTGGAGTGTCAATGTGGTTGGTGAGCGCATACATGCGGAAGACCATCGTGGATATTCATAATGTATAGTTCGATTCCTGGAGGTCGAGAATGATGGGAACATGATGTCGGATGGAACTTGCTTGATCGCAACGGTGAAGGGTTTAGTGTTTGCGCCAGAGGATACGGAAGAGACATCGTCCATGGCAAGTAGGTGAGAAGTGAGGAAATGGGTATCGCGCGATTTAGGAAGAGGCAGGTAGAATTTAGACTAGGAAGAAGGTTTTCCACACTATCAACTGTATTGATGGTGGAGGAATATATAATTATATACCCATGTAAACGAGTGAGTGGTAGCCAACTATCCTAGCTACAAAAGGGTTAGATTCTAAGGACTAGGACAACAACATTAACTAACAACACTAGTAGCACAACGTGTATATGTAGGTTGACAAAGATATACCAGGTATAATTGAATTTCTGTTAGGAACGCTAATTGCAAAGATATCCACATAGTATGGAACTTAACTGCACAAAAATTTACACAGTTAAAGGCATAGTCATTTGCCCTAAAAGACTTAAATCCTAATTTAAGCTTTTGAGGCCTTAGGAGACCATTAAAACCCAGAAATCTCAAGACCAAATGTAATTAATTTTAAGCTACAACCTTAGAAACCTAGCACTGCATTGACTAACAGCTTGGGCAATTCCAGGATCAGGTTTTCATGCCAATTCTTACACCACATTTGGAATATTTCTTGGTAGAATAGGGCAAACTTCTTCAGTTATAGGGATTTATCTTGTCTTAAACACTCTTCTCTTGTCTTAAACACTCTCTAAGAGCAAGCACGAGAGTGTTTAATACAGTGTAGTTTGAAAAAAGGCTTACACTATGGGACGGAGGGAGTAATTATTAGTTTCTTCCTTTCTTTTTTGTACCAGTAGATGAATGTTGCAGCACAGTGGAAACTAGAACTTTGCTTTGGTACACCCCTTCAAAAAGTTTACGGATTTAGATGCAAATTAAAGGTGAAGATTAGAATGTACCTCTCCAATTAAAAAAGGACAATATATTCTTTTGTATCCAAATCAATCTATTTTGTATAAACTTTAGATTTTAGTAGCAAGATGTAGCAGAAACATGGGGCACAACATATGCAGCATAAACATGGAAGCAGATTTGTAGCACTTGGGTGCTCCATGCCCCTATAAAACATTAAATTCAAAAGAGTACCGAGAAATTTGAAAAGAAAACTGGGATTTTGGGATACGAAACCTGTGTTTCCGATCTACTCCCGTGTGAAATTTCATAAAAGAATACCAGGAAACGTATTCATGGCAAAAAAGACAAATTTCCTATGTATAGAAAAAAAACTGTTTGGATGGATTTTTGTTCGGACAGTATTTCTTTCGCCACGGATACATTTCCTGGTATTTTTTAACGAAACTTCACACGGGAGTAGATTGGGAACCCAAGTTTCATACCCGAAATTTCAGATTTTTTTGAATTTTTTTGGTATTTTTTACGTTTTATACTCGTATAGGGGTGTGGAGCACCCAGGAGCTCCTATGTATTTTCCACATAAACATGGGATACAACATATGCAGCAGTAGGAAAAGACGACACAAACTAGTGCACAAATGAAGCAAGAAAGATAATGTACGGAAAATGCAGTAGAAAATAAACATCACAAAAGTGCAATAGAAACTAGAGTAAAGATGCCGCAGAAAAATATTGTAAAGGACTACAATGCAAAAAATACAATACAGAAAAAACTCAGTGGAAACATATCATACCGGGGTGTCTAGTTTAAAGTTCCCGTCGAAACAAAAGGCAATGGTCAAAACGTATTTTGATTTGGATGATCTTTTGAGAGAAAAAAGACTTTCTGAAGTCGGAAATGGACTTAATTAAATTGTTGACATGATTTATTTCGGAAGCTAGCGTTTTCCAACCAACATACCAGTGGGGGGTGGGGGTGGGGGGGTGTTAAAACCTAAAAACTGAAAGCCAGCATGCATGTATTAGCAAAATACTAACTATATTACTAACTACTGGCCATATATCATTTTGTTTTTTCAGGCGTGCATGGCACAGTCTTACCGAGCTAGCAGCCGCCGGCGCCTCCCCGCTGAAGCTGAAGTTGTCCATGTCACTAGTCACACGGCGTGATTCCGTCGACCTGGAAGCAATTGGAGTCAGGACGACGGCTGGACAAGGACAACGAATACAACATTACACTAGAGATTGTTCGAAACATGAGCTTCGGTCCCGAAGTGTAATCTAATTTTTTTAAGTAACGACTGAAAAAAGAATTGGTTGAGAGACCAGATCTACTTTATGTTTTTGTTTGTGATGCGATTCCGGTAAAAAGATTTTACTAAAACGAGTTTGGAAACAGAGAATTCACATAGCTAAGGATTAAGGTAGTCATGCAAAGCAAATCACGCAGCAGATCGAATCAGGTAGGGCAGATTTCAATCGTCGCCTGGCGAGGCGAGTGCGTATACGATGACATGGAAATGGAATCGGAAGAAAGCAGAAGGTAGTGGGGAAGGAGATCGATGAAGTGGCTCACTTCACAGCGTCGCGCCGTCGCCTTTGGTGCCCGCCGCTGCCGGTTGCCTGCGAGGAGATCGGTAGGGGTCAGGGCGACGGCTAAACGAGGGTTTTGCCGACGCACCTACACGTGAATGGCGGGACCTGTTGGGCTATTTATGGCACTTGTAGTATTTCTGTAGCCCACTAAAGGGCCGGCGCCTCTTGAGCCGAGCTATACAGGCCCGTCAACACGGCCCATCTGCGGTTTTCCCCGTGTAGTTTTCTCAATCTCTCTATTCTACTCAAAAGTGGGGGAAATCTCAAAAAAAAAAACATATGTAAAAAAAACTAAGAAAAAGTTTTCCTAATTCCAAATGAGTTGTTTCGAAAGGAAACACAGAACGAGGTTTAAATGGAACCGAATAACTCCAAAATGTGCGCAGCTACACACTCGTATTTCATTGCGACACCCACTATCAATTTTTAAAAACCCACAATCAGTGGTCTACAAATTGATGTGATTTGTTTCGCAAAAAAAAAAAAAAACAGAGTTCTATTATAGTTCCTACTACTAAAGAACATGTGCCTCTTACCCGCAAAAAAAAAAAAGAACATGTGCCTCAGTATCCTTCTCGATCCAATGGCACAGATCCACTTCTTACAAATGAAGTTAACACTACACGGGTTTGTCCCTAAACTACCACCCCGGAGCAGCACTTATCAACATCTCCGTAAATAGTTTGTGCAAAACAAGAACATGCGTGCAACTAAATACTCGCAGGTTGGTTTACTCTTCTACAGAACGCTGGTGGGATCACAACAACCAGAAGCAGCCAAAGCCTGTGGGACTCCATAATTTCCGCATTAACCAGGCCAGTTCTAATTGATGTGAGAATTTTACACAAATAGCATCAAACAACATGCTTGAGTGCTTCATTCGTCTATCCTCTCATAGTTGCTCTGCTTCCCTTCTTCGGAGCAAATATGTCCTCAACACACTCCTGCTCCCACGATTCGAGAATTTCTGATGCTGTCGGCATCTTTTCATATGAACTACAGTTGCCAAATGAGTTCATGGAATCAAGCACTTTGTCGATCGCAGATACTTGTGTGCCCCAATGCGCAAGATTACGATGTTCGTCTTCTGAATGCGGACCACGAAGTACAATGTCCCCACCCGAGCCAGCTTTGACACCTGATACAGGGATATCAGTACTGGAATCAGAGAATTCATGACTACCCAATGAGTCCTTGCAAGAGAGCTCATCCTGTTCCATCAGATTGCTATGTGAACAATTATCTGCTTGAGGCTCTTGAGCGTCCTTCGCCAACATTGTCGCACATTGGGACTGCAATGCTCTTACAAAACCGAGTCCGGGATCTGTTTTGATGGCATCACTAGTACTGAGGTGCATTATAAGGTCTTTCAACGCATCCACCCTGAATCGATGTGAATTTTGCTGAAGTAGATCACTCCATTGCTGTTCATTCATCTCGACTGAAGCCGCAGACATAGTATTCATGAGATGCAGTGTCCTTCCATGGTCGCTTTCAGCAATAGTTTGGCAAATATTTTCAGTGAACAGCTCTACGTCAGGGATTTCTCCTCTTTCAAGTATTGAATCAAGCGCATGCTCCACCAAATAGGGCTGCAAAACAAAAGCACGATGAGTAAATAATTCTGCACTTGGTCACCTTCGGTGCAAGCACACTCCACGGCAATTCCTAGCAGGCTAAAGGTATTTGGAATGCCCTCTCTTGAGGTCAGATGCACAAAAAAGGACAAACTTGAAGAAGATCTGCTGGTGCAAATTGAAAATAAATTTGGATATGAAAGAAATAAAAACAACTTGGATGATGATGACAATGACGATCATTATAAGGTGGAGTTTCAGGTGCCACATTTCTTCTGGCGAGTACAAACTGTCACACAAACAGGGGTGTAGCCATATTAACAATTATTAGATAGCAAACAAATGTTAACTCCATGATGAACACAACTTTACTTCTATTAGTTAAATAGGATGTAAAACGCCATATTTGCATCGATATCTTGAACATATTATTCAAACATGGATCTGAGCTAGTACTGTGTTAAGAATCGAAACGCGAAGTCATATATCTCAGAAAAGGTTATGGGGTAGTAGATAATAAACACACCTTTCCAGCTCTGGATGCCTTGATGAGCAACCATGAATATTTGCTTTGATCTAGATGGTGTTGAGAAAGTGTCATCTGTCTGTATACATTTTCGAAATATTCCCACTGTTGGGCGGATGCAGATGCTTCAAGCATAGAGCTGTATGTATACATGTCTGCTTTAAGTGATGAATGGTCACGGATATGTGGCTGAGAACTACAAACACTATATGTGGTGGTCTCAAACAAGTCTTTTGCCTTCCCAAACATATCACAGCGTCCATAAACTTTTAGCATGACATTTATTGTCCCAATATTTGGAGTACAGTAGTCCTTCATTGACTCAAATATCGAGATACACTCGGAGATATATCCACCATCAAAAGAGGCTAGGATCATGCCAGTAAATGCGAACTCCAGTGGTTTAGTCAGGCGAAGCTGTTCCATCTTCTCAACCTGAAACAGAAAATTTATCATAAGAATATATTGCATGCATTTCTTTTCTTTACTCTCCAAGTCCCCCACATGGAGATATTAGTTGTGCAATAAGGAATCAAAACAGTAATGCCAGTGTTTTGCGAAGGTAAGATTACTTAATTTGACTCCGGGAAGAAAATGGAGCCAGAGTGGAGATACAAAACAAAACCTGCAATAGAAGAGGAAAGACGTATCCTCTGTGCTCTCTGTTGTAGAATATATGACGCGTTGGACAAGATATGGTATCCCATAAACAACTTTGACCAAGAATATTCGTAGTATCTATTTACTAAAGTAGAAATATATATTCTTGGACTTGCTTTACATAAAATATATTGGCACAATACTAAATATAATCAATTTAGGTAGTTCGGTACAAACTACCAGTCAAAGTTAAGGAAGTTTGACGACTCAAATTCTAAAACAACGCGTCTTTGTGAACAGCGGGAGCAAGAGACTAATTTAAAACTTGAAACAAACTGAGAAAGACAGCACCTGAAATAATCCTGAAAATGTTGTGCTGAAGCAATGAGGCATTACCACATAAGATTTCGAAAGCTAAACACCATCATTGGTGTTAGTAGCATTTGAGATTTTGCATGCCAGAACTCAACTTTCAGCAGATAAGTGCAGCTTGAGGTGGCGACAACCCCCAGTGGGCATAAATTCATACCTCATGGCTTTTCCAGTAACAACCAGATTAGCTATTCTCAGATGATCATACACACATCAAAGATCAGAGCATCTTTTTTCTTCAGCTTTTTTGCCAGCCCAAGAAAGCTATCACATTCATATGGCGTGGTTCCTGAGCTGTTTTTCTAAACAAATCTCGATGAAGAAATCAAATCATATAGCTAGCACAAACCTCAAAAGGCAACACTATTTGACTAGTTACACCAAAAAGAAGAAAGCAGTATAATTGCAGATATAAATGCATACATGATCAATCACAAACCTGTAACATAGCATCTTTCCACCTTCCTTTATTGCAAAGACAGCAAGCTAATTCATAGTACACACTTGCAGCTCCAACGACTCCTCTTTGTTCCATGTCTTTAACTGCTTCAACTGCTTCATTTACTTTCCCTTGTTCCCAGAAGGCTCTTACTAACACTGAGTGCAAATATTTGAAGGTCAACTACATAACTGAAATGTCAAATAACATACCCAATGAATAACTACAATGTATGAATGCAATACACCAGATGAAGCTTACTGCAACGCTACCTTTATAAGTTATCGCTCTTGGAGGCACACCTTTTCTCTGCATCTTTTCAAAGAACTTCTGGACAAACTCATACTTCTTGGATTTAAGCATAACCTTTCAGAAAGCAGCCCCGGTAAGAATAACAATATGGCAAAACAAATGACAGATTCAACAAAGAAAAAAGACTATAATTTTCTTAAATGTGATACCATATTATTTCCTTGAGTGGAACAGATTGGACAAATGAAGATATGAGATAAAGGACAGGTATATGAGGAAGATAAATAACTTGACATAAGGTTAATATTAAGAGTTAATACCACATTTAGTACATAAACTTGTACCGTGGGAACAGAATCATACAAGAACTAGAAAACCCCACAAAAATGGTCCAACAACTTACCTAACAGCACAAATTCATACAATTTCCGTCAAATGTAACAGCACCCCGTCTCCGATCGTTAACTGCACGGCGCTCTCCCCGTTAAATGGCGGGGTCCCATTCGTCAGAGGGACAGAGAAAGAAACAGAAATGTAAAATGGTGCACAAGGGGAGGGATTCGATCTGCAGACATTCAGGTTTGAAGCTCTCGCGCGGAACCAACTAGCCAAGCACTATTTCTTGCTCAGCTGGAGGCAGGTTTTCTTATATTTCAATGAGAAAAGGACCGGTCCGTAAAAGAAAGTGAATAGGATTTGTGTGAATATGAGTACGATGAAACCTTTATTTAATAAAATTAAAATGATATGTCCAAGTTTTTTTAACAAAATAGAAAAAATCTGTGAAAACTTATACATATTCGCGACCGATCTATAATTTTTTGTTTGGAAATATTATAATTTGCAGGCTACAAAAAAGAAAATCCGGCCCAACAAAAAACATTTAGTTCAGTCTACGCCACATAGGAAAGCATACTGTTATGATTTTTTTTGTCGAATGTAGGATTATTCTATCTTTTCAGTCCTGTAATGCCGGTGTTTACGTGGCTTGTAACTGAATCTTTATTTTATCAATGAGACACATATCACCGTGGAAAAAAAAAGGAGGCGAGGAGATCGTCATACACCGGACTAAGTGAACGACTTTACAGCAGCCAAGATTTCTCCTTGTTTTCATAAGAAAAGTTAATGATAGTCAAAAAATAAAATAAGAAAAGTTAATACCAAAATTTTCGAAACAAACACAAATGAATGGCTTGGAAGTTTCACGCAAAAAAAAAAGAAATCAACGAAATTTCGGAAAAAAAAATTCGCTTGCAGTCCTCCCCCATGGTGACAATCCCTGTGCAAATGCGAACACAAGACACGAAACTGATGGCAAACCTACTTTATGTTTACGTATGAAGGGCATAAGACTAGCTACTGATCTGTTTTTTTGTAAGAGAGACTAGCTACTTATCTGTTGGTTGCACGACAGAGAGGCAAGTCCGAACATCTCGGGTTCGAATCCTAGCTTTTGCTGTGCACTTTTTGTGTTTTCTATTTCTTTATTTGTGCCGCTGACAGGTGGCCCATAAGGACAGATGGAGAACGCACATAGGTGCAGTTAACGACAGGAGACGGTGCGCTGTTATATTTGACGGAAATTGTATGAATTTGTGCTGTTAGGTAAGTTGTTGTACCATTTTTATGGGGTTTTTTAGTTCTTGTATGATTCTGTTCTCACGGGTACAAGTTTATGTACTAAATGTGGTATTAACTCTAATATTAATATAGGCAGGGAAAAATCAGAGCACTGAATCTCTAGAACAATACAAACAGAGACCAACACTTCTAAACCAGATGCATGTATTACGGCCTGAAGAATATATGTGTTATGGCGCTGCTAGAAGGAGGGCGCGAGAGGGCCGGCCGGGGGCCTTTTTGCCCACGGCCGGGCAAGAGGGAAGGGATTTCCTTCTTAATTCTTGCTTGATTAGATTGATACATCTCCTCTCTTTGTATAGGGAGGTTTACTTGACTCCCAAGCAAGGCTTACTTGACCCCTAAGCAAGCGACCCTTATCTCTAATTAACCCTAAGACTAACGGGCTATACCGCCAGCCCGGGCCCATTACGTACTCTAACACTACACCCCACCTGGACATGCAGCTTGTCCTCGAGCTGCAGCCTAACCCACTTATAACCATGACTCGACGCAACACAAACCTAACACCTAAAAACAAGCCTTTAACATCTCGGCTTGTTTTATGACTCTTAACCTGAAATGGACTGGGACGCTTTATTTTGGACCCCTCAAACAGAAGTGGACACCATCCGCACGTCGGACATGCACGTGTACAGCCACCTGGATCCCATGGACACCACCTGGACCAAAGGAGTGCATGTGTATGGCCACCTGGAAGTGGTCGCAAGAGCGACCAACAGAGGCGCCCTCGCGGCGGCCGGCGGCGGAAAGCAGTGGTGCTATGCGGTGCTCTCCTGTCGGTGACACCCTGCATTCTCCCCGCCGGATGGCTGTTGGTCTGCACCGCACAAGGAAGAGTGGAGGGCTTGCGATGGAGAATGACGAGGAGGGGTGCGCCCCCCCAACCGCCGATGTCGTAGACTTTGAGGTCGCTGCCCGCGTGAAAACAGCATGCCCGCCGCCCGTGGGGGAAACCGCATGATGCGGAGCATCCGACGATCATCCCCATGTACACTATGACTACTCTCCAAGCCCCAAGTGGGCATACGATGAGACCTCAAACATACGCCATTGGACACAAGGTGAACCCGCTCCTAAATGTTTCTCCTTTCCGTTCATGCGAGACATGGTTGCTACCTAATGCAAGGACACTACACATGCCTAGGTACCAAGGAGACCCTCTCGGAGATGCTCGGAATGATGGACAAGACCCCAAGTACAAGGATGAAGGAGCACGACGAGAGGAACCGGAGAAAGGCTGCAAGACCCGGACATCCGGCCCCTGAAGATGTCAACAACAAAGAAGCCTCAAAGAACTAAAGTGCACAGGGCCGGACATCCGCCCTCCCGCAAGCCGGACATCCGGCGCCCGTCACTGAACGCCCGAGCTGGACTCGCCGGCCGGATATCCGGCTCTTCGTGAGCCACCGGACATCCGCCCCCACCGGACATCCAAGACTGCTGTCTTGCAGAGAACGGGCCAAGGGCCCATGTATCCCCCTCTCACTTACCCCTTCGTGGGCTAGCACTATATATACTCTCCCACCTCCTCCTAGTTAGGGTTAGCATTGGTTTAGCTCATTTGAGATAGAGCTTTGCTCATCCATACGGATCTCCTCCTCGTGAGAGACCACGACCTCTTCGGAGAAGATCCACCTCGATTCAAGACCCCTTTACGGGAAGATCCCTCGTGGATTCAAGACCTCCTCTCGGAGATGAACTACCGCCACTTGTATCGTCCTTTGTTGGATTTGGACCGTGTATCTCTTTGTGTTTCTTGGATCTAGCGCATGTGTGATCATATTCGTGTTGGTTGAGTGTTTTCTCTTGCGTTTCCCCGTGATTTCCTTCGTTCCCCTCCGCGCGTTTTTCGTGTTCCTCGTAGGGATCCTCTCCAAACGTGAAAGATCGGCCTCTAGGGTTCCGCCCTACATCATCTTGGTATCATGAGCCACGTTGATCACGTTTTTGGAGCCCCTACCCCGTGCATTCTAGCTTGATTTTGTTGATTTCGTCCTCATTCCGAAAATCCCCACCAAAAATAGCCCCCAAATTTTTTCGTGATTTGTTGGTTTGATGATGTTTTGTTGATTTTGATCCGTGGATTTGCTTGGTTTCAAGTGGATCTAGCCTCTCCCCAAGTTTCTCCACCTTCCATCCACGAAATCCATCAAATTTTGCCCCCGAAATCATCAATTTCCGCCCCAAAATCGAGTTCCTCGAGTTCATCCTCGGATTTGGAGCAGGACACCGCCCGCCCGGACATCCGCCACCCGGACATCCGCCATTAGCCGGACATCCGGCTCTCGAGTGCATTTTCGCAGCGATTCGACATCGTCCGAAATCCGCCCGAGCCCGGATGTCCGGCACCTGGCAATTCAGCTTTTCCCGTTTCACCGTTTTGACCATAACTAATTCATCCGGAGTCCGATTTTGACGTTCTTTAGCTTGTTTTGAAGCTATTGACATCCCCCATCCCACAAAAATAACACCAACATCATTTGACTCCATCAAATTTTGTGAATTTTGGCATCTTTGCCTAGGGCTTCCACCACATCATCCGCTACACCACCACCGACTTCCGCCACCTAGCCCATTTTGCTTGCCATAGCATTAGTGGTTGCTTGAGTAGTGATTCGAGTCTCCTAAGGTGTTCGGCTACTTAGGGACGGTTGCTTCTTCATCAACCACCACCACCATTTCCTCATAACCTTGCCCACCATACACTTACCACCACCCCAACTTAACCCAATTGTTATTTGAGCTTGTTTGAGTTGTGGCTTGTGTCTCCTAAGGTGTTTCGGCTACTTAGGGATGGCAACTTCAACTCCGACACGTGTATAGCCCATCATTTCACTTCCGCATTGCCAAGTGCAAACCACCACCGCTTTCCGCTACCACCATTTTGACATTTGACGTTTGAGATTTTGAGTTCGCCGTTTTTTTTCCATTTCCTAAGGTGTTTCGGCTACTTAGGGACGAGTCTCCATCATCTTGGTTTCTACATCAAGAACACCGCCACTCATCATCGCCACGGACGGTAACCTCCATATCATCTTGGTATCGTGGTATCCCTCCATTGTATATTCCCCTTGCCATTGCATTGTTAACCCCTAGCCCATTTTGCGTTACTTGCCTATCGAGACTAGCCATTTGTGTATTGCCGGCAACGTGACTTGTGCACATTAGTGATCATACATCCCATAACATACATACCATATCATCGTAGTGCATATATTGGTATCATATCTTGTGTCACAAGTTTGTTCCCGCATATACACAATTGCTAACTTGGTTTGTGCATTGTGCAAAAGTGGCCATACAAAAAAAAAAGAAGAATAAGCTTTTAAGCAAAGAAAAAGAGAGAGCAAAGAAGCTTGTAAGCAAGTGCCATAGCATCATACCACATTGCATATAAGATTGTCATATCCGATCACCTTGGATCATCTTGAGAGAAACAACAGGAACCATACATACATAGCATACTTGGGATAAAAGTCCATATATTTTGCATCCTATAGGTTGTGAACAAGTGTCGTATCCGCCTATAGAGCAATCGTGCTAGTGTCTCTTGAGTTGTGCAACACGAGTGTTTTCCGTGGATTCCACATTTTGTGCTCATTCCTTGGTTGCATGACACCATTTATCTATCTGTGTGTGTGTTTCCGCGTGCCACATATTGCTATTGGTCCATTTGTTTTACTTGCGAATTTGTGAATCTCTTTCAACCTTATTGACTCTTGCTAACATTTTGCATCAAATTTTTTGTGCCACTATCCTCACCGAGCTCCACCATAAGCCTTACTTGTGTAGGTGTGAGAACCGACAAGAATTGGTACCAATTGTGCTATTTCCTTGTTACACATTTGAGTGATCATTGATCCATCTTCAACATCGGTCAAGGTACATTTGGTCTCGTTCTTCTCTTTCTCCCACTCATATTTGCTCGAGTCTTGTGATGGATAGGCAAGGCATTTCATCTCCGGTCCTCGACAACCACGACAGCGTGAACAACTACAACACCAAAGCGCCCACCTTCGATCTACAACGACAAATACAAGGCGCACAATCAAGATTGCGAGAGCGCATCGAGAACATCTCCATCGACATTCGTCACTCCGAAGCAAGGAAAAGGGACTACATCGACAAGAAGCTTTCCGCACATAAAGAGGAGCAAGATGCAAGGATGGAGGAGATTCGGGCCTTGATCAAGTCTTCTTCCCCTTAGTCATCTTCAAGGTGGCGACGTTCAAGCCACCAGTCTTCGGAGCGCGAAAACGATGCAAGCGCAATTCGTCCACGTCCACATCTTCGTGATGACCTCCGTCACAATCGTGATCAACATCATCATGAAGGGCAAGTCACCTCCATACAACATGTGCACGACGACGATGAACGACATCTACTACGAGCTCAAGCACGACAACGACATCATCATCATGAAGATGCTCCACAAGCGCAAATGCACAAGTCCCAACAAGCCCTACTTCACGCCAAGTCCAAGCTTCATGAGCACAAGAGAAGACCGCAAGACGAACACCACCAAGACGGAGCTACGGCTACAACAACCACTTCGGCATCTTCGCCAAGTGCTATCAAGGCATCTTCGCCTTTGGACGTACGGCATCTTCGCCTACTTCCCACGAGTACGCCTACAACGACTTCATCAAGTCCAAGGCGACCACCTACAAGTGAGGGCGACACTTCCATCTTCGGAAGCCCTTCAAGGAAGATGGCCGAGCATGGGAAATTCCCTTCGGTCATGGAGACGAGCTACGAGGTGCCACATTATATGGGCCTCCAACACCAAGACGGCGACAAGAAGGTCGAGCAAGGGCCATCCCCTTCGACCACGGCGATAGGAGTTGAGCATGGAGACATTTACACCTACATCCCTCCGACACCCACATATGAAGAGATGCCCCAAGTGCCAGAGAGCCACTACCACATGAGTGACATGAGTGACTCCACCATACGTGACATTGAGAGCATTTCCTATGAGAGGATGAGTGTGACCACCACTAGCCCCACACATGAAAGCATGCCATGAAGGAAATATGCCCTAGAGGCAATAATAAAGTTATTATTTATTTCCTTATATCATGATAAATGTTTATTATTCATGCTAGAATTGTATTAACCGGAAAAATAATACATATGTGAATACATAGACAAACAGAGTGTTACTAGTATGCCTCTACTTGACTAGCTTGTTAATCAAAGATGGTTATGTTTCCTAACCATGGACAAAGAGTTGTTATTTGATTAACGGGATCACATCATTAGTCAATGATCGATTGACATGACCCATTCCGTTAGCTTAGCACCCGATCGCTTAGTATGTTGCTATTGCTTCCTTCATGACTTATACATGTTCCTATGACTAGGAGATTATGCAACTCCGTTTACGGAGGAACACTTTGTGTGCTACCAAACGTCACAACGAATCGGGTGATTATAAAGGTGCTCTCTGGTGTCTTGAAGGTACTTGTTGAGTTGGCGATTTCGAGATTAGGATTTGTCACTCCAATGCTCTGGAGAGGTATCTCTGGCCCTCTCGGTAATACACATCACTTAAGCCTTGCAAGCATTTCAACTAATGAGTTAGTTGTGAGATGATGTATTACGGAACGAGTAAAGAGACTTGCCAGAACGAGATTGAACTAGGTATTGGATACCGACGATCGAATCTCGCAAGTAACATACCGATGACAAAGGAACAACGTATGTTGTTGGCGGTTCGACCGATAAAGATCTTCGAGAATATGTAGGAACCAATATGGGCATCCGTGTCCCGCTATTGGTTATCGACCGGAGACATGTCTCGGTCATGTCTACATTGTTCTCGAACCGTAGGGTCCGCACGCTTAAGGTTTCGATGACGCTTATATTATGAGTTTATGTATTTTGATGTACCAAAGGTTGTTTGAGTCCTGATATGATCACGGACATGACGAGGAGTCTCGAAATGGTCGAGACATAAAGATTGATATATTGGACGGGTATATTTGGACAGGAAAGGTTAGGAGAAGTTTGGAGCTCCGGAGGTTACCGAACCCCGGGAGGTATATGGGCCTTATTGGGCCCATGTAGGAGGAAGAGAGAAGGAGGAGGAGGCGCCCCAAGCCCAATCCGATTGGGGAGGGCGGACCCCCTTCCTTTCTCCTTCCCTCTCTTCCTTCCTACTACTAGTACTACTTCCTAATACTAGTACTCCTTCCTTCCCTCCAAATAAGATAAGGAAGAGAGGAAACCTACTTGGAGTAGGTTTCCCTCCCTATGGCGCGCCTTGAGGCCGGCCACCTCCTCCCTCCCTCCTTTATATACGGGGTAGGGCACCCTAGGACACACAAGTTGATCATTGATCGTTCCTTAGCCGTGCGCGCGCCCCTTCACGATATTACACCTCGATCATATTGTAGCGGTGCTTAGGCGAAGCCTGCGACAGAGAACATCAAGATCGCCACCACGCCGTCAGGTCTTGTGGAACTCCCCTGAGCCTCTCATCGGATTGGAGATCGAGGTGCGCCATCGATTTGTCAGACGCGTGTCAAGAACTCGGAGGTGCCGAGTAACGGTGCTTGGATCGGTCGGACCGGGAGGACGTACGACTACTTCCTCTACGTTGCGTCAACGCTTCCGCTTCGGTCTACGAGGGTAAGTAGACAACACTCTCCCCTCTCGTTGCTATATCATCACCATGATCTTGCGTGTGCGTAGGAAATTTTTTGAAATTACTACGTTCCCCAACATGCCACACATCCTATGTGAGGTTGAGCGCCATTTGAGTGACTCCACCAACCATATGAGTGAGAGCATCCTTGAGGGAGTGAGTGAGCCACAACACTTAGCGAGTGAGCTAGTTGACACGGCATGTGAGGCCACTATCATTTCTAACGACTTAACCTCTACTCCTAGTGTGTTTTCTTCTTTGGTGCTAGGTCTCGTACATGACGACATGCCTACCCTCGACGAGTCCATCCCTCCAATGGGAAAACCGATGGTCATGGTGGATGATGATGCACCCGCCACATGGTTCCATCAAGATGAAGATGACAATGAATGGATCTTCGACACCTCACCTACAACACATGAGCGATGCTCCAAAGGTAACATAGGTGATGGTACTTCTCTTGTCCCACTAGTGGACTATCTTGATATCGATTGCTCCCATGATGTTGACACACCTATTGCCATGCTTCATGCTAGTGAGACTTCTTCATGCCTTGACTTACCTATTTATGATGAATATGATGATGAGCATGTTGAGTTGCCTAGTTGTGATGCTATGCTTCATAGGATATCATGTGAAAATTCTATTGGTCACATCATGTTTGACAATCCTTTGAACTTGTCATATGCTATGAGTGAGATCTCCCATATTGCATCATTTCAATCTCAACATAGTAACTATGCATGCCCCATTAAAATAAATCCTATTTACACTTATGGCATAGATGACGAGATGATGGTCATTGGCTTTTGTTTTTCATGTGATGATATTGCCATGCTTCCTTTACATGATTTGCGCAATTCATCTACTATGTCATGCCATGATCACATTGAACCAAATATGCTTTGTTTTGGATGTTGTCAATATTCTCCATGTGATGTTGCTACTCATGCTCATGAGGAGACCCCCATAGTTTCCTCATACATATTAGGAGATTTTGATGCATTCCACACTTTGCATGATTCCCATAATTGCGTGCACCATATGCATTCCATGAATAACAATGCTCTAGATATTTCTCATGATGCATTACATCCTTTGAGTCTCCATTATGACATACTCCCTCCTTCCCAAAATATAAGGCGCGATTGACTTTTTACGGTCTTTGATGCACAACTTTGACCACTAATATATATCAAAGTATATGGATTGAACATGTATAAATGACATCGCTATATTTGTCTTGCAAAGCAATTTTATTTCATATATATGTATAATAATTTTATAGACATATAATACATGAAAAATATAGTCAAAGTTGTGCAACGAAGACCAGAAAAGTCAAACCGTGCCTTATATTTTGGGAAGGAGGGAGTACATAATAACAAACCTCTCATGATGGATGACATGTTTCTATATCACGCATCTCATTTATTTGAGCATTGGATATTGTGTGATAACCAACACAAGCACGTGCGCATCATGATGGATGATGTGTACATATATCACGCACACACAATTTTCCCTTTGCCTTTGTTTTGTGTAGGTACTCACATATACTCGTCAACCTCTCAATCCCAAGGGTTGACGAAACGAGCTCTTGAGAGCAACGACGCTTTGGGATCCCGTGGACTATCCTTACCACCGTTCCCTTCGCGCAAGGACTACGCGCATCTCTTCTACTTGGCTCTCACACGGCTATGGGCTATTTACCACTTGTTACTTTATGCCCATTGTGTCATGTTCACTTTGCATGTTATACCTCTTCCTATGCCTTTGCCATGCAATTGTGACCCTTGCTTGCATCTACCCATGATTCACCATTATAATACTTCTATGTGTATTTGCATGCTTGGTGGAGATACTTGTTGCTATTACCATGATTTCTTTGTGCCCCATGCTATTGATGCTTGTTGTGTTGGGAAAGTCATGATGTTCCATTGCTATTTAAATAGGACTTCTTGCCAATACAATGATGATAATTTCCCCATATCTTGCTTTCATGCTTGTGCTATAACATGTGAATTATTCATGACCACTATTTGCACACATGACATGCTTGCCATGATTCCTTCTAGCATGTTGCATCTTCGCACTACTAGCTTGCTTGACTTGATCACTATGATTGCTTGCTATGTTGCATCACCCATGTTCCACTATTACTTGCTTTCTTGGGTTGATGACATATATGCTCATGCCTCTCACATGATATATCTTGATCATTGTCTCTTCTGTCCATTAGTTGCCTCTTTCATATCCACTTGTATTGAGTGCAACCATACTATGCTTATTGATCTTGGAGACTTTGACACCTTACTTGTGATGCATGCTTGTTTACTTGAGCCTATTGTATTTGGTTGTTCTCGCATCATATGCCTCCATACTATGCAATACTCCCTTGTACTTTCTTATGATGAGCATGATGCATACACTTGTTGGGTATCTTACCACACGAATGATAGGTTTTGCACTTGCGCTAACCTCATTTGTTTTTCCGAGTGTTTGCCATGTTCTTTCGTTTTGAAGGTTTCACAAGGCATTACCGTCATGAGACATATTGATTATGTGAAGGCATACATGATGTGCAACTCCAACATCTTCGGGAACATTCATAAGGTGAACTCCTTCCCTTTGAGCCATCCTCAAGTTTGCATATTGGATGGGTCACTCTTTCATTGTTGTTTCCTTCTTGTTGTCTACATGATACATCTCGCGAATGGAGGAGCGACATCGGAGATTGGTTCTATGGACCTTCACATTGAGGAGCGCTCGCACTTATTGGATGCACCTTCGAACCTCCACTCTTGCCACGACATCGAGCATTAGTACCTATGTTTTTAAGGCGTCTGTAAGGCGACGCCTAGGCGTCGGCGCCCACGCTTTGCAAATATGCCCACATGCACATGCCGCTTTAAAGCAAAGCGTCGCCTTAAAAACATAGATTGGTACACCAACACCTACATATTTGTTGATTGTGCTCATACATGTCATGCTCGATGGACATATCGTACTCACCACAAGTTTGCACCATATGCATGGATTGACTCACATTATGATTGCCTTGTTGCATCTTGTATTCCCATGTCATCCATGATATATGAGCTTGTTCACTTCCTTAGCAAATTTGTTGTGATCTTCCTTGATGGCATATTCATACATCATGATCATATTGCTCATCATCAATTGCATGACAACATAATCACATTGAGCACCAATTACCATGTTCATGCTCTTGATAAACCATCCCATTATGACATCATTTTGCACAACGGCTGCATTAATCACATTCACCACACCTTTGTGCATACGACAAATGAATTTGCTCACATGAATGCTTTACATATCATTCTACATCTTTTGGATAAGCATCTTGTGCCTTGCCACGCACTATCTTGCCGCACGGACTCATTCTTACATGATGGACAGTTTGTGTGCGCTAACCATTGTATTTCCAAGTGTACTTTGTGTTTGCTCATTTTGCATGTACCACATACCGGAGACACCTTGGAGTACTTGGATTGCGCAATGCCTTCATCTACATTCAACTACAAGTCCGTCCACGACAACCGTTTCCATGGTGATGAGGATCACGATCCGAGGTCGGATCTTTCCCAAGGGGAGGGAGATGATGCGGAGCATCCGGCGATCATCCCCATGTACACTATGACTACTCTCCAAGCCCCAAGTGAACATACGATGAGACCTCAAACATACGCCATTGGACACAAGGTGAACCCGCTCCTAAATGCTTCTCCTTTCCGTTCATGCAAGACATGGTTGCTACCTAATGCAAGGACACTACACATGCCTAGGTACCAAGGAGACCCTCTCGGAGATGCTCGGAATGATGGACAAGTCCCCAAGTACAAGGATGAAGGAGCACGACGAGAGGAACCGGAGAAAGGCTACAGGACCGGACATCCGCCCGCCCGACATCCGCCCTCAAGATGTCAACAACAACGGCCAAAGAATCGAAGCGCTACAGGCCCGGACATCCAGCCCCTCCCAAGCTCGACATCCGCCCACGGCCGGACATCCGACGCCCGTCACGTAACGCCCGAGCCGGACCTCGCCAGTCGGACATCCGGCCAGAGGTCTTGACATCCGGCCTTCGTGAGTCACGGACATCCGACCCTTCGTGAGTCAGCGGACATCCGCCCCCGGCCGGACATCCGGCGCTGCTGTCAGGCAGAGAACGGGCCAAGGGCCCATGTATCCCCCTCTCACTTACCCCTTCGTGGGCTAGCACTATATATACTCTCCCACCTCCTCCTAGTTAGGGTTAGCATTGGTTTAGCTCATTTGAGACAGAGCTTTGCTCATCAATACGGATCTCCTCCTCGTGAGAGACCATGGCCTCTTCGGAGAAGATCCACCTGGATTCAAGACCCCTTTACGGGAAGATCCCTCGTGGATTCAAGACCTCCTCTCGGAGATGAACTACCGCCACTTGTATCGTCTTTTGTTGGATTTGGACCGTGTATCTCTTTGTGTTTCTTGGATCTAGCACATGTGTGATCATATTCGTGTTGGTTGAGTGTTTTCTCTTGCGTTTCCCCGTGATTTCCCTCGTTCCCCTCCGCGCGTTCTTCGTGTTCCTCGTAGGGATCCTCTCCAAACGTGAAAGATCGGCCTCTAGGGTTCCGCCCTACATCACCGCATGCCCAACGGACGAGATCAAGGTCCTTTGCGAACGGCGGCAACTTGCAGAGCGGCGGTGCAGACCACGATCTCCCGCACACGCCGACGCGCTAGGAGGGTGCGCAAGCAACCTCTGCAATTTCACCGCCGACACATGGCGGTAGCGATCCAAGACTAAGCGCGACGGCGGCAATGGGACTTGATCTCGCTGGATGTGGACGCCACAGGATGGCGGGCGACCGATGGGAACGAGGTTGTCGCAGATCCGTCGTAGGGCATCGATATCTTGGCGGCGGGTGACCGGCG
Organism: Aegilops speltoides; assembly: GCA_021437245.1. Lineage (NCBI taxonomy): Eukaryota > Viridiplantae > Streptophyta > Magnoliopsida > Poales > Poaceae > Aegilops > Aegilops speltoides. Next base: position 88,950,516 of record CM038143.1, on the reverse strand, counting down.
ATGGTCGCTGCTTGTTGCAGCGGCCGCCGAGGTGTCGCGCCGGGGCGGCAACGGCCGGCTGCGGGTTGGCGAAGGCCGGGCGGCGGAGGCCGCCAAGAGCGGCGGCCGCCATCGCAGCCTGTGGTGGGCGCGTGGCGATGGATGGCATTGCATGCCCATGAAGGCGTAAAGGCCGGCCGCGCGCGCGGCGGCGCCACGGTAGCCACGGCGGAGATGGGGCTTGGCGAAGTGCGGCCTCAGGACCTGCCAAGAACAGGTGGATCTCCTGGACCGCCTGGGTTAGGTCCCGCAGCACCCCGGACATCTCCTCCGAGGTGAGGACGGCGGGGGCGGGCGTGATGGAGGATCCCGACGCGGGCAGGAGCGGGGCGACGGTCGTGGTGGTCGCCGGAGGCGACGAGGTGACCGACAGCGGAAGAGACGGGCTTGGCGGCGGTGAAGACATGATCGAACCGAATCTAGCCGATACTAAATTGTTATGCTGCTAGAAGGAGGCGCGAGAGGGGGGCCGGGGCCTTTTGCCACGGCCGCAAGAGGAAGGATTTCCTTCTTAATTCTTGCTTGATTAGATTGATACATCTCCTCTCTTTGTATAGAGAGGTTTACTTGACTCCCAAGCAAGGCTTACTTGACCCCTAAGCAAGCGACCCTTATCTCTAATTAACCCTAAGACTAACAGGCTATACCGCCAGCCCAGGCCCATTACGTACTCTAACAATATGCAATAAGGCAGGCCTGGCTAACTAACAGTTGTGGTTCCCCAAAACAAACACAATTTGTCAATAATATATTTTAAAATATGGTAATAAGTTTTAGAATAGTATCTTAACTATCCGTAATAATAATTTAAAACATGGTAATAATCAAATACGTTAGTAATATCTTCATGGAGATATAAATGCCACAAAATATTTCAAATATGTATACCAAACAAGAATAGAAAAATGTTACCAAATTACCCAAATTTCAATACCAATTATCAACTAAACATGTTACCTCCATTGCCAAGCCAAATGTCGCTCCTGTAGGTGTCAATCCACCGAATCGCATTTTCTGGAACACCCAAAATACCCCTTTACACTGCTGTGATAGTACGCAGGCATTAAGAACCTATAAAACCAAAGGTCGAAGTGACAAGACAATCAACTTTCAACAAGATCAACACTTCTTCCAAGAGGGAACTAGGAAAAATGAATGAAAAGAAAAGCTGCAGAAGCTACTCTCACCGAGTTATAAACGAGAACATCCGGCTCCAACAAAGGATCCCAATCTTTGCGCCGCATCATCATTACCCTTTTTGAAGGCTTCTGTCTCATATAATCGATTATCTTAATTAGCTCATTGAGAAGGCCAGCTCTACCAAGTGTAACAGCAATACTATGGTATGCAGCCATATCAGGGTATATTTGAGCATCTCCCTGATGAGAAGCAAGATAAGACATCTGTGTCAGTTACTTTTTCTTTTTTTTTGAAAGAGGGAAACGTACAAATTAATTAATTACGATTATGGGGGAAAATAAAACTACCCTCATGATGGTGAAAATCCGCAATGCTTCAGTTGGCCTCCATGCTTTCCCAAGGATTGACAGTAACTTCGTATACACAAACCTAGACATGGAATAATTATATTAGTTAAGTTATCGATATTCCAGCATAATTTCGTACCATGAAATTATGCTTAGTGGATGGAAATAAAGAAATGAGTATCAAATGAATGCATAAACAGAAAATTACCTGCTTCTTCGATGCTTGTAGCTGTTCTCATTGTACACCCACTCAGTAACAGCAACAGCCTGCCTCCAGTTTCCTTTTGCCTCGAGCCCTTTGAGTATTTGTAATAGATTATCTTCATTATATATTAGATCAGCTTGTTTCATCATTCTAGTAAGCCTCCAATCACCCAAACTAAGGTCCACTTCACTGAGCCTGGTGGATAAACTTGTTTACTGAATTTTGGAAAACAGAACACTTCGAGTTCACATGTGACTTGATAATTAAGTATGAATCTCATATAAAAAAACATGTGTCTAGCTATCAGATATACAATCCATGCTAACTCTATAAATTAATTGCCCTTAAGGTCCCAGCCCCATGGAGCTAAATGGGTCACTTGTTTATCATTCTTTTCCCACGTCAAGCTGCTAAATGGGTCACAAATCAAGAACGCCTGAAAGCGCAGCGTAGGAATATACCTACTGACCAGCAACTCGATCCTCCTCTCCTCGTCCCCCACCTCCGAAATCCAGCCGGAGCCCACCCGCCTCTGCTTCCCCTTGGCATCCTCCACCCCCTCATTTTCCACGTCGCCGTCAAGAAGCCACTGGAATCTGTCACCGCTCCTCTCCTCGAGCATCTTCCGCAGGCCGACGAGCCCCTCCTCGCCGGAGGCCGCGCGCGGAGGGCCCACGACGCCGCGGGCGCCGTGCCAGGGCCGCCCCATGAGGACGCGGTACTCCTCGGCGGCCGCGCGGAAGCGGGCCTCCTCTTCTGCCACCAGCGCGTCCTCCTTCGGCGGCGCGGCGGCGGCGGAGGCGTCCTTCCTCGCGCGCCGGAGCGACTTGCCGGCCTCCTTCTTGCGGAGGGCATGGAGGATCTTGGGCGTCGGGGACACGCCCTTGCGGAGGAGGCGGCGACGGAGCGTCTCGTTGGTCGGGGTCGGCCGGAGCTTGCGGTTGGGGCCTGGGTGGGGGGTGGGGGTGGGGGTGGGGTTTTGGAGGTGGAGGGAGACGTGGAAGCCAGGGGAGGGCGAGGAGATAGCCATGGCCGGGAACGCGCGGAATGCAGCTGCATCTCCACAGCAGCAAAGGCCAACTTCTTACTTTATTTATTTTAGGGCAGTACTAGGCGCGGTCGACCGGTCCAAATTTGGGCCGGTCCACGCACAGCCGCCCGATGCACGCGCCCTGGACCACATGATTGCCTCACGCAAGTTCCTCCTCTTCTCGCGAGCGACGGCAGTTGCGCACATCCCCTGCTTGCTCGTCGTTCCCCCGCGGCCTCTGGCTCCATGCGCCGCTCGTCTGCTCGCAGTCACCACTTGTCAGCGCACCTCGTCGGACCCCCTCGTTGGCTCGATGGCCGCATCGCTTGTGCCCCGCGTGTGTCTGCCCCCATGTAGCAAAACACGATGTCAGTTCCAGCAAAAAAGCCTGCAGGTTGAAACATCCTCGCTAGTTCGTTGCTCCTACTGTAGCCGTCGACGTGGCCGGTTCAAGCAAAATTGGGTGTTGATTCCAGCAAAATTGTGCGCCGATTCCAACTTTTGCCAATTTCGTTCCTTCCCTGGCACATCTCGCGTGAGGGAAGAAAAGCGGCCGCCCGGGCCGTGCTACGGAAGAAGCCAGTTCCAGCAAAATAATTTGTTGTTCCCAGCAAAATACTTCGCTGGTTCCGGCAAAAGGATGAGTCCAACAAAAAATCAAAAAGAAAGGGTGGTAGCAAAAATCAAATGCGGTAGCAGCAAAAACAAAGGGCGGTGGTAGCAAATATTTGAAACTCGTTTTAGAAAAAAATCAAAGACAGGCGGTAGCAAAAATCAGAAGGATGGTAGTAGCAAAATCATAGATGGTAGCAGCAAAAATTGGAGTTGGTTCGAGCAAAAACCACCCCCAATCCTTGCAAAAAAATTCACCATTCCAGCAAAACAAAAACCTAGTTGTAGCAAAAATTGTCGCCGATGGCATCTCTCGCCGAATCCGGTTGAAGCAATGCTCTTCGCCTATGGTAGCACTCCGCCTCGCCGGTTCCGGCATGCCCCCGCACCTCGGCGTGCCGGTCCTAGCTCCAGGCACAACGCGGTTGTAGCACTTTGAGTCGCCGCTGTCGTCCCGCATCACACCTCGCGCTCGTGTCTCCCTTAACTCCGGCCAGCTGCCGTCGGGGCCCCCCTGCAGCCGCAGCACCAGATTTGCCATCAAAAACCGCCGGCCAAAAAACATAGCACCTCCCTCCCCCGGACTCCACGCAGCAGCGCCTGCCTCCTCTCGATTTACATCGGCGATTAGTGTCTGTTGTGCGCAGCGATGGCTGTGATTTATGAGGAAGATAGGGGAAGCTGCGGCTTCCTGGTCAAATCGATAAGAAAAGGAGGAACGGCGACAGGTGATGAGGTATGTGGCGAGAGTTGACCACCCATGGGCCCAGTACATGTGCGCGATCGACCGGCAGAAAAGGTAGTCGGTCGACCGGCTGCAAACGTTTTCCCTTATTTTAAGAACCGCTAGACTTCTCAACTCGGCCTACAGACTAGCCTCCGTGGCGGCTAGCCCTTTTGCACTCTAACTTTAGTGTTTGTTTGAGCCCAAGATAAGCCCTTTTTTGCAAGAGCAGGCAAATTGCATGGCATAGCTTTATAGAAGGCGTAGGATAAAGTACAAGAACTTGGCAAGAGCATCTCTAGCAGACCCGTATAACGCCGAACCGCAAAACGCGTTTGCAGTTCACGGAAAAAGGGCTTTGCGGGCCTGCACTGGCGGCCGCAGAGTCAGACCACGCAAACGGACCCGTATAAAAGGATATTCGCAGGAGATGCTTTTTTACGGGTCGGCTACCCCGGGTCTGCTCGGGCACCGCCGCGTCGACCCGCAAACCAAAAAGCCCCAATAAGCGAATTTGACAGTGATTCCGACAAATGAGTTCAAATTCAAACGCTAAGACATAGTCCGCGCGCAAATAAAAGCATAGTTTTGTAGTACAAACGCAAAAGACTTGCAAAAAGCGACGACCACGTCCTTGATCATCTTGGTCGCTCTTCACTCCGCACCACCTCCATCAAGGTCATTGCCGCCCTGGAATCCATCGCCGGCACTTGTTCCTACTCCGGCACCGAGACCGATGGGCTCGCTGAATGCATCGGCAATATTGGTTCCAAATCCTGATGAGAAAACATCGTCGGCACTGTAACATGCACCAGGCGACGCAAGCATCCTCCTCTTCAAGATGTCCCTCCTTGCCATATCATGCCACTCTTTGGTGATGTCGTCCATGTCATTGCGGTTCAATGACATGATCCTATTCTCTTCGACAAGAAGCTTGGACATGGCTTTGTTATCGGTGGCACGTGCTCTTCTCTCCTCAATGGCCACCTTGCGCAATCCCTCGTCCTTGAGCAATTGCCAATTCTGTTGCTTCTCCCGTGCCTTCTTCTCAGCCAACTCTTTCTTTGTCTCCAATGACTTCGCTAACATCAACTCATTTGGTTGCACCATGGCATCTATCTTGTCTCGCAAGCTCGATGCTTCGTGTTCCCTCTTGATCTTCTCTTTTGTCTTCTTGTCACCATCGGGCTTGTTCAAGTTTCTTGGGCCATCATCATCTTCATCTTCATCTATGTTGGTAAGTGAACCTCTCTTCGGTGGGGATTCTTTGTCAATCAAATTCCACTTCTCATAATCTTTGAGCATGTCCCAACAATGCTCTAGCTTAAAAATTTTGCATTCAGAAGCTTCCATGTCTTTCTATCTTTGTTGGGAAATTTTGTCCTACACAATTTAAACAAAGTCAAATAATGCAATCACTACATATGATGCAAATGATGTGCACAACTTGGATCATGAAAACGAAATCACATAGTCGGATTCCACGGTTCCACTTGGAGGTGCATTGCGTACTTGTTCCAAGCAAGCTGCCCAACGGCTGCAAATCGGCTTGATCACGTCCCAATGCCCTTGGAGTGACCGAAAGGTCCGTGGTGTCCTATTGGGATGCTTGGCCATCATGCGGAAGTATTGATCTTCGATTCTTTGCCTGTATCTCTTAGAGGTTTGAGATGTACCCATGCAAGCATCAAGAGACACCACACTCCAAGCCTTGATCAAGATTTGATCTTCCAAGATTGTGTAGTTCTTTGATCACATGCTTATTTTGCTTGCGCTTCCTCATACGTGAAAGGATCGAGATGGACCTAGAGGGGGGTGAATAGGTACAATTACAAATTTTAATTATTACTAAGCAATTTTAGGTAATAATGCGGAATATGAGAGTGAGCCTAACAATTGCAAGAGTAGTACTAAGTGCTAAGCAAGTAACACGAGTATGAAAGGAAGCAAGCACAATATGATATAAGTAAGTGCTAAGAGACAAGTAACCACAAGTAGAGAGTTAGGGTTAGGAATAACCGCAACTCTGGGGGACGAGGATGTATGTCGATGTTCACTTCCTTGGAGGGAAGCTACGTCACCGTTAGAGAGGTGGATGTTACCACGAAGGCACACCAACGCCACAAAGGCTCACCCTATTCTCCCTTTGAGACAACACCACGAAGGCGTTTCTCAACCACTAGTGGTAGACCTTGGGGTGGTCTCCAAACCCTCACAAACTTTTCCGGGGGTAATCACAAAGGTCGATTCCTCTCCGAAAGACTCCTACCGCCTAGGAGTCTCCAACCTCAAAGAGTAACAAGAACGATGGGGAAAAGCTCAAGACTTGCTCAAATCACGAATTCCTTTGGTGCAAAGAAGGAGAAGGAGTGGATCTATCACTTGATTGGACAACTTCTCTCAAATGCTCTCAAATTCCTTGGGGATCTAAGATTTGGTGTGGAGGAGTGTGAGAGAGAGAGTGAAATGTGTTCTAGGGTTTGTTAAAAGTGAGTGGTCAGCCCTCTCCCGTGGGGAAGAAGGGCTATATATAGTGTGAGCACAAATGTGGCCGTTGTAGCACAAGTGAATGGGCAGGCCGGACATCCGGGCTGGCGAGGCACTTGAAGAACAGAGGAGAAGCCTGGATAAAAACAGAGGGGGCGGACATCCGGGGCGAAGCCTGGACGTCTGGCAACAACGTGCAAGCCTACTGGAGTCAGGATGACAGGGAGCCGGACATCCGGGGAAAAGACCGGACATCCGGCGTGGCTGGGAGTCCCGGACATCCGGGGTGCAGCCCGGACATCCGGCGTGAGCGTGCAGACTTACTGGTGTCTAAACAGCAGTGAGCCGGTCATCCGGATGGAAGCCCGGACATCCGGCATGGGAGCAAAAAACATGTGCACCAAGGTATTTTTGTGTCACCCTAAGTTTTTATTGAAGCTAGGAATTATTGTAGCTTGAGCAAGTCTTTCACTAACCCTACCGATCCCCTCTTAATAGTGCGGGATCCTATACTCAAGAAAACAAATATGAAATCAATTTTTATGCTTCATCCTTGAGTAAAATCACTTTGTATGCTCTTGATCCACACACACTTCAATGAACCGGGGACTAACACCTGAGATTTACTTAACAACCATTGTTAGTCCCCTACATGTATACTGTCATCAACATCAAAACATGATGTAAGGGCATGATTGCTCTTTCAATCTCCCCCTTTTTGTTTGTTGATGACAATCACACATGTAGTATCACAAGTTGTAATAAATAATCTTAGCATTGACAAACATGAGAGCAAGAATACAAAGTATGTTGATGTTTCTATTTGTATTTGGCTCCCCCTCATTGTGAGCATGAGATGAATATGTTAGGATGCATATGTATCTCCATGAGATATATATGAGATAGACATGCACATATGAAACCACCATAACACATGGACTAAAAAAATTCCATACCCACAAGGTAACAACATAGTCTCGCATGATCAAGAATAATAAGATAACAACATAGTCTCACACGATCAAGATAATAACATAGGTAGCAACATAACAAGTTCAAATAATAGTGGGGCTAATACATCATAGTATGACCACACTAAGATACTACTTCTCCCCCTTTGACAGCAACAAGTAAAAAAGGGACGAAGAACTGAAACGCACTCGATCACTCCTGGCGGATGTCATCATGATCATCAAAGAACTCGGGATACTCGTTATGAGACGGGAAACCGAAGGTAGAGGTGGACGGAGCCGCGGGAATAGGATCATCATCACTCACGGGACTCCCACGGTTACGGAGGCGCTGCTTGAGCTGATTCTTGGAGATGATGAGGCGCTTCTAAACATCATGATTCTGCTGACAGCTGAAAGTGATTGACCTCATGATAGCAGATTGAGCCTTGCTGATGAACATGGCAAGGAGTCCACGAGGAGCTGACGAGGAAGATGGAACAGAGGAACCAGTGGGCTGAGTCCCACCAGCAGACCTCCTAGACTGAGAAGGAGCAGCAGTCTGAGCAGCAGCCACCACGCGCATATGAGGAGCAGGCTTCCAACTAGAATGAACAGTAGTCTTAACCACCTCAAAGGGAGCAGTGTGATCAATCAGAGCCTGAATGAATGGAGCATGAGGAAACTGGCGCGACTGAATGAAACTGCAAAGACGGATCTCATGCCAAATTAAATGGGCTGTGTCCAGAGGCTCAGTGGGTTTGTCATGCATACGAACCATCAAGTCAATGCAATAGTTGTAAGCCCTCGAGCGATCTCCCTTCTTAGGATAGAGAGTGCGAAGCACACATTGATAGAGGATGTAGTAAGGAGCACGGAAGATAGATACCTCGTTGAGTGTACATGCAAGTTCTTCTTTAGTGAGCTGAGAGGTAGGTTTGACAAGTGGCAAGCAAGCATCAACCGCTTTGGGCTTGTGCTCACGATCCATACTGTGGATGCAATGGCCAACACCGGAGGGACCCAAAATCTGAACAAACCTGTCATAGGTGATGCTCAGAGTAGTGTTATCAGTCATCCAGGTGAGAGTGTTGTCCGGACCAAAGAAACAGGTGGCATAGAACTGTAGAATGGCAGCTTCATTCCAATCACAACCGAAGGTCATTGCGGGACCAAGAGTCATATCATCAATGATCTTGACCAGATTGTTAGGAAACATGTCAGGATGCTCACACAGGAAGTTGAGATCCAAGTTTGAGTGAGGAGCAAGTCCACGCCCACGGACGAAACTGGAATAGAGATCCTGCTGCATATGAGTCCGGAACTGAGGATCCTCCGCATCAGCCACCATCTCATATTGATTGACATCCAGACGAAACACAAGATATTGAGCTGCCCCCACAGTTTTGAAGTTGTGAGGACAACGATTCCCGCTGTCAGGAAACTCCATGGAGATGTGACGACCATGGACAAAGGGCATTGCAGAACCACGAACTTGAGGCACCGGCGCCCTCCTAGTACCAGGCTTGGACTGTCCAACGGAGTGTCTTGGTGCACTGACCTCCTCTTCCTCCCCAACATAGTCCGCATCATCTGGATCTGAGGCCGACGAACTAGTGGATGGTGCTCGCTTCTTCTTCTTGGTGGTGGTGGTCTTCTTCTTCTTAGGCCGCGCATGCTCATCGGAGTCGGTTGAGCCTTGCCGGCGAACAACTGGAATGGATAATGAGAGATCCCGATGAGATGGAGCCAACAAGTATGAACAAGGATAAAACAAATTAAACAATGGGATGACCATTTTTGAGCATGAACATAGAATAAGTCTAGTGGTAGATCAAAAATATGACACGTCCATGATTTAAAATGATTAGCCGAGTTCATTGACAGATTTTTAGGCTTAAGCAAGAGACACCAACACTCAAGAGAGACAAAGACGCCAAGATATGCATGAGAGAGTGAAGCCCTAGGATTTTTCGGTCACCATAGAAGTAGAATGGAGGAGAGATAGCATCCATACCCCTGGAAGAAGGCTCGGGGCGATCGGGGCCACAGTTCTTGATCCGCGCCATGAGGAACTCCGATGGTCACTTCCACAATACATCGGTCCCTCCCGAGGGATTCACAACACAACCCAAGAAATGGATTGGATAGAATTGTAGATCAGGAGGAGGAGAAGCCGTGAGTAGGAGATCGGGACCGGAGCTCGGAGGAGAGGGTTGGGGCAGCACCGGAGTGACGTACCGGCGGCGGCGGCTGTGAGGTGCAATGGGGAAGAGGAACAAGGGTGAATGGGGAAAACTGCCCCCAACGCCCGAGTCCCTCCCCTGTTATGTGTGGCTGCGGGTGACGGACCGGACATCCGGGGCCTGGCCCGGATATCCGGCGAGCGGAGGTCAGAGAGCAGAGAAATAGGGGACAACGGGTCAGACATCCAGGGAGAAGCTCGGATATCTGGCGTGTGAGGGTCAGGTAGCTATAGGATCAGGGCCCGGATGTCCGGCTAAAGCCCGGATGTCCGGCTATCATAGTTTGAGCAACAGAAGGATTTGCTCCAGGGCCTGGATGTCCAGCAGAGGGGCCGGATGTCCGGGCACTGGACAACAAGTCCAGGCAAGAGAAATATTTGGAAGGAGCCAACTAATATGATTTGATATAGACTCCGCCAAGGAGTTTTGAGAGAATTATAAAGGTGACAACCTGAGTAATTCTAAGGCCATACTAAGATGTAATAACAACCCTACCAAAATAAGTACAAAAGGTTCACACAATCAATGTACAAGCGGTCACCGAGGTCACCATGTTTGAGCATATGTAACATAGTGCCGCAAAGATGTAGACTTTGGGCACATAGTCACGACTCCATCATGTTAAAGCACCATAGTTCGAGAACCATGATAATTTTGAGAGTGTGTGTTCTATTTATGCATTATGTAGGGTGAGAATATTCATGAATTGAATGTCTCCTCCTAAATATATGCCCACATCACGACAAGACATTAAATTCATGCATGAATGGGTACTAGATTTCACATAATATTGTCAAGCTCCAAGATACCAAGTTCACGCCTAAGTCGACAAAACCTTGCTTCATCCAATGGTTTGGTGAAAATATCTGCAAGTTGCAAATTTGTACCAACATGATCGATGTGAATGTCACCCTTTTCCACATGATCTCTCAAGAAGTGATACCTAATATCAATTTGCTTAGTGCGGAGATGATCCTTGGGGTTCTCAGCAATATTGATGGCACTTTCATTATCACATAGGAGAGGCACATGTCTATAAGTGATACCGTAATCCTTCAAGGTTTGTCTCATCCATAGTAATTGAGTTGCTGTTGGCGGTACTGCAATGTATTCAACTTCATGTAGAGAGGGCAATACAATTTTGTTTCTTCGAGGACTAACTTGCCAAGGAGCGTCCAAGAAACTGACATGCGCCAGAGGTGGACTTACGATCCACTTTGTCTCCAGCCCAATCTGCATCCGTGTACCCAATGAGATCTAACTTAGCATCCTTGGGGTACCATAAACCCAACTTTGGGGTGTGAACAAGGTATCTAAGAATATGCTTAACTGCCTTATGATGACTTTCCATAGGGGAAGCTTGAAATCTAGCACACATGCATACACTGAACATGATGTCTGGTCTAGATGCACAAGGGTAAAACAATGAACCAATCATAGAGCGGTAAATAGATGGGTCGAAAGGAATACCATTTGTGTCTTCAGATTTTGGTTGGCATGGGTGTCTTGCATGGACTAGCATCAGACATGACAAACTTCTCTAGGATATCCTTGATGTATTTTGCTTGAGACAAGAAAATTCCTTCTTGAAATTGTTGGATTTGAAATCCGAGAAAGAACTTCAAATCCGCATTGAGTGACATTTCAAAATTCTTGGTCATTGAAGCCGCAAACTTCTTGCACAAATGAATGTTAGGAGAACCAAAAGTGATATCATCTACATAGATTTGGCATAAGATCAAATCACCCTTGTCCCTCTTAGTAAAAAGAGTGGGATCGATCACCCCTCTCACAAAACCATCATCGAGTAAAAACTTCTTAAAATGATCATACCAAGCACGAGGTGCTTGTTTGAGGCCATACAAAGCCTTGTGAAGTTTATACACATAGTCTTTATGATCGGGATCAACGAACCCAGGTGGTTGTGACACATAGGAAAGCACTCTTCACATCCATTTGATGTAAAGTAAAACCATTGAAAGCGGCATAAACAAGTAAGATGCGGATGGATTCAAGACGGGCAACGGGGGCAAAGGTCTCACCAAAGTCCAAACCTTCAACTTGTGAGTACCCTTGTGCCACTAACCTTGCCTTGTTACGGATGATTACACCATTATCATATTGCTTGTTCTTGAAAATCCATTTTGTTCCAATGACGTTGTGCTCGGTAGGTGGCCTCTTGACTAGTGACCATACTTGGTTGCGTTCAAAACTGTTCAACTCTTCTTGCATAGCAACAAGCCAATCGTTGTCCATCAGTCCATCTTGTACCTTGAGGGGCTCAACACTAGACACAAACGAGAAGTGAGCACAAAAGTTTGTCAAATGTTTACGAGTGACTCTACCTTCCGATATGCCGGTGAGAATTTTGTCAACATCAACACGACCGGTGACTCGAGGCATGATGGAGGTTAGGGTTTCTCGAGGTTCAACTTCATGTCCATCATCCACGTCCTCAACATATGGATCACTAATGTGTGGTGGAAGATTTTCTTGCTCATATTGCATTTTGTTGAGGTTCATCATCAATGATTGGACTTTCTTGTTCTTGCCCTTGATGATGATCTTGTTTTGAAGATTATCATGAAGATGAACTTGATCATCTTCTTGTATTTGGACTAAGGGCGCGTCGGTTGAACAATAGGAGTTTGTGGTGGTATGGGTGTTGAAGTAGTTTGATGATGTGTGAGACTTCCATCTTCTTCTTCATCATCATGAGGTTCTTGTTCCATTGGAAGAAGTGCACCAACACCCATGGTCAAGATATCTTGAGAGGAATCTTCTTCACCTACATCACTTAGATCAACTTGCTCCCCATGGGAGCCATTAAATTCATCAAACACCACGTCACAAGTTTCTACAGCACATCCATTGGATTTGTTACTCTATAGGCGTGAGAGTTTGATCCATAGCCAACAAATATGCCCTCAATTGTTTTGGATTGAAATTTTCCTAACTGCTCTCTTTTGTTGAGGATGAAACATTTGCACCCAAATACACGAAAGTACTTGACATTTGGCTTGTTCCCAGTTAGGAGCTCATATGGAGTCTTTTCCAATATAGTACGGAGGAAGAGCCAGTTTGATGCATGGCATGCATTGTTGATAGCTTCAGCCCAAAAACTATGTGGTGACTTGTATTCATCCAACATGGACCTTGCCATCTCCACAAGTGTATGGTTCTTCCTTTCGGCTACACCATTTTGCTGAGGAGTGTATGGAGCTGGATATTGATGCTCAATCCCTTCATCACTAAGGAATTCTTCCAAGGTATAGTTCTTGAACTCAGAGCCATTGTCACTTCTTATTGCCAAGATCTCTTTGTCAAACTTGCGTTGTGCTTGCTTGGCAAAATCAATGAAGGTGATCTTCGTCTCGTCCTTGGACTTGAGGAAAAACACCCATGTATATCTTGAGTAATCATCAACAATGACAAGTCCATACTTTTTCCCACCAAGACTATCCCATGAAGGAGGCCCAAAAAGATCCACATGAAGGAGCTCCAGGGGCCTTGAAGTAGACACAATGTTCTTGGGTGGGTGCTTTGATTGATGTTGCTCCCGGCTATGCATGCACTACACACACGATCTTTCTCAAAAGAGACATTGGTTAGTCCAAGGATGTGATTCCCCTTTAAGAGTTCTTGAAGATTTCTCATGCCGACATGGGCTAGCCGGCGATGCCATAGCCACCCCTTGTCGGCCTTGGCCATTAGAAAAGTTGCATGAAATGTGCTCTCTTTTGAGAAATCAACCGTGTAAAGGTTGCCATCCAACTCTCCAACAAAGGCCACTTCGAGAGTATCTCTCTTAAAGACTTTCACATCCGTTAGTCCAAAAAGTGTATCATAACCAACAGAAGCTAATTGGCGAACAAAAAGCAAATGGTATTTAAGGGATTGGACAAGCATGGCATTTGCAAGAGACATGTCATTTGTGATAGCCACCTTGCCCAACCCGAGTACCTGTCCTTTTGAACCTCCACCAAACATAATGCCCATGCATGGTTGAATAGCTTCCATGAAATCATAGAGCAATTTTCTATCTCCGATCATATGATTGGTACATCCACTATCAATCACCCATTTTACTCCAGCGGAGAAGGCAACATACACACAATTATGACTTGGTTAGAGGAACCCATTTTGCAATGGGACCTCTCAAGTTAGTCACAAGGGTCTTAGGGACCCAAATAGCATAGAATCAGAAGGCATTTCGAGCACCAACAAATTTTGCATAAACTTCTCCATCCTTAGTCTTACGAAGTACATAGGATGGAGGCATGAACTATTTTGGCTTGTTGAGAGTGGGCATGCCCCTTGTGGCCTTCCCACTAACAACCTTACCTTTCTCCTTGTGCCCTTCTCGTACAAATGTTTCCTTTAGATGGGTTGTGCACTTTTGTGAGGACATCTTCTTCTTGCTTGTGCTTGGCTCAAACCCGAGTCCCTCTTTGGAAAACACCTCATTGTGTTGGCTCAATACCTCATTAAGGTTCTTTTGCCCTTGAGCACATGTCATGAGTCCTTTCTCGATTTGAGCCTTGAGAAAACAATTTTCCTCAAGAATAGATGCTAGATCACTACTAGAGTTAGTAGTACAAGCATCAACATTGATAATAGGAGAAGAGTAAGCCTTGGCTAGAGTTCCAAGATAAGTAAGTTTGAGCGTCTCAAAACTCTTTGTAAGAAGGGTGAGCTCATCTTCCTTAGTCTTGAGGTACATGGATAGAAGCTCACAATCCTTAGAGAGAGAAGCATGAGACTTCACAAGCTTACTTTTATCATTCATCAACTCCTCGCAAGAGTCAATAGCCTTTTTCAAGGAGGCAAGATCTTTAGTATGAACATCAATGTTTGCACCAATTTTTAAGCATAGTTCATCATTTTGTGCTTCTTCATATTGGACTTTCCGCTCAAGGATTTCACATTTTTCCTTTTCCTCGGTGATGAGGGTTTCGAGTTCCTTAATGGTGATGGTGTGCTTACTCACCATCTCCATAAGCATACGAAACATAGTGAGCTTATTTCCTTTGAGGGAGCACATGAACTTATTAAGTTTAGCAAGCATAGGATCATCTAGATCATCATCCTCATAACTATCCTCCGCATCAAGATACTCATCACTAGGAGTAGACGGAGTGAAAAGAGGAGGATTTGATCGTGGGGTTACCTTGACCTTGTCAGGAGTGCTTTGATCCTCTCCATCTACCACGGCCTTTGCCATTAGACACTTGCGAGCGTTGCCATTGTAGTCTTTTATGTAGTTGTAGGTGACCACATCACCACTCTTGTTCACTAACCACAAAGTGTTTTGAGAGTCTTGAGAAACTCCAGCAACACCACTAACATCATCCGGATCAGATTCTTCTTGAGCAACCATTGCTTTCCCATCTCTCTTCTTGAGCTTGGAGTTCAAAGGATTTGGCAACTTCTTCTTGGGAAAAATATTGGGAAACCTTGGTTTATCCTCTCTCTTCTCATAGGGGCTCTCATTTGACAAGTGGTTGGTTTCTTCACAGTTGTAGCATTTTCTTACTTTCTTCTTTTGAAATCTTCCCTTGAATTTTCCCGCGCTAAACTTCTTGACAAAGAGAGCCATGTCTTCATATGAAGGGCCCTCATCGAATTCAATCTCATCACCATCTTCATCATCATCATCATCTTCTTCTTCTTCACTTTGCTCATCTTCACATACATGTTTGGCCTTCAATGCAAGATTGATCTTTGATGTTGGAGTACCATGCATGGCAAGATGTTTTGTGGCATTTGCCTTTGACTTTTCAAATAGTTGGAAGGTGGATATGATGTCATCTGTAGTCATTTCCTTGAAGGCATGGTGTTGTCTTATGTCCCACACCATTTGATGGTGATATGGGGCAAGAGCATGAAGCAACTTATCCACAAGGAATCGCTTAGTCATGTTGAATCCATCTTGTGTCTGGAGGAAATATGCCCTAGAGGCAATAATAAAGTTATTATTTATTTCCTCATATCATGATAAATGTTTATTATTCATGCTATAATTGTATTAACCGGAAACATGATGCATGTGTGAATACATAGACAAACTTAATGTCACTAGTATGCCTCTACTTGACTAGCTCATTAATCACTGATGGTTATGTTTCCTAACCATAGACATGTGTTGTCATTTGATTAACAGGATCACATCGTTAGGAGAATGATGTGATTGACTTAACCCATTACGTAGTCCCGGATGAGATTACGGACATGACGAGGAGTCTCGAAATGGTCGAGACATGAAGATTGATATATTGGAAGCCTATATTTGGATATCGGAAGTGTTCCGGGTGAAATCAGGATTTTACCGGAGTACCGGGAGGTTACCGGAAGCCCCTAGGGGCTTAACGGGCCTACATGGGCCCTAGTGAAGAGGAGGAGAGGAGGCAAGGGCTGGGCCGCGCGCCCCTCCCCCCTAGTCTGAATAGGACAAGGAGAGGGGGGCGGCGCCCCCCTTTCCTTCCTCTCTCCCTCCTCCTTTCCCCCTTCTCCTACTCCAACTAGGAAAGAAGGGAGTCCTACTCCCGGTGGGAGTAGGACTCCCCTTGGCGCGCCCCTCCTTGGCCGGCCGCCCCCTCCCCCTTGGCTCCTTTATATACGGGGGCAGGGGGCACCTCTAGACATAACAATTGATCTCTTGATCTCTTAGCCGTGTGCGGTTCCCCCCTCCACCATAGTCCTCGATAATATTGTAGCGGTGCTTACGCGAAGCCCTGCGACGGTAGAACATCAAGATCATCACCACGTCGTCGTGCTGACGGAACTCTTCCCCGACATTCTGCTGGATCGGAGTCCGGGGATCGTCATCGAGCTGAACGTGTGCTAGAACTCGGAGGTGCCGTAGTTTCGGTGCTTGATCGGTCGGGCCGTGAAGACGTATGACTACATCAACCGCGTTGTTAACGCTTCCACTTTCGGTCTACGAGGGTACGTGGACAACACTCTCCCCTCTCGTTGCTGTGCGTAGGAATTTTTTTGAAATTACTACGTTCCCCAACAGTGGCATCTGAGCCTGGTTTTATGCGTAGATGTCATATGCACGAGTAGAACACAAGTGAGTTGTGGGCGATACAAGTCATACTGCTTACCAGCATGTCATACTTTGGTTCAGCGGCATTGTGAGATGAAGCGGCCCGGACCGACATTACGCGTACGCTTACGCGAGACTGGTTTCAGCGTTACGAGCACTCGTTGCTTAAAGGTGACCGACGGGTGTCTGTCTCTCTCACTTTAGTTGAACCAAGTGTGGCTACGCCCGGTCCTTGCGAAGGTTAAAACAACACTAACTTGACGAGCTATCGTTGTGGTTTTGATGCGTAGGTAAGAACGGTTCTTGCTCAGCCCGTAGCAGCCACGTAAAATTTGCAACAACAAAGTAGAGGACGTCTAACTTGTTTTTGCAGGGCATGTTGTGATGTGATATGGTCAAGACGTGATGCTATATTTTATTGTATGAGATGATCATGTTTTGTAACCGAGTTATCGGCAATCTGGCGGAGCCATGTGGTTGTCGCTTTATTGTATGAAATGCAACGCTCTGTAATTGCTTTACTTTATCACTAAGCGGTAGCGATAGTCGTAGAAGCAATAGATGGCGTAACGACAATGATGCTACGATGGAGATCAAGGTGTCGCGCTGGTGACGATGGTGATCATGACGGTGCTTCGGAGATGGAGATCACAGGCACAAGATGATGATGGCCATATCATATCAGTTATATTGATTGCATGTGATGTTTATCCTTTATGCATCTTATCTTGCTTTGATTGACGGTAGCATTTTAAGATGATATCTCACTAAAATTATCAAGAAGTGTTCTCCCTGAGTATGCACCATTGCAAAAGTTCTTCGTGCTGAGACACCACGTGATGATCGGGTGTGATTGGCTCTACGTTCAAATACAACGAGTGCAAAACAGTTGCACACGCGGAATACTCAGGTTAAACTTGACGAGCCTAGCATATACAAGTATGGCCTCAGAACACGAAGACCGAAAGGTCGAACATGAATCATATAGTAGATATGATCAACATAGATGTTCACCATTGAAACTACTCCATCTCACGTGATGATCGGACATGGTTTAGTTGATTTGGATCACGTGATCACTTAGATGACTAGAGAGATGTCTGTCTAGGTGGGAGTTCTTAAGTAATATGATTAATTGAACTTGAATTTATCATGAACTTAGTACCTGATAGTATTTTGCTTGTCTATGTTGGTTGTAGATAGATGGCTCGTGTTGTTGTTCCGTTGAATTTTAATGTGTTCCTTGAGAAAGCTAAGTTGAAAGATGATGGTAGCAATTACACGGACTGGGTCCGTAACTTGAGGATTATCCTCATTGCTGCACAAAAGAATTACGTCCTGGAAGCACCGCTGGGTGCCAAGCCTGCTGCAGATGCAACTGACGATGTTAAGAACGTCTGGCAGAGCAAAGCTGATGACTACTCGATAGTTCAGTGTGCCATGCTTTACGGCTTGGAACCGGGTCTTCAACAACGTTTTGAACGCCATGGAGCATATGAGATGTTCCAGGAGTTGAAGTTAATATTTCAAGCAAATGCCCGGATTGAGAGATATGAAGTCTCCAATAAGTTCTATAGCTGTAAGATGGAGGAGAATAGTTCTGTCAGTGAACACATACTCAAAATGTCAGGGTATAATAATCACGTGATTCAACTGGGAGTTAATCTTCTTGATGATAGTGTCATTGATAGAATTCTCCAATCACTGCCACCAAGCTACAAGAGCTTCGTGATGAACTATAATATGCAAGGGATGGACAAGACTATTCCCGAGCTCTTCGCAATGGTAAAAGCTGCGGAGGTAGAAATCAAGAAGGAGCATCAAGTGTTGATGGTCAATAAGACCACCAGTTTCAAGAAAAAGGGTAAAGGGAAGAAGAAGGGGTACTTCAAGAAGAACAACAAGCAAGTTCTTTGCTCAAGAGAAGAAACCCAAATCTGGACCTAAGCACGAGGCGAGTGCTTCTCCGCAAGCGATGGACCTTTGGAAGCGGAATCGCCCCAAGTATTTGGCGGAGAAGGATGGCAAGGTGAACAAAGGTATATGTGATATACATGTTATTGATGTGTACCTTACTAATGCTCATAGTAGCACTGTGTATTTGATCTTGGTTACATTGCTAATATTTGCAACTCAAAGCAGGACTACGGATTAAGAGAAGATTGGCTAAGGGCGAGGTGACGATGCGCGTGGGAAATGGTTCCAAAGTCGATGTGATCGCGATCGGCACGCTACCTCTACATCTACCATCGGGATTAGTTTTAGACCTAAATAATTGTTATTTGGTGCCAGCGTTGAGCATGAACATTATATCTGGATCTTGTTTGATGCGAGATGGTTATTCATTTAAATCATAGAATAATGGTTGTTCTATTTATATGAGTAATATCTTTTATGGTCATGCACCTTTGAAGAGTGGTCTATTTTTATTAAATCTCGATAGTAGTGATACACATATTCATAATGTTGAAGCCAAAAGATGCAGAGTTGATAATGATAGTGCAACTTATTTGTGGCACTGCCGTTTGGGTCATATCAGTGTAAAGCGCATGAAGAAACTCCATACTGATGGACTTCTGGAATCACTTGATTATGAATCACTTGGTACTTGCGAACCGTGCCTTATGGGCAAGATGACTAAAACGCCATTCTCCGGAACTATGGAGCGAGCAACTGGTTTGTTGGAAATCATACATACTGATGTATGTGGTCCAATTAATATTGAGGCTCGCGGCGGGTATCGCTATTTTCTCACCTTCACAGATGATTTGAGCAGATATGAGTATATCTACTTGATGAAACACAAGTCTGAAACATTTGAAAAGTTCAAAGAATTTCAGAGTGAAGTGGGAAATCATCGTAACAAGAAAATAAAATTTCTATAATCTGATCGTGGAGGAGAATATTTGAGTTATGAGTTTGGTTTACATTTGAAACAATGCGGAATAGTTTTGCAACTCACGCCACCAGGAACACCACAACGAAATGGTGTGTCCGAACATCGTAATCGTACTTTACTAGATATGGTGCGATCTATGATGTCTCTTACTGATTTACCACTATCGTTTTGGGGTTATGCTTTAGAGACGGCCGCATTCACGTTAAATAGGGCACCATCAAAATCCGTTGAGACGACGCCTTATGAACTGTGGTTTGGCAAGAAACCAAAGTTGTCGTTTCTTAAAGTTTGGGGCTGCGATGCTTATGTGAAGAAACTTCAACCAGATAAGCTCGAACCCAAATCAAAGAAATGTGTCTTCATAGGATACCCAAAAGAGACTATTGGGTACACCTTCTATCACAGATCTGAGGCCAAGATTTTTGTTGCTAAATTCAGATCCTTTCTAGAGAAGGAGTTTCTCTCGAAAGAAGTGAGTAGGAGGAAAGTAGAACTTGATGAGGTAACTATACCTGCTCCCTTATTTGAAAGTAGTTCATCACAAGAACCAGTTCCTGTGACAACTACACCAATCAGTGAGGAAGCTAATGATATTGATCATGAAACTTCATATCAAGTTACTAATGAACCTCGTAGGTCTACCAGAGTAAGATCCGCACCAGAGTGGTACGGTAATCCTATTCTGGAAGTCATGTTACTTGACCATGGCGAACCTACGAACTATGAGGAAACAATGATGAGCCCAGATTCCGCAAAATGGCTTGAGTCATGAAATCTGAGATGGGATCCATGTATGAGAACAAAGTATGGACTTTGGTTGACTTGCCCGATGATCGGCAAGCCATCGAGAATAAATGGATCTTCAAGAAGAACACTGGCGCTGATGGTAATATAACTATCTACAAAGCTCGACTTGTTGCGAAAGGTTTTCGACAAGTTCAAGGGGTTGACTACAATGAGACTTTCTCACCCGTAGCGATGCTTAAGTCTGTTCGAATCATGTTAGCAATTGCCGCATTTTATGATTATGAAATTTGGCAAATGAATGTCAAAACTGCATTCCTGAATGGATTTCTGGAAGAAGAGTTGTATATGATGCAGCCGAAAGGTTTTGTCGATCCTAAAGGTGCTAACAAAGTGTGCAAGCTCCAGCGATCCATTTATGGAGTGGTGCAAGCATCTCGGAGTTGGAATAAATGCTTTGATAGTGTGATCAAAGCATATGGTTTTATCTGAGACTTTTGAGAAGCTCAGATTTACAAGAAAGTGAGTGGGAGCTCAGTAGCATTTCTGATATTATATGTAGATGACATATTGTTAATTGGAAATGATATAAAATTTCTGGATAGCATAAAAGGATACTTGAATAAAAGTTTTTCGGTGAAAGACCTCGGTGAAGCTGCTTACATATTGGGCATCAAGACCTATAGAGATAGATCAAGACACTTGATTGGACTTTCACAAAGCACATACCTTGATAAAGTTTTGAAAAAGTTCAAAATGGATCAGGCAAAGAAAGGATTCTTGCCTGTATTACAAGGTGTCAAGTTGAGTCAGACTCAATGCCCAACCATAGCAGAAGATAGAGAGAAAATGAAAGAAGTTCCCTATGCTTCAGCCATAGGCTCTATCATGTATGCAATGTTGTGTACGGACACGATGTATGCTTAGCAATAAGTTTGGCGGGGAGATACCAAAGTAATCCAGAGTGGATCATCGAAAGCGGTCAAGAATATCTGAAATACGAAAAGGACTAAGGATATGTTTTCGTTTATGGAGGTGACAAAGAGCTAGTCGTAAATGGTTACGTCGATGCAAGCTTTGACACCGATCCGACGATTCTAAATCGCAAACCGGATACGTGTTTATATTGAGCAGTGGAGCTGTCGGTTGGTGCGATTCTAAACAAAGCATCGTGGCGGGATCTACATGCGAAGTGGAGTACATAGTTGCTTGAAGCAAAGAAATGAAGGATGCGGATGAAAGAGTTCATTTCCGATCTAGGTGTCATACCTAGTGCATCGGGACCAATGAAGATCTTCTGTGACAATACTGGTGCAATTGCCGTGGCAAAGGAATCCAGATTTCACAAGAGGACCAAGCACATCAAGAGACGCTTCAATTCCATCCGGGACCAAGTCCAGGTGGGAGACATAGAGATTTGCAAGATACATACGTATCTGAATGTGTAACATCCCAAATTTACAATTTGGCATGTTATACATAGATCATCCATGCATATCATATTTTATTGCTTTTTCGTTTGCAATCCTCGAAATCCTAAGCAACTCAAGGACCTTCGGAGAGAGTTGGGGATTTTCTAATTTTCACATTTGAATTTTATCAAATAGTGAAGACGAGGATTTGATTTTAATTATTTTCTCTCCGGAAAATATTTCATTTAAAAATATTAAATGAGGGGAGATAATATGACTTCTCCAAAATAATTGAAATATCGGAGGAAAAATGTTAAAATCATTTTTCGGGATTTTATTTGAATTTATTTCGGGATTTTATTGCTCCTAGAAAAATGTTGCATATTTTAAAAATTGCATTTTAGGGGCCAAGAAAAGTTCATCCTGTTCTAAATATTTTATTTAGACGGAGAAAACTTGTTTTGGAATTTTTAGATTTTTATTTATTTTTCTAGGAATTTTTCTTCGACGGAATGTTAAAAAAATCTACCGACCGGGTCAAGGCCCACCGAAAGCAGGCCGGCCCAGCCCGCCCGCCGCTTTTCCCGTCTCGCGCCGTGCGCCCAAGACGGACGCCGAGGGCGTAAGTCCGAGCCGACTCCACCCGGCGCCCTCGCCCCAAGCCAGCCCCGCCCCACCTATAAAGCCGCCTTCGCAAGATCGCCACCACCACCGCCAGAACCCGCCGCCGCCGCTGCCGCAACCGCTTGCCCGAGCCGCCAAGCAGCCCTGCCCCCGCCGCCACAAGCCCGCCGGAGCCGCCGCCTCGCCGGACGAGCCGCCGGAGGTACCCGATCCCCGCCGCCAGTTTTCCTAAATAAACCCTCAGTTTTTTTTGAAAACCCTAGATCGTTTTTTTTCTAGATCGGTTTATTTTATTTTTTTCGGTTTATTTACTTAGCGAACGTCCGTTTGTCCGTTCGTCTTAACGAACGCGTTCTCTGTTTAGTTTCTGTTAACGAACGTTCGTTCGTTTAGCAGTTCGTCATTTTTCTTTTATTGGATTTATTCCGCGATTATTCTGATCGCGATTTCTGATCCGATTTTCAAACCTGTTTATCTTTTCGCTCGTTTATCGGAATCAGGCGATTCAAGCGCCTGGAGTTTCATCTCGAAACCCTCTTTCCGAATAATCAACTCAAACAAGATTTTTCTTCTGTAAAATTTGACTTAGATCGAGAATAGCAAAACGAAGTTGTTTCTATTGCCGTTTGAGTTTCGTTGCTTTGTTTGATTTGATTCTTTTTGCCAACCGGAGTTCTTAAGTTGAACTCTCCGGTCAGACTCTTTTATTTGGAGTTCTACTTGTGCATCTTTGATTGTTGCTTATGTATGTTATTGTTTGCTTGCGCTAGAATTTCCGGAGTGCGAAGCGTGTTACTACGAGTCTCTAGGATACCCGGATCGTCAGCAAGGCAAGTAACACTTTGATCATATCCCTTTCATACCCAGTTTTTACGCATTAGTTTCAATCCTCAAACATTGCATGATTAGGATGCCTTAACATGTGGGTATTGGGAAGTAGTTGATGAGGTAGAACCTATTGCCCTGTTTATTATCAAACCCTCGGGAGTTACTTCTACGTTATGCTTATATTGCCATGCTATGCTCGTAGACGTGGATTGGGTTTGAGTGATATCCATGACAGATGTGAGATTGATAATTAATGGTTTACTTAAGGTAGCAACTTTAATACACATCGGGTGGATTGAGGCACCGGGTTACCGGTGATTACTGTTTTATTTTTGGAAATCCGGGGTTACCGTGTGATTCTCCTATGGACCGCCACCTGTGCTCAAAGGAATCGAGTCTATTCATGCTAGAAACTTCCGTGTGCAGCCGCAAGCTATTATGGGCTCTAGCATAGTTTGAGTAAGTTGCGTGAAGCTCTTGAAGAGGTGGATCACAGGTAGTGGGTTTGTAGGTTTGGTATGGTGCCTTGGGAGTAGAGAGTTAATGCTTCAAAGATCGTGTCTCGGTCATCCGTCTCTCAAACACCATGTAGTGCGAGAATCAACGGAGGCGATCGAGTCTTATGGGAAAAGTCGCAAACCTCCGCAAAGTGTACAATCTAATCATGGTTAGCCGTGTCCCCGGTTATGGACAATTCTGAGTATCTAGTACTTGAGTATTCGCATGTATCTCAACACTCTTAAACTAATATTGCTGGGTTGTTAACTACTTTTAATTGGGATCATTGAGTTGGGGTTTACCTTCTCAAATGATGTTTCAACTACCATGATAGTTAAATTAAACTGATTCCTTTGTAGTAGGGAAAAATTGGCTTTTCGCAAAAACTGTAACCATAGAGCTTTCCACCAGCCAAATATGCATGTAGTAGTAGTATCATTCTGTAACCATTGGCTCTTTTGTGTTACATTGCCAGCATATTCCATGTGCTGACCCGTTCTCGGGCTGCAACGTATTATGTTGCGAGATTTTTTAGACGAGGAGTAAGGTTAAGTAGAGGTCGTTGCCGTGCAGCTTCGATTATGCCGTTGGAGTTGATGGATTCACTTTATTTTCCAAGCCTTCCGCTGTTATCGCATTAGATGGCCTTAAGCCATATTATTGTAATAGGTTCTCTTTGGAGACATTCGATGTAATAAGTGTGTGATTGCTACTCTGTTATAAATCCTTGAATCTTGTGTGGTGTCAAGATTCTTGATCCAGGGATGACACCTGAGCACAGAGACTTGACCATCTGAGGTCGGGTCGCTACAAGATGGTATCAGAGCACACGCTGAGTGTAGGACACGACCACTAAGATAAACCATAGGTCACACTCTCTTCTCATTTCTGACTCCTCTTCTCTTTCCACTCTTTAGTATGAAGGAGATGAAGACCTAGTTCGCACAACCGGATGAAGACACACCTTTTGGAC
Source organism: Aegilops speltoides (assembly GCA_021437245.1). Taxonomy (NCBI): domain Eukaryota; kingdom Viridiplantae; phylum Streptophyta; class Magnoliopsida; order Poales; family Poaceae; genus Aegilops; species Aegilops speltoides. The sequence continues at coordinate 88,925,707 of CM038143.1, read as the reverse complement.
GCCACTTGAAGGAAGTCACTAGGTACTTGAATATTGGAATACCAAGCTTCACTGGGACGAACAACGCCACACTACTGGAAGAAGAGCGATGGATGATTCAAGTACGAGTTCCAGGAAGGACGTTCTCGCCAAATTCTAAACCCATAGAGTTTTCTTTCGAAGCACCCACTTGGAGCCTTGGCAAGAGTATGGCAACTCATATTACCATGGGACGCATTGGAGAAATCTACAACAAAGAGCTAGAGGATACCACCTATCAAATATGTGGGCGCCGAGATGAACAACGGGAGATGATCAGCACCAGGAAGGATAGATCTGTCGCAGCCTTTATCCAGGAGCAAAACCAGCACATTCGATGTCAGGAGAACCAGATGTGCGCAGACATGATCGAGTTGAAGAAGGCGAAGACCAGGATCATCGAGCTGGAGGAAGAACTTAAGTTCACACGCGATGGATATGAGGAGGAAATCAAGATGCTATTGGAGAAGAATGACGACCTAGTCGAGAAGATCGGAATTTTCATGGGAGGACCAGTTCCGAGAGAAGACCCCATTCGTTCGGACAACTACATCATCATCGACGACACTGATTCAGATTCAAGTGATGATGATTACGAAGACGAAGCTGGAGCAGACATCATGGAGTCTTCCACCGATCAAAATTTCTAGATGACCACCATATGATAATAGTATTTCCCCCATGTAACTAGTAGTAGTGAGCACTTTTGTGATAGTCCTAGACCCTTTTTTATGCCCTTGCTTGTGTGATTGAATGAATGCTTGTGTTTGCCTCATATACATATGGGTAGTGTTTCCCCCTAGATCTTTTCTATTCTAAATCTCTTCCATCTAAACCCATCGATGCCTCAGGAGAGACCCGAGTTTGTTTTCCCTTTGGAGATCACCCAGTTGATCCAGCACAGAATGCCCGATGCGGTTGTTAGTTCGAACTGTGGCAATGCCAATAACAACAATGCCAACAACAACAACCCGCCGCGATGGATAACCTCGCCCGTTTCTTAAGGTTACTGCCGTCGGTGTTCTCCAAAGAGCATCGAGCCAATAGTTGCGAGATGATTGGCTCGTCGTATTGGAAGGAGTTAACCACGCCGGATGCACAGATGATGAGAAGGTGCGTTTTGCCGCACACCAACTAGATGGACCTGCAGCAGCATGGTGGGAGAATTTCACAACCACCTATCCTATCGACATTGTCACATGGGCTCAGTTTCAGCAGGCTTTTCGCACTGGCCATGTCTCGACTAGAGCTATGCAGATGAAGAAGCGTGAGTTTCGCAACCTACGCCAGGGGAATCGTATTGTTGGTCAGTACGTGGATGAGTTTAGCAAGTTGTCGCGTTATGCCCCTGATGATGTGGCCACAGATGCCGCGAAGCAGGAGAAGTTTATGGAAGGGCTGAATGATGAGATGAGTATGCAGTTGATGGTAGCAACCTTCAACAACTACCAGGAGTTGGTAGATAAGGCCCTGATGATTGAAGGGAAGCAGCAGCAGATTGATAATCGTAAGAGGAAGTATGGACAAGGAAAATACAATTCAGGAGCTCACCAGAAGCCTCGTTTGACCCCAAACTCAGGAGGACTTGTTCATAACCATGGAGGACATAACCATGCTGGAGGAGGATCACATAACCATAATGGTGCGAAGAATGGGAATGGGAATGGAGCCAACAATAATCAGAACCGCTCTAACCCATCTACACCCGCAAAGAGAGACTTAAGCCAAGTTGTTTGCTACAAGTGCGGGAAGACAAGGCACTATGCCAATGACTGCTCTGACGGAAAGAATGGGAATGGAAACGGGAGCGCAGGGAAGAAGCCCAATCCATTCAACAAAGGACAAGTGAACCACGTTAACGTGGAGGAGGTTGAAGAGCAGCCGGGCGCGGTAATAGGTAAGTTTTTGGTTCAGTCATTTACCGCTATTGTTCTTTTCGATACTGGTGCATCACATTCATACATATCAAGTGGATTTGTGGAAAAGTTTAAGTTGCCAACCCAAACCCTTAGGACACCCCTCTTAGTGAGCTCGTCGGGATCAGAGTACATGGCTAGTAGATGGTGCACCCAGATACCCCTAATCATTGGGACACACGTATTTCCGTCTGACCTAATTATCTTGGAGTCGCAAGGATTGGATGTGATATTAGGTATGGACTGGATGTCAAAGTATGAAGGAAGTATTGACTGTGCTAGTAAGTCGATTTATCTTACCACCCCAGAGGGAACAAGGATTAAGTATGTATCTAGGCATGTGCCTAGGAGGAGCTATAAGCGCCCTCACGGGAGTTATGCAGAGGAAGTACAGTAGTAAAGGATTTTCCGGATGTTTTCCCCGAAGAGTTACCTGGTATGCCACCAGACAGAGACATTGAGTTTTTGATAGAGCTATTGCCAGGAACAGGACCGATATCTAAGAGATCCTATCGGATGCCAGCAAATGATCTGGAAGAAATTAAGAAGCAGATTAAGGAGTTGTTGGAGAAAGGTTACATTCGTAGAAGCTCGTCACCTTGGGGAGCCCCAGTACTTTTGGTGGAGAAGAAGGATAAATCCCTAAGGATGGTTGTTGACTATCGAGCTCTAAACAAAGTAACAATAAAGAACAAGTATCCCTTACCAATGATCAACGATCTGTTTGATCAGTTACAAGGAGCTAAGGTGTTTTCGAAGATTGATCTGCGATCACGATACCATCAGTTGAAGATCCGAGAGAAGGATATACCCAAGACCGCGTTTACCACTCGGTATGGATTATACGAGTATACGGTCATGTCATTTGGACTGACTAACGCCCCTGCCTATTTCATGAGTATGATGAATAAGGTATTCATGGAGTATTTGGACAAGTTTGTCGTGGTATTCATTGATGACATTATGATATACTCGAAGAACGAAGAAGAGCACGCAGAACACTTGCGTTTGGTTCTCGAGAAACTCAGGGAACACCAGTTATATGCCAAATTCAGCAAGTGCGAGTTTTGGTTGAAGGAAGTTGGATTTCTTGGGCATGTTATATCAGGAGAGGGTATAGCAATAGATCCCAGTAAGGTTCAGTCGGTCACTGAATTGTTGGCACCCACTTCAGTTGGCGAGATCCGCAGTTTTCTTGGACTGGCAGGATATTATCGGAGATTCATTGAGAATTTTTCCAAGATTGCTAAACCAATGACGGAATTGCTAAAGAAGGATACTAAGTTCAAATGGACGGAGGAGTGCGAGACAAGTTTTCAAGAGCTGAAGGAGCGATTGACTACAGCCCCAGTGCTGACTTTGCCAGATATACATAAGGAGTTTCAAGTGTATTGTGATGCCTCTCGCTTGGGACTTGGATGTGTGCTTATGCAGGAAGGAAAAGTTGTTTCGTATGCCTCACGACAACTGAAGCCACACGAGTTGAACTATGCCACGCATGATTTGGAGTTAGCAGCCGTGGTGCATGCACTAAAAACCTGGAGACATTATCTTATTGGAAACCGTTGTGATGTGTACACGGATCATAAGATCTTGAAGTACATTTTGACACAGAAGGAGTTGAACCTCAGGCAGAGGAGATGGTTGGAACTTATAAAGGATTACGACATGAAGCTACACTACCATCCAGGAAAAGCCAATGTCGTAGCAGATGCCTTGAGCCGGAAGAGTTATGCTAATGTTCTTGTGAGCAAGGGAATGCCAAAGGAATTAGCTGCAGAGATCATGGAACTACGTTTGGAGATTGTTCCAAGAGGATTTCTTGCAACAATGGAGGTTCAGTCGACGTTGTTGGACAAGATTCGAGAAGCTCAGAAGGAAGACAAAGAGATTGCTGAGATAAGAGAGAGGATGGGCGAAGGTAAAGCCAAAGGTTTTCGCGAGGATGAGCACGATACCTTATGGTTTGAGGACCGAATTTATGTGCCCAACAATTCGGAGATCAGGAAGTTGATACTTCAGGAGGCCCATGACTCACCATACTTGATTCACCCCGGAAACACCAAGATGTACTTGGACTTGAAGGAACGTTTCTGGTGGACTGGAATGAAGAAGGACATTGCCGAGTATGTAGCCGTATGTGATGTATGTCAGAGAGTAAAGGCAGAACATCAGAAGCCAGCCGGACTATTACAGCCTATGCCAATACCCGAATGGAAGTGGGACAAACTTGGTATGGATTTTATTGCGGATTACCCGTAACCAAGGCGGGATATGATTCTATATGGGTAGTTGTGGATCGATTGACTAAGGTAGCTCATTTCATCCGGTGAAAACAACGTATACAAGTGCAAAGTGGCCAAGATATATATGACCAGGATCGCATGTTTACATGGAGTTCAAGGAGCATCGTGTCGATAGAGGAACCGGTTTACTTCAAAGTTTTGGCATCAGTTACACGGACTTTGGGAACCCGATTGGAGTTGAGACAACTTTTCACCCATGAGCATGATGGGCGACAGAGAGAGTCAATCAGATTTTGGAGGATATGTTGAGAGCCTGTGCGCTAGATTATGGATCTAGTTGGGATGACAATTTGCCGTACGCAGAGTTTTCTTACAACAACAGTTACCAGGCCAGTTTGAAGATGGCACCATTCGAAGCTCTGTATGGACGCAGATGTAGAACACCATTGATGTGGGACGAGGTAGGAGACCGTCAGTTGTTTGGACCAGATTTGATCAAGGAATCAGAGGAGAAGGTTAAACTGATCAGAGACAGACTAAAGATTGCTCAGTCCAGACAGAAGAGTTACGCAGATTCAAAATGCAAGGAAGTAACTTATGAAGTTGGAGATAGAGCCTATCTAAAAGTATCGCCCTTGAGGGGAGTAAAACGATTTGGAGTTAAGGGAAAGTTAACCCCGAGATTTGTAGGACCGTATCGTATTTTGGAACGGATGGGAGAAGTTGCCTACAAGCTGGAGTTACCAGAAGGATTGTTAGGAGTTCACGATGTGTTTCACGTATCACAGCTGAAGAAGTGCCATGCTGAGATGGCCGATACACCATTGAATGATACAGTACCGTTGGAGGCGATTCAGCTGGATAATAATCTGACTTATGAGGAGAAGCCAGTTAAGATTCTTGAGTTTGATAGCCGAGTCACTCGCAACAAGGTGATCAAGTTTTGCAAAGTTCAGTGGAGTCATCATTCTGAGGAGGAAGCCACCTGGGAGGGAGAAGAGGACATTCGCAGAGACCATCCGCACCTATTTTCTAGCCAACCCGAATATCGAGGGCGAGATTCATCTTAAGGGGGGTAGGTTTGTAACATCCCAAATTTACAATTTGGCATGTTATACATAGATCATCCATGCATATCATATTTTATTGCTTTTTCGTTTGCAATCCTCGAAATCCTAAGCAACTCAAGGACCTTCGGAGAGAGTTGGGGATTTTCTAATTTTCATATTTGAATTTTATCAAATAGTGAAGACGAGGATTTGATTTTAATTATTTTCTCTTCGGAAAATATTTCATTTAAAAATATTAAATGAGGGGAGATAATATGACTTCTCCAAAATAATTGAAATATCGGAGGAAAAATGTTAAAATCATTTTTCGGGATTTTATTTGAATTTATTTCGGGATTTTATTGCTCCTACAAAAATGTTGCATATTTTAAAAATTGTATTTTAGGAGCCAAGAAAAGTTCATCCTGTTCTAAATATTTTATTTAGACGGAGAAAACTTGTTTTGGAATTTTTAGTTTTTTATTTATTTTTCTAGGAATTTTTCTTCGGCGGAATGTTTAAAAAAATCTCGCGCGATCGGGCGAAGGCCACTGAGCCAAGCCGGCCCAGCCAGCCGCCGCCGCCTTCCTCACGTCTTGCGCCATGCACAGACAGACGCCGAGGGCGAAGTCCGAGCGGACTCCACCGGCGCCCTCGCCAAGCCAGCCCGCCCGCCCACCTATAAAGCCGCCGCCCGCCCACAAGATCGCCACCACCACCGCCCAGAACCGCCGCCACCGTCGCAGCAGCCAGCCATGCGCGCCGCCGCCGCCGCCGCGTCGCCGCCGCCACTTTCCGCCGCAGCAGCTCGCAGCCCGCCGCCGCCAAAGCCCGAGCCGCCGCCTCGCCGGACGAGCAGCCGGAGGTACCCGATCCCCGCCGCCGGTTTTCCTAAATAAACCCTCGGTTTTTTTGAAAACCCTAGATCGTTTTTTTCTAGATCGGTTTATTTTTTTCCGGTTTATTTACTTAGCGAACGTCCGTTCGTCTTAATGAACGCGTTCTTTGTTTAGTTTCTGTTAACGAACGTTCGTTCGTTTAGCAGTTCGTCGTTTTTCTTTTATTGGATTTATTCCGCGATTATTCCGATCACGATTTCTGATCCGATTATCAAACCTGTTTATCTTTTCGCTCGTTTATCGGAATCAGGCGATTCAAGCGCCTGGAGTTTCATCTCGGAACCCTCTTTCCGAATAATCAACTCGAACAAGATTTTTCTTCTGTAAAATTTGACTTAGATCCAGAATAGCAAAACGAAGTTGTTTCTATTGCCGTTTGAGTTTCGTTGCTTTGTTTGATTTGATTCTTTTTGCTAACCGGAGTTCTTAAGTTGAACTCTCCGGTCAGACTCTTTTATTTGGAGTTCTACTTGTGCATCTTTGATTGTTGCTTATGTATGTTATTGTTTGCTTGCGCTAGAATTTCCGGAGTGCGAAGCGTGTTACTACGAGTCTCTAGGATACCCGGATCGTCAGCAAGGCAAGTAACACTTTGATCATATCCCTTTAATACCCAGTTTTTACGCATTAGTTTCAATCCTCAAACATTGCATGATTAGGATGCCTTAACATGTGGGTATCGGGAAATAGTTGATGAGGTAGAACCTATTGCCCTGTTTATTATCAAACCCTCGGGAGTTACTTCTACGTTATGCTTATATTGCCATGCTATGCTCGTAGACGTGGATTGGGTTTGAGTGATATGCATGACAGATGTGAGATTGATAATTAATGGTTTACTTAAGGTGGCAACTTTAATACACATCTGGGTGGATTGAGGCACCTGGGGTTACCAGTGATTTCCTGTTTTATTTTTGGAAATCCCGGGGTTACTGTGGTGATTCTCCTATGGACCGCCACCAGTGCTCAAAGGAATCGAGTCTATTCATGCTAGAAACTTCCGTGTGCAGCCGCAAGCTATTATGGGCTCTAGCATAGTTTGAGTAAGTTGCGTGAAGCTCTTGAAGAGGTGGATCACAGGTAGTGGGTTTGTAGGTTTGGTATGGTCTGCCCGAGTAGAGAGTTAATGCTTACGAAGGCGTGTCTCGGTCATCCGTCTCTCAAACACCATGCGGTCGAGAATCAACGGAGGCGATCGAGTCTTATGGGAAAAGTGTGCAAACCTCTGCAGAGTGTACAATCTAATCATGGTTAGCCGTGTCCCCGGTTATGGACAATTCTGAGTATTTAGTACTTGAGTATTCGCATGTATCTCAACACTCTTAAACTAATATTGCTGGGTTGTTAACTACTTTTAATTGGGATCATTGAGTTGGGGTTTACCTTCTCAAATGATGTTTCAACTACCATGATAGTTAAATTAAACTGATTCCTTTGTAGTAGGGAAAAATTGGCTTTTTGCAAAAACTGTAACCATAGAGCTTTCCACCAGCCAAATATGCATGTAGTAGTAGTATCATTCTGTTATTGCTCTTTTGTGTTACATTGCCAGCATATTCCATGTCTTGACCCGTTCTCGCTGCAACGTATTATGTTGCGAGACTTTTCGACGAGGAGTAAGGTTAAGAGGTCGTTGCCGTGCAGCTCGATTATGCCGTTGGAGTTGATGGACTCACTTTATTTTCCAAGCCTTCATTGTTATCGCATTAGATGGCCTTAAGCCATATTATTGTAATAGGTTCTCTTTGGAGACATTCGATGTAATAAGTGTGTGATTGCTACTCTGTTATAAATCCTTGAAATCTTGTGTGGTGTCAAGATTCTCGATCCAGGATGACACCGAGCACGAGAGACTTGACCATCTCGAGGTCGGTCGCCATCGAACGTTGCGCACCGTTGACTAAGCCTCTTCCACGAGCAAAACATGATCAACACCAAGACTCCATGGGTGTTAGAATCATTCTTGTGTAATCTAGATTATTCACTCTAGTGCAAGTGGGAGACTGAAGGAAATATGCCCTAGAGGCAATAATAAAGTTATCATTTATTTCCTCATATCATGATAAATGTTTATTATTCATGCTATAATTGTATTAACCGAAAACATGATGCATGTGTGAATACATAGACAAACTTAATGTCACTAGTATGCCTCTACTTGACTAGCTCATTAAACAAAGATGGTTATGTTTCCTAACCATAGACGTGTGTTGTCATTTGATTAACGGGATCACATCATTAGGAGAATGATGTGATTGACTTGACCCATTTCGTTAGCTTAGCACTTGATCGTTTAGTATGTTGCTATTGCTTTCTTCATGACTTATACAAGTTCCCATAACTATGAGATTGTGCAACTCCCGTTTACCGGAGGAACACTTTGTGTGCTACCAAACGTCACAACGTAACTGGGTGATTATAAAGGAGCTCTACAGGTGTATCCAAAGGTACATGTTGAGTTGGTGTATTGCGAGATTAGGTTTTGTCACTCCGATTGTCGGAGAGGTATCTCTGGACCCTCTCGGTAATGCACATCACTATAAGCCTTGCAAGCAATGTAGCTAATGAGTTAGTTACGGAATGATGCATTACATAACGAGTAAAGAGACTTGCCGGTAACGAGATTGAACTAGGTATTGGATACCGATGATCGAATCTCGGGCAAGTAACATACCGATGACAAAGGGAACAACGTATATTGTTATGCGGTTTGACCGATAAAGATCTTCGTAGAATATGTAGGAGCCAATATGAGCATCCAGCTTCCGCTATTGGTTATTGACCGGAAACAGTTCTAGGTAATGTCTACATAGTTCTCGAACCCGTAGGGTCCGCACGCTTAAGGTTTTGATGACAGTTATATTATGAGTTTATGAGTTTTGATGTACCTAAGTTTGTTCCGAGTCCCGGATGAGATTACGGACATGACGAGGAGTCTCGAAATGGCCGAGACATGAAGATTGATATATTGGAAGCCTAGATTTGGATATCGGAAGTGTTCCGGGTGAAATCAGGATTTTCTCGAATCTTGGGAGGTTACCGGAACCCCCCGAGGGCTTAATGGGCCTACATGGGCCCTAGTGGAGAGGAGGAGAGGAGGCAAGGGCTGGGCCGCGCGCCCCTCCCCCCTAGTCCGAATAGGACAAGGAGAGGGGGGCGGCGCCCCCTTCCTTCTCTCTCCTCCTCCTTTCCCCTTCTCCTACTCCAACTAGGAAGAAGGAGTCCTACTCCGGTGGGAGTAGGACTCCCCTTGGCGCCTCCTCCTTGCCGGCCGCCCCTCCCCTTGGCTCCTTTATATACGAGGCAGGGGGCACCTCTAGACACAACAATTGATCTCTTGATCTCTTAGCCGTGTGCGGTTCCCCCTCCACCATAGACCTCGATAATATTGTAGCGGTGCTTAGGCGAAGCCCTGCGATGGTAGAACATCAAGATCGTCACCACGCCGTCGTGCTGACGGAACTCTTCCCCGACATTCTGCTGGATCGGAGTCCGGGGATCGTCATCAAGCTGAACGTGTGCTAGAACTCAGAGGTGCCGTAGTTTCGGTGCTTGATCGGTCGGGCCGTGAAGATGTACGACTACATCAACCGCGTTGTTCTAAACGCTTCCGCTTTCGGTCTACGAGGGTACGTGGACAACACTCTCCCCTCTCGTTGCTGTGGATAGGAAATTTTTTGAAATTACTACGTTCCCTAACAGTGGCATCCGAGCCTGGTTTTATGCGTAGATGTCATATGCATGAGTAGAACACAAGTGAGTTGTGGGCGATACAAGTCATACTGCTTACCAGCATGTCATACTTTGGTTCAGCGGCATTGTGAGATGAAGCGGCCCGGACCGACATTACGCGTACGCTTATGCGAGACTGGTTTCACCGTACGAGCACTCGTTGCTTAAAGGTGACCGACGGGTGTCTGTCTCTCTCACTTTAGTTGAACCGAGTGTGGCTACGCCCGGTCCTTGCGAAGGTTAAAACAACACTAACTTGACGAACTATCGTTGTGGTTTTGATGCGTAGGTAAGAACGGTTCTTGCTCAGCCCGTAGCAGCCACGTAAAATTTGCAACAACAAAGTAGAGGACGTCTAACTTGTTTTTGCAGGGCATGTTGTGATGTGATATGGTCAAGACGTGATGCTATATTTTATTGTATGAGATGATCATGTTTTGTAACCGAAGTTATCGGCAATGGCGAGAGCCATATGGTTGTCGCTTTATTGTATGAAATGCAAACGCCCTATAATTGCTTTACTTTATCACTAAGCGGTAGCGATAGTCGTAGAAGCAATAGATGGCGTAACGACAACGATGCTACGATGAAGATCAAGGTGTCGTGCCGGTGACGATGGCAGGGGGCACCTCTAGACACAGCAATTGATCTCTTGATCTCTTAGCCGTGTGCGGTTCCCCCCTCCACCATAGTCCTCTATAATATTGTAGCGGTGCTTAGGCGAAGCCCTGCGACGGTAGAACATCAAGATCGTCACCATGTCGTCGTGCTGACGGAACTCTTCCCCGACATTCTGCTGGATCGGAGTCCGGGGATCATCATCGAGCTGAACGTGTGCTAGAACTCGGAGGTGCCGTAGTTTTGGTGCTTGATCGGTCGGGCTGTGAAGACGTACGACTACATCAACTGCGTTGTTCTAAACGCTTCCGCTTTCGGTCTACGAGGGTACGAGGACAACACTCTCCCCTCTCATTGCTATGCATCACCATGATCTTGCGTGTGTGTAGGAATTTTTTTGAAATTACTTCGTTCCCCAACAGTTTCTTGTCACACTCACACGACTCAATGTCAGCGGTGAGAGTCATGAGACGCTCAAGGAGTTGATTGGGAGTTTCACCTTTCTCCATACAAAAGTTTTGCAATTTCCAGTTGGCAATTTCATATTGAGCACTCCGGAGGGTGGAGGTACCGGTCTTGGATCTTATAATGCTTTCCCGTAGTTCCTTGGCACTTGTGATGTGTATGAACGGTCTCCTTTGCTTTTCAACCATACCTCTCCTTGCACATGATTGCAGTGTCATTGAGATTCTTGTCATAAATTTCTCTTCGTGTAGGATTCTTTGGATCTACCACATGGTACCCATACTCCAAGATCTCCAGCATCTCATCGTTTCCATATCGAAGATGATCCTGCATAGCAACTCTCCACAAGGCAAAATTGAAAGTAGCATCAAGTAAAGGAGGTTTGCCTTGAGCATTATATTTCGGTTTCTCAACTTGGGGTCTTGCATAAAGCCAAGGAACACCGGAGTGATCATTGCTAGGAGGTTGTTGACCAAATGACGGAGCAGTCACAGTTGGCCTCGAAGTCGCACCACCCGAAAGTGGCGCAGGCACCGTGGTCAATGTGGCTAATCTCATTTGGACCAAGGCCTCGAGAGAAGCATCATGCTCCTCCTTTTGCTTAGTAAGGGCCCGTTCCAGATCCTCAGAAGTAAAGGACTTGACTTCGGAAGAAGCCTCGCCTTTATCCTTCGGATCTGCAACAAGGGGAGTCCCATCGGGGTTCATCTCGCTCTAGGGCGGTTAAGCCACAAGAATAGAGCACGAGGCTCTGATACCAATTGAAAGGATCGAGATGGACCTAGAGGGGGGGTTGAATAGGTACAATTACAAATTTTAATTATTACAAAGCAATTTTAGGCAATAATGCGGAATATGAGAGTGAACCTAACAATTGCAAGAGTAGTACTAAGTGCTAAGCAAGTAACACGAGTATGAAAGGAAGCAAGCACAATATGATATAAGTAAGTGCTAAGAGACAAGTAACCACAAGTAGAGAGTTAGGGTTAGGAATGACCGCAACTCATAGAGACGAGGATGTATGACGATGTTCACTTCCTTGGAGGGAAGCTACGTCACCGTTAGAGAGGTGGATGTTACCACGAAGGCACACCAACGCCATGAAGGCTCACCCTATTCTCCCTTTGAGACAACACCATGAAGGCGTTTCTCAACCACTAGTGGTAGACCTTGGGTTGGTCTCCAAACCCTCACAAACTTTTCCGGGGGTAATCACAAAGGTCGATTCCTCTCCAAAAGACTCCTACCGCCTAGGAGTCTCCAACCTCCAAGAGTAACAAGAACAATGTGGAAAAGCTCAAGACTTGCTCAAATCACGAACTCCTTTGGTGCAAAGAAGGAGAAGGAGTGGATCTATCACTTGATTGGACAACTTCTCTCAAATGCTCTCAAATCCCGTGGGGCTCTAAGATTTGGTGTGGAGGAGTGAGAGAGAGAGAGTGAAATGTGTTCTAGGGTTTGTTCAAAGTGAGTGGTCAGCCCTCTCCCGTGGGAAGAAGGGCTATATATAGTGTGAGCACAAATGTGGCTGTTGTAGCACAAGTGAATGGGCAGGCCGGACATCCGGGCAGGGTGGCCGGACATCCGGGCAGGGTGGCCGGACATCCGGGCTGGCGAGGCACTTGAAGAACAGAGGAGAAGCCTCGATAAAAACAGAGGGGCTGGACATCCGGGGCAAAGCCCGGATATCCGGCAATACGGGAAGGCCCGGACATCCGAGGCGAAGCCCGGACGTCCGGCAACAACATGCAAGCCTACTGGAGTCAGAATGACAGCTGTAAGCCGGACATCCGGGGAAAAGACCGGACATCCGGGGTGCAGCCCGGACATCCGGCGTGACCGTGCAGACTTACTGGTGTCTAAACAGCAGTGAGCCGGACATCCTGATGGCTGCCCGGACATCCGGCATGGGAGCAAAAAACATGTGCACGAAGGTATTTTTTGTGACCCTATGTTTTTATTGAAGCTAGGAATTATTGTAGCTTGAGCAAGTCTTTCACTAACCCTACCGATCCCCTCTTAATAGTGCGGGATCCTATACTTAGGAAAACAAATATGAAATCAATTTTTATGCTTCATCCTTGAGTAAAATCACGTTGTATGCTCTTGATCCACACACACTTCGATGAACCGGGGACTAACACCTGAGATTTACTTAACAACCATTGTTAGTCCCCTACATGTATATTGTCTTCAACATCAAAACATGATGTAAGGGCATGATTGCTCTTTCACTCACTACAAAAAAAATACACTTCCGTGATGATACGTGTTTGTCATAGTAGGTCGCGTTTTTTGTCATGCATGTACATGAATGACAAATTAATGACAGAATCAAGATAGTCATACCTGCGCTGTCGTAGAAGTGTTCCATGACATTACCAAAATTATCATCACGGAAGTGTCCACTTCCATGACGATAAATCGCGCGTCACAGAAGTGCTTTCGTCAAGGGTGATCGACACGTGGCATCCACCATAACGGAACGTCGTTAAGCTATCGGGTCGGGTTTTGGATCCGATAACCCGTTAACAGCCCCGACCAATGGGGATTTTCCATGTGTAAAATCATCATTGGCTGGAGGAAACACGTGTCGGCTCATCGCTAGGGCAGATGTCATCCACTCATTGGACGAAGGCGCCTATGATACGTCGACCGTGGCACGCCCAACAGAGGCCCATTCTTTGTGAAAAGGCCGACCCGTTTGACTTGGTCAAAAGGTGGCGGGCCGGCCCATGGAAAGCCTGTTAACGGCATGTTCGCATATAGCCCATTTACAGCCCACCAACCCAAGGCCCGTTACGCCCTATTCGAATTAGGCCCAGTAGCGTCATCTGGGCCATCCAATATGATTCTAGCCCGTTTTCACTTCTAGCCCATGTATGGCCCATGACGTCTTTCGGCCCATATGAGGCCCTATGTAAATCTTGGCCTATTAAAAACCCATGGTGAAACTGGCCCGTAATGAACAGTGTATCACTTTACACCCATTAACGGCCCGTGGTGAAACTAGCCCGTATAGAACAGTGTATCACTTTATACCCATTAACGGCCCGTTATTCCGTTGGGCGTTTCAATATGTTATCTTCGGCCTTCTCAGAGCCCATTTATTCTTGGGCTCATTTCCAGCATTTGTTTACTTACGGCCCGTTACTGTCATTTTCTGCTTGTGGGCCAAATTCAGCCCGTGGTTACAGTTGGCCCGTTTGTGGTCCGTTAATACGTTGGGCCATTTTCATAGCTTCATCAAATACGGCCTATTAACGATGGCCCGTTATGGTCGGCCCATGAACGGACGATTCCAACTCTAGCCCGTTTACGGCCAGAATGCGGTCTGTTTGGCCCATGTTTGCCAATCGATCATAAATCTGTATAAGGCCCATTGATGATCGACCGTAGAAGGCCCATTGTTTCTATGGCCCGTAGAAGGCCCATTGTTTCTCTGACCGTAGAAGGCCCACTTTTATCTGCCCGTAGAAGGCCCATTGTTTCTCGACCCGTAGGTCTAGTGTCACTACTGATAAATATTAGCCCATGGTTATTGTGGCCTAGTTTTAAAAATAGGTTATTGCAGCCACTAGCAAACCACGAGAAAAAGAACGCGACCGACTACAAGCAAACAAATAAACAAGACAACAAGGAAATAAATAAGCAAGCAACTTACACTAGGCTATCACGGCTATTACACATATTACATCCATTGGGCATCAAAGTTCGCCACCGGTGCAAATATAGGGAACACAATGACATATAAACACCGTAGCAAAACAAGTCCAGAACTGAAACCACTTGAAGAGCTCAAGAAACAATATCACAGGTACCCATAATCTTGGCAAGATGCTTAGCAAGCTTATTAACTTTCTCTTGTTTGGCGCTTAAGTCCTCCAGCGCTTGCTGTTGCACCAGAAAGTATGCATCTGAGTTCTGCAGGGACTTCCTTAGTCCTTTGGCTTGCTGTCGTATAACATCTGATCGATGGCTTTCAACTTGAAGTTGAGACTCAAGAAGCCGAACTAATTCAGGCAACGAGTTCGAAGAGCTGGTGCCAGCAGTGGTAGCCAGTAACTCAAACACTACATCAAGACAAGACTTTGTTGTTGTCTCAGTTTCTTCAATATAGTTTTTATCAGCTTTCTTGGAGACCAACAGGGATGTCTCACTATCTTGAACCTTATCTGCATTACTTCCTTTAGCATTGCATAACAGGGTACTCCTCTCCAATATTTCATCCGTGTTCTAAAAGAGAAACAAGCAAACACATCTCAGGTTTACAATGTAGTATATGAAACTCATTTTGGTAAACCAGTTCAGTAGTAAGGTGGACAGGATAACAGCATGAAACAAGCATATATCTATGTAGTATGGTCACTGTATGGTCTATATAATTCTAGTTTATGTTGCCAAATCAAGATATATACAGTTCGAATCATATCTATTTAAGACAAAGCAGCATAGAGAGAATATAAGTGTGGGAAACTACACAGCAATAACAACACTTGTAATGTGCATGGCATGAGAACATAACTATTTATTCAATTGAAACTGAAATCAACATAGAGCAAGTTACAACAGCAAACAGCCAAACACATTGAAGAAACAGGTTTAAAACATACCTATTGCGCCATTGGAGTTTCAATTGCATCCTTCAAATTTGAAATTGGTTGGTATCGAAGAATCTGATGATGCAAGAGCAAAGTAGTATGAACCATAGCTATGGAACGACACGAGAACAACTCTTCTTACGCTTTAAGCATTGACTTGAGTTCGGAGTAGTGGTCCTCGTGATTTGGGCACTGCAGTTGCCTTACTAACTGCTTTCGTGTTTGGGTGCTCTGTGGTGGAGGCGGTGTTGTGTCAACAGAACTAGGTGTCTATCTGCTTTGGGGTTGGGGTTAGAAGGGTGTAGCTGGTTCTCTGTCCAACTGGGTAGGGGTACAATCTGCATGAGTGTGGGTTATGTGTGGTGGGGCTGGTTCTTGGGCAAGTACAACCGTGGTTCTATCTGCATCGACGGGTACCACGATCTTTTCTGAAGACCGTGTTTTTACTCCCACAGATACTGCCATCACTCCCTCCAATTGAAATGGCTGATAAACAAGAAAAGTAATTGAATGTACAGACATTGTAAGATAGACAGGTGCAATGGATAGTAGGGAAGAAAACAGGGCATGAAATAATTCACATTTATGTTGTCTAAGCAAATGAATAGCAGGACATAATTTCACATATATGATGGCTAATTAAACAGGATAGCATGACACAATTTCACATGTATGATGGCTAACTAAGCAGGATAGAATGACATACTTCAAAATATGATGACTATGTAAACAGGATGACATGATATAACTATACGATGTGTCTATTAAAGTGGTTGGCATGCCATAAATCACAAACATGCCGTCGATGGAAACATGATGGCATGATATAATTCATGGATAGAATGACATAATTTAAAATATGATGACTATGTAAACAGGATGAGATGATATAACTATATTATGTCTTTAGAAAATGGGTTGGCATGCCATAATTCAGATACATGTTGTCTATGTAAACATCATGGCATGACATAATTCAAATATATGATTTATATACTAAGGAAGTGAGCAGAGGGCAATCGCATATATAATGTGTCAACTAAGGAGATGACATTCAATATTGTGTATATGATGTAAAAACTAAGCATTGCAATACAACATATGCATTATATGAGTAATATAACCCTGCCAAGTTTGAGCATACACCTCGGGGATAATAGGACTGGTGATCGCCTCTGAATCCTCCTCGAAGAGCTATCAGTAACCAACAAGATATCGCTTCAGCGAGTAGCATTATCTGCTCTGAAGACCTTGTTTTCATTCCAGATTTCTCCATCACCAATTCAAATGGCTGATGCACAGGAAGAGCAGTTGAATATACAAACATTGTCGACAAAAGCAATGAGAAACACAAAAAAAGGATGGCATGATATAATTCACATATATGACGCTTGCCTAAACAACATGGCATTGCATAATTCACATACATAATGCCTTGCAACAAGATAACATTGCATAATTCACATATATAATGTCTTGCAACAAGATGACATTGCATAATTCACATATATGGTAATTAGACACTAAACAGGTGGCATTCACACAAAGCATGTCTAAACTAAGCAAATGACATAGCAATGCAAGATACCATACGCACGATATGAGCAACATAACCCTGCCAAGTTAGGGCATGCACCTCGGGGGGATATGACTCGTCATCATCTCTGAATCCTCCTCCGAGGAGCTATCGATAACCAAACAAGACATGTGCTTCATCGAGATAGCATTATGCGCTCTCGAAGACCTTGTTTCCACTCCAGATTTTTCCATGACCGTGCGGATGGCGATGCAGGAAGAGTAATTGAATGTACTAAAATTGTTGACAAATTTAACACGTAATAAAAATGATGGCATGATATAATTCACATATAAGATGGTGGCTAACCAGGGTGGCATTGCAAAATTCACATATATGATGCCTGGCTAGACAAGATGGCATTTCATGATTCACATATACGATAAAGAAACTAAGCAGATGGCATTGACACAAAGCATGTCTAAACTAAGCAGATGACATGTTTAATGTATCTGATGAAGCAATGCAAGGCACCATATGCATGATATTACCAACATCGGTATGCCAAGTTAGGCGAAGACCTCATGGGGTAAATAGGAGTGGTCTTCTCATACGAATCCCCTCGAGCAGTTATCTTCCTCTTGATTACGATCCGAAATGGGTGGAGGGGGGGCTGCCTTTGCGCCCACCATGGAACAACGTCTGCATGAAATTTTATTGCCACGCAAGGCTCGTCTCTTTTGCTCTACATGATCAGTTCCATTGTGTACAATAATTGGCATGCATAGGAATAAAACATAGTGAGATTATGTAAGGAGATTATGTACCCCACAACCATTTAAAAACTCAAGTTTCAGCATTAGTTTGGACCTGACTCGGAGTCTAATAGGTGAACACGACGATAATGTAGCATGTCATCATATTAAGCGACACATAACGTGGCGGACACGGAAGAGTGCGACCTCTCTTGCGGACCCATGTAGTCCTCAAGGTCATCCTTTCGATTGATGATGGTAATGCGGTTATCGTGGCTGCGGTGGCAAGGGGAAGGAGATCGAGGCGCGAAAGAGCAGTCTGGAGAGCGGATTCTGCTTGTGGTGAACCCTTTCATCATTGGAGCGGTGAGTGGGTGGAACACTGCAGCCTTGAGAGCAGGACAAACCACACAAGGTTTTCTTTGACACATATCTGTAACAGAAGTAATTGAGTAAGGGCTTGTTTGAATTTGAGGATTCTAACAATGCTGGGATAGGAAATAGATAGGAATAAGATAGGAACACACGTGCAAAATAGAGAATTTAAAAACACAGGATTTCTGCCAATCTGGATGTTTGATTCACAACAATTGGAAGATCACAGGATGCAAAAGCATGGTGAGATTAAGTCAAACCACAAGAAAATGTACGGTTATAATGCTATTATGCTACTATCTCTTAGTCTTGTGCTTGATGAATAGGAATATGAAAAGGAGGAGAAGTGGAAATTAGAATTCCTACGGTTTTTATTTCAAGGAGACACTAAAGGAACAAATCCTACAGTTTTCCTTTGCTCCATTCCTTTGCACCAAATTCATGAAAAGTAGTACCATAGGAAACTTTCCAATTCCTATGTTTTTCATTCACTTTTCCTTTCAAGCACTGGCGATTCTAGTAGGCAGGCTTGAGCAAGGAAAATCCTACACTAAAAAAATGTTTTTGTGCTACTTCTATTACTTTGGACCCAGCCACTGCCACACTAGCTCAACTCCCATGCCCATCGACAAATGCACAGCTCAAACGCGCAGAGATAAATAAAGATGGCATTCAAGAGAGTTCATCACGGATAGCTAAGTTGCTTGGTACCTCACTGCTTGTCATATAGTAGGATAAAATAATCGTATTTCCCGTTACTATGAGTGCTCAGTGGACAATATATATAACATGTAGAGTAAAAAAGAGATGCAACAAGTGTACAACCTCTTTGGCGAAGCCATGTCGATCTCAGCGTGATTGGTTTGGCGGTGGGGATGCTCGGTGACTTTCTTTGTCGGAGGAGGAAGAAGATCTTAGGCGTATGGAGATGGAGCCGAGTACTGCTCCTTTGTGATGGAGGTTTAAATCGTTGGAGCAGCTATGGTGAGTTGTGCGACGCCGAGGCTGAAGCAGGACAAGAGAGACAATGAACAACGTTAACCTGAGTGGAATTCTAATAGCATCTCCAATACTTGACGTAAAATACATAACCACAAAGTGCTAGATGTAAAATACATCAGCCGCTCATCTCTGAACTTAACTGTCAAAACTAAACTTAACTGTCAAAACTGAATTTTGCTGTCGAAACTGAATTTTGCTGTCGACACTGAACGCACTAGCAAGGTGAGGCTACACGTCGGTCGACTGACTTTTTCATCTCTGGTCAGTCGATTTTGCAGCCGTTGGATACGAAATCAAGGGCCTACGGTTCATCTTCAACCTCCACCCACCTGAGCCGCCAGCCACCACCGGCCAAACAGCAGCCCCCCACCGCCCCGCAGCCGGCGGTGCGCCGCCCCGCCCGCCCTAAAAACACTCCCCACTGCCGGTCCGCCGCCGCCCCGGCCATCCCTCTAGGCCCCACCATGTCGAGCTTTTTCTCCGGCGATCCCCACGCCAACGCCCCGCCACCGCCGGTGACCACCGCCCCCATCCTGAACCCTAAGATAGATAGTGGGGTACCTCTCCGGCGAGCCCCCTCCTACTGATGTGGACGTCGTCGTCGAGGAAGCGACACCATGGAGGAAGTGGCCGGCGACGCCACCGTGGATGGAGCCGCGCTGTGTTGGCTCAGGACCGAGCGCCGGCAGCACCGTGAGATTGAATCAAAAAGAAAATGCGGCGATTAGTGTACAACCTCTTTGGTGGCGCCGATTAGGCCGCAGCTTCATCCGAGGAAACGGTGATGATGATGCTCTTCCGGTGGTGCAGGTGAAGACGGTGGTGTGGGAATGGAGGTGGCGCGAAAGATGAGGGGAACGTCGGGGCAGATCCTTGGAGGTGGAGGACGGGGTGGCTGAACCGGCGGGACGATGAGATCAACGATGGATTCTCATCCAGTACGGTGGATGAGGGACGTCGAGGTGTTGCTGTGGATGACATCATCGGGGAAGACGCTCCGGCTGGGTGGCGGACGGAGCAGGGTGTGGGGTTTCATCGCGGGTTTTCGCGGCCTCGGTGTACGAATGGGTGGGCGGATGGGATGGCAGTGGGGAACCATGGCTTAGAGACGCGCTTGTCCGAAATGTGGGGTAAGTTACGAAAGTACCCCCCACCGATTTGAGGCGGTTCTTTCGGTTCAGGGGTACCACGGGCATTTTGCGTGTCGGGATTTCACAGGAGGTGGGAGTTTTCGCGCGCGTTGTAATTTTGGAATAGCAAGGCGCAGGTTGAGATGGAGGGAGTTGTCGGAGCACAAGAGACAAAGATATATCTTAAATATTTCGGGCTAACAAGGCGCGGGTTGAAGAGGCGGGAGTTTCGCAGCACGATAGACAGAGACACTAGCTTCAATTTTCGGCATAACAAGGCGCGGCTTGAAATTTCGAAAGAACAAGCTTAAAGTGTACCCAAAAAAAGACAATTTGGACCTCAACATGCACAACACACACACAAACACCATTTAGACTAGAGTAAGGTACACGTGCATTGCACGTATGAGATTTGGCAACCAAACTATGAATAAATACCACATTATAGCATGCAAGCTTTGAGCCATATATGCATGATGAAGATGTTTGTTTAATTCTTATAGTTCATTTCATTCAAAATCATCTAGTTTTTATAAGAAAGCTAATCTATTTTAAGATTCATGGAATTGTGCGTTGTAAGACATAAAGTAAAAAACAAATAATGGCAAATCATGTAGAAAAACATTTGGGCAATTCTGATACAGAAGATTCTAGAACAAATAAGAAGTGCTTGTGTTTTGATGTTTGTGCATTGTGCTTAAGTTCAACCATGGAGTCTTCTAGATTATACATGTGGCAAAATCTGGTGGAATCTAGATGATATCCAACGGCCAATAGTGCTCAAATTTGTCATCTTTGGACCATCGGATTCGCCTCATCCAACGACCATCTTTCAAAGTTAAAGTTACCCGCACACAATATAAAAAAGTATATAATATAATATATATATAGGGGTATAGATATAGATATGTGATGCGAAAGCCGCCCATCATCTCCAATTAGAATAGTGTGTCCATGCATGGATGCGACGTGGCCAAATGATGTCTGCCATCGGTATCTCAAATTCAGATCAGTCTGACCTTGTTCAATGTGTATACATTACAACATGCTCGTTTCCAAACCACATCGTGCAGATCTCCATTATATTCATGCATGCATGGGTTTCAAACATCAGGATCTCTTATTCAAATATTTGAATTCAACTTTACATTGATTATGACCTCACCTATTCTTTTACACCCACACAGTAGTCTTCTCTTTATAATTGTACCACTAACTTTCTCTCGTGCATGCATGCACACACACTACCAGTCGGCATTATCCATCGCACGCATGCAATCTTTTTCTTCAGGTTGGTCTCGCATGAAGGCACACACCCACACACACCCCCCTCTCCATCATATCGGGCATTCTTTATCTCTCACGCGTGCATGCTCAACGATCGATGTTCCTCTATGTATGTGTGTATATAGCTAGGTCTTTCATAGTTTTCCACACAAATCGATCAATTGATATATCCAGTGAGGTCTCACCCTCTTTCCCACATCCACATCGATCAATCTATACCTCTCTATATAGGATTAACATATATAGCTAATACACCCACATTAATTATATATCCAACGTCCCCCTCTCATCATCAATGCCTTCCGCTTCATCTCTCATACGCATGCACAATGGCGAAGACAGGGGCAGTAAGGGCCCTGCCCCCCCTAACATCTCTATATATCAAGTGTCAAAAAAAACATCTCTATATATCGAGGCTAATATGAATGTGATCATTAGACAATTTCTGCTAAAAAAGGTTTAATTTCATGAATTGACCCTCCTCGTAAAGGATTAGCAATGCTTGGCCCCCTAGCTCATTTATTTTTCATGGCTCGCCATCGCTGCGCAACAACAAGACGTGTTCGCTCCCTCTCTCTAAATATCGATCTCGCACTTGTGCATTCCTTCATAGTCTCCCTCCACTCGGCCCCTCGCACCATCTTCTAGCCTCCCACCGGATTTTGCCACATGTACAATCTAGCAGACTCAATGGTTGAACTTAAGCATAATGCACAAACCTATAAACAACAGTGGTTCTCTTTTGTTCTAGAATCTTCCGTATCATAACTGCCCAAACTTTTTTTCTAGTTGAATTGCCATTATTTGTTTTTACTTTATGCTTTACAACACACAATTCCATGAATCATAAAATAGATTAAGGGCTTCTTTGATTCAAAGGATTCTCAAGGAATTTTGGAGGATTCTAATCATTAGGAATTTTTCCTATCTTGGTTGTTTGATTTGTAGGATTGTAAACCATATGAATTTTTCCATATGATTCATTTGCACTAGATTTCATAGGAGACATCCCATCCACTCAAACCTCTTTGAAAGAATTATGTGTTTTTTCCATGCACAATCAAACACTTGTACAATCCTGTAGGATTCAAGACGACATTCCACTATAATCCCACGTTTTTCCTATTCCCGCGTTCTTAGCTTTTTTATAAATTGATTTTGAATGATATGAACTATAAGAATTAAACGAAGGGCTACATCAGGCATATATGACTCAGAGCTTACATGCTATAGTGTGGTATTTATTCATAATTTGGTTGCAAAATCTGATGCGTGCAATGCACGTGTACCTTACTAGTACTTCGAGTATGTGCAAAACACGTAAATTAGAATACCAATGGCACGCTACAAAGTGTCTCTCTTACAGTTCATGAAGCCACGTGGCACATGTGGAGGCATTGTCGCGACCTCCGTGCGTGGATTGATCACGGTGACATCTGCTTTGGTTCCGAGAAGAATGTACTCGTCCTCCCCGAGCCATCTTGGCGGTACATGCACGGCGAAGATGTGCACGCACGCCACGCATGCACTCATTCCTCGCACGCACACCTTGGTACACGGCGGACACAATTTTGTACCAAGATCCACCCCATGTGAGAATGACATAATTTAAAATATGATGACTATGTAAACAGGATGAGATGATATAACTATATTATGTCTTTAGAAAATGGGTTGGCATGCCATAATTCAGATACATGTTGTCTATGTAAACATCATGGCATGACATAATTCAAATATATGATTTATATACTAAGGAAGTGAGCGAGGGCAATCGCATATATGATGTGTCAACTAAGGAGATGACATTCAATATTGTGTATATGATGTAAAAACTAAGCATTGCAATACAACATATGCATTATATGAGTAATATAACCCTGCCAAGTTTGAGCATACACCTCGGGGATAATAGGAATGGTGATCGCCTCTGAATCCTCCTCTGAAGAGCTATCTGTAACCACCAAGATATCGCTGAGCGAGGTAGCATTATCTGCTCTGAAGACCTTGTTTTCATTCAGATTTCTCCATCACCAATTCAAATGGCTGATGCACAGGAAGAAGCGATTGAATATACAAACATTGTCGACAAAAGCAATGAGAAACACAAAAAAGGATGGCATGATATAATTCACATATATGGCGCTTGCCTAAACAACATGGCATTGCATAATTCACATACATAATGCCTTGCAACAAGATAACATTGCATAATTCACATATATAATGTCTTGCAACAAGATGACATTGCATAATTCACATATATGGTAATTAGACACTAAGCAGTGGCATTCACACAAAGCATGTCTAAACTAAGCAAATGACATAGCAATGCAAGATACCATACATGCGATATGAGCAACATAACCTGCCAAGTTAGGGCATGCACCTCGGGGGATATGACTGGTCATCATCTCTGAATCCTCCTCGAGGAGCTATCGATAACCAACAAGACATGTGCTTCATCGAGATAGCATTATGCGCTCTGAAGACCTTGTTTCCACTCCAGATTTTCCATGACCGTCTTGGGATGGCGATTACACAGGAAGAGTAATTGAATGTACTAAAATTGTTGACAAATTTAACACGTAATAAAAATGATGGCATGATATAATTCACATATAAGATGGTGGCTAACCGGGTGGCATTGCAAAATTCACATATATGATGCAGGCTAGACAAGATGGCATTTCATGATTCACATATCGATAAAGAAACTAAGCAGATGGCATTGACACAAAGCATGTCTAAACTAAGCGGATGACATGTTTAATGTATCTGATAAGCAATGCAAGGCACCATATGCATGATATTACCAACATCGGTATGCCAAGTTAGGCGAAGACCTCATGGGGTAAATAGGGTGGTCTTCTCATACGAATCCCCTCGAGCAGTTATCTTCCTCTTGATTCACGATCCGAAATGGGTGGAGGGGGCTGCCTTTGCGCCCACCATGGAACAACGTCTGCATGAAATTTTATTGCCACATAAGGCTCGTCTCTTTTGCTCTACATGATCGGTTCCATTGTGTACAATAATTGGCATGCATAGGAATAAAACATAGTGAGATTATGTAAGGAGATTATGTACCCACAACCATTTAAAAACTCAAGTTTCAGCATTAGTTTGGACTGACTCGGAGTCTAATAGGTGAACACGGCGATAATGTAGCATGTCATCATATTAGCGACACATAACGTGGCGGAACACGAAGAGTGCGACCTCTCTTGCGGACCCATGTAGTCCTCAAGGTCATCACTTTCGATTGATGATGGTAATGCGATTGTCGTGGCTGCTGCGTGGGGAAGGAGATCGAGGGCGAAAAGGCAGTCTGGAGGCGGATTCCTGCTTGTGGTGAACCCTTTCATCATTGGGCGGTGGTGAGGGTGGAACACAGCGCCCTTGAGGCGGGACAAACCACACAAGGTTTTCTTTGACACATATCACATGTGAAGTAATTGAGTAAGGGCTTGTTTGAATTTGAGGATTCTAACAATCTTTGGGATAGGAAATAGATAGGAATAAGATAGGAACACGTGCAAAATAGAATTTAAAAACACGAGTTTACGCCAATCTGGATGTTTGATTCACAACAATTGGAAGATCACGGGATGCAAAAGCATGGTGAGATTAAGTCAAACCACAAGAAAATGTCGGTTATAATGCTATTATGCTACTATCTCTTAGTCTTGTGCTTGATGAATAGGAATATGAAAGGAGGAGAAGTGGAAATTAGAATTCCTCGGTTTTTATTTCAAGGAGACACTAAAGGAACAAATCCTCTGAGTTTTCCTTTGCTCCATTCCTTTGCACCAAATTCATGAAAAGTAGTACCATAGGAAACTTTCCAATTCCTATGTTTTCATTCACTTTTCCTTTCAAGCTTGGCGATTCTAGTAGGCAGGCTTGAGCAAGGAAAATCCTACACTAAAAAATGTTTTTGTGCTACTTCTATTACTTTGGACCCACTTGCCACACTAGCTCAACTCCCATGCCCATCGACAAATGCACAGCTCAAGCAGCAGAGATAAATAAAGATGGCATTCAAGAGAGTCCATCACGGATAGCTAAGTTGCTTGGTACCTCCTTTGCTTGTCATATAGTAGGATAAAATAATCGTATTTCCGTTACTATGAGTGCTCGATGGACAATATATATAACATGTAGAGTAAAAAAGATGCAACAAGTGTACAACCTCTTTGGCGAAGCCATGTCGATCTCAGCGTGATTGGTTTGGCGGTGGGGATGCTCCGGTGACTTTCTTTGTCGGAGGAGGAAGAAGATCTTAGGCGTATGGAGATGGAGCCAGTCTTGCTCCTTTGTGATGGAGGGTTTAAATCGTTGGAGCAGCTACGGTGAGTTGTGCGGCCTTGAGGTGAAGCGAGACAAGAGACAATGAACAACGTTAACTGGTGGAATTCTAATAGCATCTCAATACTTGGCGTAAAATACATAACCACAAAGTGCTAGATGTAAAATACATCAGCCGCTCATCTCTGAACTTAAGCATCAAAACTAAACTTAAGCTGTCAAAACTGAATTTTCTTTGTCGAAACTGAATTTTCTTTGTCGACCTTGAGCGCACTAGCAAGGTGAGGCTACGTCGGTCGTGACTTTTCATCTCTGGTCGATCGATTTTGCAGCCGTTGGATCACGAAATCAAGGGCCTCGGTTCATCTTCAACCTCCACCCACAGAGCTTGAGCCACCACCGGCCAACAGCAGCCCCCGCCCGTGCCGTGATGCGCATCCCGCCGCCTAAAACACTCCCCCTGCCGGTCGCGCCGCCCGGCCATCCTCTAGGCCCCACCATGTCGAGCTTTTCTCCGTGATCCCCGCCAGCGCCCGCCACCGCCGGTGACCACCGCCCCATCACGAACCCTAAGATAGATGGTGGGGTACCTCTCCGTGAGCCCCTCCCTCTTGATGTGGGCGTCGTGCGTCGAGAGCGACACCATGGAGGAAGTGGCCCGTGACGCCACCGTGGATGGAGCCATGTTGTGTTGGCTCGGGACCCGGCGCCCGGCAGCCGTGAGATTGAATCAAAAAGAAAATCGGCGATTAGTGTACAACCTCTTTGGTGGCGCCCGATTAGGCGCGGCTTCATCAGAAGCGGTGATGATGATGCTCTTCGGTGGTGCGGTGAAAGGCGGTGGTGTGGGAATGGAGGTGGCGCGAAAGATGAGGGAGCGTCGGGGCAGATCCTTGGAGGTGGAGGGCGGGGTGGCTGAACCGGCGGGGCGATGAGATCAGCGATGGATTCTCATCGATCACGGTGGATGAGGACGTCGAGTGTTCTTGTGGATGACATCGTCGGGGAAGGCAGCTTCATTTGGGTGGCGGACGGAGCGAGGTGTGGGGTTTCATCGCGGGTTTCGCGGCCTCGGTGTCTGAATGGGTGGGCGGATGGGATGGCGGTGGGAACCATGGCTTAGAGGGCGCTTGTCCGAAATGTGGGGTAAGTTCAGAAAGTACCCCCACCGATTTGAAGCAGTTCTTCGGTTCGAGGTACCACGGGCATTTTGCGTGTCGGGATTTCACAGGAGGTGGGAGTTTTTAGCAGCGTTGTAATTTTGGAATAGCAAAGCGCGAGTTGAGATGGAGGAGTTGCCGACACAAGAGACAAAGATATATCTTAAATATTTCGGGCTAACAAAGTAGCGGGTTGAAGAGCGGGAGTTTAGCGCCACGATGAAGCCGAGACACTAGCTTCAATTTTCGGCATAACAAAGTAGCGGCTTGAAATTTCGAAAGAACAAGCTTAAAGTGTACCCAAAAAAGACAATTTGGACCTCAACATGCACACACACACACAAACACCATTTAGACTAGAGTAAGGTACCGTGCATTGCACGTATGAGTTAACAACAAACTATGAATAAATACCACATTATAGCATGCAAGCTTTGAGCCATATATGCATGATGAAGATGTTTGTTTAATTCTTATAGTTCATTTCATTCAAAATCATCTAGTTTTTATAAGAAAGCTAATCTATTTTAAGATTCATGGAATTGTGCGTTGTAAGACATAAAGTAAAAACAAATAATGGCAAATCATGTAGAAAAACATTTGGGCAATTACGATCGAGAAGATTCTAGAACAAATAAGAAGTGCTTGTGTTTTGATGTTTGTGCATTATGCTTAAGTTCAACCATGGAGTCTTCTAGATTATACATGTGGCAAAATCTGGTGGAATCTAGATGATATCCAACGACCGATAGTGCTCAAATTTGTCATCTTTGGACCATCGGATTCGCCTCATCCAACGACCATCTTTCAAAGTTAAAGTTACCCCACACAATATAAAAAAGTATATAATATAATATATATATAGGGGTATAGATATAGATATGTGATCAGAAAGCCCATCATCTCAATTAGAATAGTGTGTCCATGCATGGATGCGGCGTGGCCAAATGATATACGCCATCGGTATCTCAAATTCAAATCGATCGACCTTGTTCAATGTGTATACATTACAACATGCTCGTTCCAAACCACATCGTGCGAGATCTCCATTATATTCATGCATGCATGGGTTTCAAACATCGGGATCTCTTATTCAAATATTTGAATTCAACTTTACATTGATTATGACCTCACCTATTCTTTTACACCCACGGTAGTCTTCTCTTTATAATTGTACCACTAACTTTCTCTCGTGCATGCATGCACACACACTACCGATCGGCATTATCCATCATACGCATGCAATCTTTTTCTTGAGTTGGTCTCATGAAGCACACACCCACACACCCCTCTCCATCATATCGGGCATTCTTTATCTCTCACGCGTGCATGCTCAGCGATCGATGTTCCTCTATGTATGTGTGTATATAGCTAGGTCTTTCATAGTTTTCCACACAAATCGATCAATTGATATATCGGTGAGGTCTCACCCTCTTTCCCACATCCACATCGATCAATCTATACCTCTCTATATAGGATTAACATATATAGCTAATACACCCACATTAATTATATATCCAACGTCCCCCTCTCATCATCAATGCCTTCCGCTTCATCTCTCATACGCATGCACAATGGCGAAGGCAGGCGATGAAGGCCCTGCCCCCTAACATCTCTATATATCAAGTGTCAAAAAACATCTCTATATATAGAGGCTAATATGAATGTGATCATTAGACAATTTCTGCTAAAAAGGTTTAATTTCATGAATTGACCCTCCTCGTAAAGGATTAGCAATGCTTGGCCCCTAGCTCATTTATTTTTCATGGCTCGCCCTTTGCGTTACAACAGCGCTGCGTGTTAGCTCCCTCTCTCTAAATATCGATCTCGCACTTGTGCATTCCTTCATAGTCTCCCTCCACTCGGCCCCTCGCACCATCTTCTAGCCTCCCACCGGATTTTGCCACATGTACAATCTAGCAGACTCAATGGTTGAACTTAAGCATAATGCACAAACCTATAAACAACAGTGGTTCTCTTTTGTTCTAGAATCTTCCGTATCATAACTGCCCAAACTTTTTTTCTAGTTGAATTGCCATTATTTGTTTTTACTTTATGCTTTACAACACACAATTCCATGAATCATAAAATAGATTAAGGGCTTCTTTGATTCAAAGGATTCTCAAGGAATTTTGGAGGATTCTAATCATTAGGAATTTTCCTATCTTGGTTGTTTGATTTGTAGGATTGTAAACCATATGAATTTTCCATATGATTCATTTGCACTAGATTTCATAGGAGACATCCATCCTCAAACCTCTTTGAAAGAATTATGTGTTTTTCCATGCACAATCAAACACTTGTACAATCTGTAGGATTCAAGGCGACATTC
Source organism: Aegilops speltoides (assembly GCA_021437245.1). NCBI lineage: Eukaryota > Viridiplantae > Streptophyta > Magnoliopsida > Poales > Poaceae > Aegilops > Aegilops speltoides. Next base: position 88,896,295 of record CM038143.1, on the reverse strand, counting down.
CACTATAATCCCGTTTTTCCTATTCCGCGTTCTTAGCTTTTTATAAATTGATTTTGAATGATATGAACTATAAGAATTAAGCGAAGGGCTACATCAGGCATATATGACTCGGAGCTTACATGCTATAGTGTGGTATTTATTCATAATTTGGTTGCAAAATCGATGCGTGCAATGCCGTGTACCTTACTAGTACTTGGTATGTGCAAAACACGTAAATTAGAATACCAATGGCACGCTACAAAGTGTCTCTCTTACAGTTCATGAAGCCACGTGGCACATGTGGAGGCATTGTCGCGACCTCCTTGCGTGGATTGATCACGGTGACATCTCTTTGGTTCGAGAAGAATGTACTCGTCCTCCACGAGCCATCTTGGCGGTACATGCCTGGCGAAGATGTGCCGCATGCGCGCATGCACTCATTCCCTCGCGCTGCTTGGTACGCGGCGGACACAATTTTGTACCAAGATCCACCCATGTGATAATTTGTGGCGTGTAAAGTTGTTCACTTCATTGATGGTCAATTAATACAGCGCATGCAAATTGAGTGGGCGTGAGGCGGAAGAAAGACATTATTACCACTGCTGCGGCGCATGCGAGTAGTTAAATCGTGGGTTCTTGGTAGTACTTCCATTGGTCTCCTTAAGTATTTTGTGCCAATTTTGATAGTAACATAATATTTACGCATTTGAGCGTGTAGTACTTGAAATTTATGTTCCGCTAAACTCATCGGGAGCCGTTTGAGACCTCGAAACCAAAACCATCAATTAATCTTTACCTTGTTCCCATCACATTGAAAGCCTGCTCACACCTACTAGTACATACCAAGCGTGAGCGTATTCCCACTATGCAGGTATTAGTACTAGTGCTAGTACTTAGGTTATAAAAGGGAACTACCTAACGAAAATTACTCTACCTTTCCTCCTCATAAGTGCTTCTTCTTCGTAAAGTCGTTGCCATGGCGGTGGCGAGCTCTAGGTCGAGAACTACTCATAACAAGGGAGGCGGCAACCAAGGCTGCGGAAAAAAAAAAAGAGGGCTCGCGACCGCGAGACCTCGAAAAGATCTCTCACGGAAGGCGATGGCTCCGAGGCGCCCTAGCCGCGGAGGCAAACATGCCGAGCAGGCGGAGCTGGATGAGTTATCCTCGGCGGCATGCCCGATCAGCTCAATAAGCACCTCAATAGCGAAGAGTTCATCCAAGGCTTGATGGAGTTCTTGAAGGAAACCTCAACGACATGCCAGCTGAGCTCAATCGGCGGGGAGTTGACCGCCGACTTGGTGATCTGCTGAAGAAGAGCATTTCCTCGGAGAAAGAAAGCGACCGGCGAAATCCTGCGACTTGAGGAGGACAAGGCGAAGCTACGCCACGAGATCGACTGTTGAAGGAGAAGAACACGGTGGAAGAAGCTGCATGAGAATAGTAGTTCCTCGATGAAGATCTGCGAGGCCCTCATCATGGAGCGAAGGAAGAGTTGGCGAAGCTCCGCGCCGAGCACCGGCTGTTGTCAAAGTGCGTAATCGGCCGTGGAACAGATGATGAAGGCTCGCGTCGAGAAATCCCGCGTCATGGACAGAATGAAGAAGATGGTGGAGGAGACGCGCAAGGAGATGGAGGTCGTGGAGGCGATGAAGAAGCAGTTACGACTCTGCGGTGAATTAGATCATTTGGGGTGATAATCTTCCTTCTTCTTTTCTGCTGTGTTTCATCTTTTGCTTCGGGCGTTTCGCCGCACGTGTCACGTTCTCTGCGAGGCATGAATAGAATAATTTTTTTGAGGGAATGAATAGAACAATGCTAACAATGAGATGACTAGCAAATTAGATCATTTTTTATCGCCATATGGCCTTTGGGCTGCCGTGTTTAGGTACTCCTCCATCCATGATTACTACTCTAGTGGAAAACTTGAGTATACCGCCGCAGTTCTTTGCTCCTCCTCGATCAGGTAAATCAGGCGCATTTATCTGACGAGTCAAATCACAAGGCCCGCCTTCCGGCGATAATGAGCCGTCAAATCACAAAGGCCCTCGCCTCTCGTGAAACCGACCAAGCTAGGCTGCGCCATGGAACAAAACTTGAAATTTAAAAAAGGTGGTACATATAGAGGCGCTAAATGGCAAATTATGCATATAGTACTATTAAAAGGCTAGTCACAATAATGGTGTCCAACACAAGCGAGGGAGTCTGGACTGGGGGTGTGGGATAGCGGACTATCATCATTGGCGGACTCCAAGACTATGAATACAAGATTGAAGACTTCATCCGTGTCGGATGGGACTTTCCTTGGCGTGGAAGGCAAGCATGGCAATCTGGATATGTAGATCTCCTACCATTGTAACCGACTACTGTGTAACCCTATCCCTCTCCGGTGTCTATATAAGCCGGAGGGTTTTAATCCGTGGGGCGAACAACCATTACAACAATCATACCATAGGCTAGCTTCTAGGGTTTAGCCTCCTTGATCTCGTGGTAGATCCACTCTTGTACTACCCATATCATCAATATTAATCAAGCGAGGGTAGGGTTTTACCTCCATCGAGAGGGCCGAACACAGGTAAAAACATCGCGTCCCTTGTCTTATGTTACCATCCGCCTAGGCTTGCAGTTCGGGACCCCCTACCGAGATCCGCGGTTTTGACACCGACATTGGTGCTTTCATTGAGAGTTCCTCGTATGCGTCACCGATAGGCTCGATGGCTCCTTCGATCATCAACAACAATGGCGCGGTCAAGGTGAGACTTTTCTCCCCGGACAGATCTTCATATTCGGCTTGGCCATCTGGAGCAGATCGAAAGCTACGCCCCTGGCCGTCAGGTCAGATTTGGAAGTCTAAACTTCATGGCTGACATCCACGGGGACTTGATCTTCGACGGATTGAGCCCACGGCCGAGCGCGCCCCTTATCACGATGGGCGAGATTTAGCTCTGCTCGGACGCGTATACGGAGCGCGCTGCGAGTCGCCCGACCCTTAGTTGAACCGACCGCGTAGATCGAGGGCGAGTGGCTGAACACCGCCTCGGGGCTACAACCTCTGGCGATGGGCGAATACCGACCTTATCCTTGTAAAGCTCGTGACTCGAGGTGCGGACTCCTCGCCGGACTCCGAACCTCCTGCGCCCTACCAATCGAATCCGATTGGGCGCCCGATCATGGAGTTCACCGCCGCGGACATCTTCGGCACTCACCCTTTGGCGACATCTGAATTAGCTAAAGTATCTCGTTATCGGAGAGCCTGGCGGACTACGGTCGGGGCGGTTGAGATCACGAGCAGCGAAGAAATTCAAAGCCACCCACCACCCGCCCGTAGCCGCATCGGCGATCTAAGCGACATGCTAGATTACGACTCCGAAGACATCGGCGGTATGGGCGGCGATGCGGAGCGACCAGAACTAAGCGCCTCACGGAGCCTTTGGAAGACCACCTCGTCATCGACATATACATGGTGGACATCCCAAAGGATGGGAATTGCGAGGGCCTTGACGGAGAAGGCTCCTCAAGAAATAGCCCAAGCACCGGCGTGGTGGCGCGCTCTAAATCCGCCACGGCAAGAATGGAGATTCCGGCACGGAGATAATAACACCCGGTGAGTGCGAAGATAACCCCCCTCGGCAAGATTCACACGGGAGGGCCGGGCTAGCCCTCACGAGGAGGCGGCGAAGAGGTGAGGATGATAATTACATGCCTCCCTCGGGAGGCGAGGCAAGCCTCAGCGACAGCAATTCGTCGTGCCGAGATCCGTCGAACAAGGCGTTTTAAGCGAGGCTAATGGCCACGGCGAACAGCCTAAAAAAAGCAGCAAGCGACTTGAGCTGATCAAGACACCTAGCCAAGCGGATGGTGAAGTCCTTGCGGCGAAGAGTATGAACTTCGAGCGCCCCTCGGAAGCTACCCCAAGCGCAATTTGCTCCCTCGACTAGAGGAGAGACATATAAACTGCATCACCAAAGCACTGTCTGGTGACCGACCACCTCGTGGCATAGAGAGAGAGCCTTTAGGCCCCCATTAGAAGCGTGCCCGGCATCGCTCGAAAGCACAAGGCCACGAGGGCAGCTCGGGACTTGCGAGATATATTGGAGGATAAGGAAAGACAATCAAGATCGATCTAGGAATCGTGTGGGCGCCGCGACATAGCGACGACAACGAAGCACGGACCACGACAAGTCGGCGGGCGAATTTATAGAGACAAAGCTCATTGGAGCTACGTCGTGTTATATTATCTGAGCGCCGCACACCCACTATGCTTCACGAGATGAAGTAATGGAGCATCAAATCCCGAAGGGTTTAAACCCGTGAACATTGAATCATACGATGGCACAGCAGACCCCTTGGTTTGGATGAAGACTATCTCCTTCACATCCACATGGCCCATGGTGGCGATCTTCACGCCATCAAATATCTCCCTCAAGCTTAAAGGACCAGCTCGGCATTGGCTCAGCGGCTTGGCGGCGAGTCAATTGGGTGTTGGGAGGACACGGAAGCCGCATTCTGGACAACTTCCGGGCACATATGTGCGACCACGGGCGCCGATGACCTAAGCCACATAATTCAGCGACCCGAACGAATCGGCGAGACGATTACAGACACGGTTCTTAACAAAGAAAAAATCAAATGCGTCATTGTCCGGATCACGAGGCCCTCGCAGCCTTCAAACATAACATCCATGACGAGTGGCTAGCCCGGCACCTAGGGCAGGAAAAGCGAAATCCATGGCAGCCCTCACATCACTCATGACCCGCTTACATGCGGGGAGAGGACAAGTAGCTAGCCCATAGTAACAACCTCGGCAAAAATTACAGCGGTCCGGATAACAAGGACCGCAATGGCGGTCAGCGTCATAACAAAACAAACACCGCGTTATGGCGATAACTGCGAGGATCGGCCGTCAGCGCCGGATTCGAGGCTCAAACCGGTCGGTGGAAGAAGCCATTCAAAGAACTACTCGGGTCCGTCAATTTGGACCGAATACTCGATCGCTCGTGCGGATACGGCACCCCAAAAAGCCAGCCAATCACACCAGAGGGATTGTTGGGTATTCAAGCGAGCAAACAAGTTAATCGCGAAAACAATGACAAGGGCCGCATAAGCGGCGGCGAGGAAGAGACCGACGCCCGAACAATAGAGACGAAGGGTTTCCCCCACAGCCGGTGTCAGCGGCGGATCTCGGGTAGGGGTCCCGAGCTGTGCGTCTAAGCGGATGGTAACGGGAGGCGAGGACACAATGTTTTTACCAGGTTCGAGGCCCTCTTGATGGAGGTAATACCCTCGTCTGCTTGATTAATATTGATGATATGGGTAGTACAAGAGTAGATCTACCACGAGATCAATGAGGCTAAACCTAGAAGCTAGCCTATGGTATGATTGTTGAGATGTAATGTTGTGTCCTCACGGACTCTGACCCTCGGTTTATATAGACACAGGAGGCTAGGGATTACTGAGTCGGTTACAATGGTAGGAGATCTACATATCCGTATTGCCAAGCTTGCCTTCACGCCAAGTAAAGTACCTTAGGACACGAGCGGAGTCTTCAATCTTCTATCTCGTGAGTGCAGGAGTCCGGTGGATATTGATAGTCGGCTGCCGGACACCCCTAGTCTAGGACTCCTCGGTAGCCCCTGAACCGGTCTTCAATGGCGATAAGTCCGGCGTGCATAATGTTCGGCATTGCAAGGCGGGTTCCTCCCCTGAATAGTCAGGAGAAGATAATGAACACGAGGATAGTGTCCGACTACGCAAAATAATTTCCACATTCCAACGTAGAAGAATAAAACACACTTAATCAATCTGCGGCGTATTACGCGACATGATGTCTACATGACCAAGCCCTCGTTTGAATCGTTTTATTGTTCGCCTCGGCACGTTTAGCGGCGGCTTCCTTAACGTCATCTGTCGAGCGAGATCGTGTTCCCTTTTATTCAGGATCCTCATCAATATGCGTGGGTAACCCAACCGTTCCGTCATACGCCTCCTCTATCGAAGGGAATCCCAAGCGGTCGCGGAGGCGGCCCTTGGTATTATTTCCCTTTATAAGAGGACCAAGGCACATCCTTGTCTTTTAACCTCGCATCGAATCTTTCCTCTGCTCCTAGTTCCAACACCAAGAGCTTGGACTCGGCGCTTGGATCTGTAGCAATGTCGGTTTCGACCTCCGGGGCGGTGGATGCCTTCCTCCGTCACGGAGGAGGACATAATGAAGTTGCGGAGGCCAAGTACAGCCTATGAAGTGTCGCTGGGTTACTGCCCGGGGCAGGCCGTGCCAACCAGAGCCCGCCCGAATCGTCGTTTTCGCATCTCACCTCCGTCGGGGTTAGGCTTCCGATGGATCCCGCCGTGAGGGCTCTGTTCTACTACGGGCTGGACTTCCCGACTTGGCTCGGAGTCTATCCTCCATATCTCTGCATTCATTATCGTCTGTGAAGCCTTCCTCGCGTCATCCCCCACTTGGCTGTGGCTGAAAACATTCAAAGTGGAGCGAAGATGATCGGGCGTCAGCGAGTCGTGGGCGACCATAAACAAGAAGGTCGATGCCCGTGGCTCGAGGTTCCTTCAAGAGGAGCGAGGGATTGTGGCAGCGAGGTGGTTCTACATCACCACTCCAAGGCGGCAAGCGACCGCCACCCTCCTTCCTTGGGACCTCCACAACAAGCGATGTCGTGGGTCAGCGAAGGAGGCTCAGCTGGGGGCCGTCAGGGCGTGCCCGCCTTGCTGAGAGGCAGTTCGGGACCTCCAAACAAGGAGATTGATCTGGTCAAGGTGATCACGAGTCATGCTAACTAGGCACCTCCTACCACCGCAAGCGTCGTCCTCTCCGTTTATGGGAGTTCAATCGGAGGACCTCGTATCCTCCGGCATTTCATGGGCAACACCCTTGGAGATGTCTGAGCTGTTCTTGGACCCATAAGTGGCTGTCCGGATTCGGCCGAGGATGCGGGTCTAAGCCGCGATCGTCCAGTATATACTCAGGTAAATAGCTCAAAGCCGGACATCTGTTTTGTATGCCTTTCAAGAGATCGTCTCCTTACCCTTTGTTCTTTTACAGGAATGGGTGGCGCGATCAAGGTTATAAGGTGTCCGCCCCCCTCCGAGAGACCGCCTTTGGAGCCGTCTTTGGTCGAGAATGTTGGAGGTTGCGCCCACGGAGGCGGCGGGGAGATAAAGAGCTAATACGCCGTCAAAGGCGTGAAGAGGAGGAACCAAGGATCCCTCCCTTGGGGAGAAAGGACCGCCTCCGAAGATCAGGAGGCCCCAGCCCCTAAGCGTGGGAAGAAATCCCCCAGGAAGTCGGCGTCGGAGAGAATCGAAGGCGCAATCATCGCCAAGGACCAGCCCTCAGCGAGCCGTGAGTATGAAAGAGGAAGTTTAATAATAAAGTACCTTCGTTTATGTACATGAGTAACCGAGATATTTATATCATGATTCGGATCTGTGACCGTCTCGGATGAGTTAGATCCTCGGGGATCTTGAAAGCACATTTGCTCCTCGGGTGGTTTTGGTAATTAATGACAACATACTTTGTGGTTGGACTAATGCTTTTATCAAGTATGTTTCAGGAAATTCAATCACATTGGCATGGCAAAAGGACTAAAGAGGTGGACCCCCAAAATGCTAAAGGCAAGCATTGGCAAAAGCTCAAGACTCCATTTTGGTTTAGTGATCCAAGATCACATTGAGTCCATAGGAAAAGCCAATACTATTAAAGGGATGAGGTTATGATGATGATCTGGTTGCTCAAGTGCTTAGTGATACATCTCCTAAACTATCGGCAACTTTCTTGCCATATACACTCATAAGTAGTCTCGGTCCCACCGATATTCCAAACTTCAGTCACACCAAGATGAACCACCTCAGCCATAAGCCAAACCCTAGAAACTTCGGATTTTCGATTACGAACTCGGTCTCACGAAACTTGAGTTGCCAAGCACGTAACATACGTCATCAAATCGGTGTCACCGAGATGATGAAGTCGATCCACCGAAATTGGCATGCTCTTGTCATTACGCGAATCGGACTAGCAGAGATTGTATTTTCGGTCCCGAAAATCCCAACGTTCACATTATTTGAACTATCGGTCTCACCGAGTTGTCCACCGGTCCCACGAGATTGCTCAAATGTGTGTAATGGTTGGATTTTGTGTGGAGGCTATAAATACCCTCCACCCCTCTTCATTAGTGGTGAGAGCCATCGGAAAGAACTACCACTCCTACCTTACATTTCTAGAGAGAACTACCTACCCTTGTGTTGAGATCAAGTTGCTCCACTCCCACCATATGAAGCTTGATCTCTAGCCTTCCCAAGTTGCTTTCCACTCAATCCTTTCTTCCACCACAGCCAAATCGGTGAGGAGAGTTGAGTGTTGGGGAGATTATCATTTGAAGCACAAGAGCAAGGAGTTCATCATCATCTACAACATCTATTACCTTTTGGAGGTGGTGCCTCCTAGATTGGTTAGGTGTAAGCTTGGGAGCCTCTGTCATCGAGATGTGGAGTTGAACCAAGAAGTTTGTAAGAAGCAAGGAGATCGCCTACTTCGTGAAGATCTACCCGAGTAAGGCTAGCCCTCCGTGGGCGTGAGCCATGATGGAATAGACAAGGTTGCTTCTTCGTGGACCCTTCATGGGTGGAGCCCTCCGTGGACTCATGGCCGTTACCCTCAGTGGGTTGAAGTCTCCATCAGCGTGGAAATGCGATAGCACCACCTATCGGAACCACGAGAAAAATCACCGCGTCTCCAAATTGCGTTTGATCTTCTCCACTTCTCTTTACTACTTGTGCAATTTACTTTCCGCTGCCCATACTCTAGAATTGCATGTGTAGTGTGCTACTTGACTTGTGTGTTATGCAAAATCTGCCAAAATCTGTCCTTGATAAAAGATAGAACTTTTATCTTGTCGAGTAGTCTAATCACCCCCCCTCTAGACACTCTCACCTTCTTCGATCCCTCAATTGGTATCAGAGCATTGGTCTCCATTGCCTTGGTTTACACACCATTGGAGGAAGATGGACGTGTCTACGTTTGGGAGTGTTAGTCATAGTGTGCCTATTCTTAATGGAGTGTCCTATAACTCGTGGAGGATTGAAATGCTTATTATCTTTAAGACATACAATTTGCGCAAATATGTTGAGACCCCCTATGTGCCTCCATTTGACCCCTTGCACCCTACCATGGATGAAGAGCTTGATTTGCCCGTAACCTTAGGACTGTAAATCTTATCATTAGAGGTTACCGATAACTTGTAAGCTCGTTACAAACTTTGAGTGCGCCTATGCTATGTGGAAGTTCTTGGAAGAACTTTATCGGACTACTCTTTGAGAGGTCTTGATGAAATTCTATACAAGACTATTGAATTTGATATGATCGCCCCAATGATCTCAACTTTGATAAATGCTTCTTTGAGCTTCGTGATCTTATGAAAAGAAGGGTGATCGGTCTTATCAATGTTCTAATTAGAAATGCTCTTGTATTGCATTCGATGATTATTGTCACATTGACAAAACTAATGCAAGTAGTTATCAAATTGACCTAGGTGTTGATGATGAACAATCTATGGGTCAATATGATGATGAGCATGAGCATGATGATGATTACTCGATTAGGACACGAGCTAGACAAGATCATGAAGAGTCTCAATCTTATGGCAAATCGAGAGACTACATATCCGGCGGAAAAAGTGGATTCTTGATAGTGGATGCACCGACCACATGACGGAGATGAAGACATGTTTGAGAGCTTGCAAAGCGATGGTCCGCATAAGTATGTGACTTTTGGAGACAACTCCAAGGGTAAGGTACTTGGCCTTGGTAAGGTGGCCATATCTCATGATAGCTCTATTCAAAATGTCATGCTTGTAGAATCACTTGGATACAATTTACTTTCCGTGTCTAGATTAGCTGACTTTGGATTCAATGTGCTATTCACCGAAGTAGATTGCCAAGTCTTTCGTCGTGACAATCATAACATGGCGTTTTCCAGTATCCATAGAGGTGATCTATATATTGTTGATTTCACTAAGAAAGCCCAACCTAGAGCTTGCTTCATTGCTAAATTCGCTAAAGGTTGGTTATGGCATAGAAGGCTTGGACATGTTGGTATGCGTAATCTAGACAAGCTGATCAAAGGTGATCATATTCTTGGCGTTAAAGATGTTTTCTTTGACAAAGATAGACTTTGTAGTGCTTGTCAAGCGAGGAAAACAAGTAGGTGGAAGTCATCCGTGAAGAACATCATGACCACAAGGAGACGCTTGAGCTTCTTCATATGGATCTCTTGGTCCCAATGCTTACAAAAGCCTTGGTGGTAACTCCTTTGGTCTAGTTATAGTTGATGATTATTCAGATTCGTGGGTATTTTTCCTTGATGACAAATCGCGAGTTGGAGAATCTTCAAAACCTTTGCGAAAGGCCCAAAATCAATTTGAGGTGAAGATCAAGAAAGTTCGGAGTGACAATGGAGCGGAGTTCAAAACGCCAATGTAGACTCTTTTCTCGATGAGGAAGGATTCTACATGAGTTCTCGACTCGTACACTCCTCAACAAAATGGAGTTGTTGAGAGGAAGAACGAGCAGCTCATAGAGATGGCGAAGCGATGCTTGATGAATACAAGACACGAAGCATTTTTGGGGTGAAGCGGTCGAGACGACTTGTCATGCTATCAACAAGCTTTATCTTCATAAGCTCCTCGGCAAGACATCATCTGAGCTCCTCACGGTAACAAACCCCAAGTGGGATACTTTCGTGTCTTTGGTTGAAATGCTATATCCTTGATAAGCATCGCCGGTCTAAATTTGCTCCTAAAACTCATGAAGGCTTTTTCTTGGTTATGGATCAAACTCCCACACCTACCGTGTCTACAATAATTTCACCGAAAGGTTGAAGAGGCGGTGAGCGTGAAGTTGATGAATCTAATGGCTCATAAGTAGAGCAAATGCCTATTGATGTTGGAGACAAGGACCCATCGGAAGCCATCCAAGATTTATCTATTGGAAAGATCCGTCCCATGGAAGTGAAGGAGAGTACCTCATCTACATATGTGGAGCCCCCTACCTCACGGCGAGATGAACCTCAAGGCAACATGGAGGCCTCCACAAGTGGAACTCACCAAGATGAGGAAGTGCAACAAGAAGATCCACCACAACCTCCTTCTCCACCACCTCAAGACAACACCAACAACAATGAAGAAGAAGAAGAGAAGATGATGATGATGAGGAAGCTCAGCCACAACCTCAACAAAAGCTATCCGAGTCCGAGCAAGAGTCAAGAAAAATCATCCCGTGGAACAAATGATGAACAACATCAACTCGGAGAATTACTCGCTCTAAAACTAAGCAGCTAACTTTTGTGAGCATTACTCATTTATCTCTAGTATTGAACCTATGAAGGTAGAAGAAGCACTTGAAGACCGGATTGGGTGAGCGCTATGCGAAGAATTACACAACCGAGAGGAACAAGGTATGGACTTTGGTAGAAAGCCCAAGGATGATCAAAAGCGTCATTGGAACCAAATGGGTGTTTGAACAAGCAAGATGATGGACAAGTCATCGCAACAAGGCTCGTCTCGTAGCTCAAGGTTACACACAAGTCGAAGGTATGGACTATGGTGAGACCTATGCCCCGTTGCTAGACTTGAGTCCATTAGCATTCTTCTTGCTTATGCCAATCACCATGATATTACTCTCTATCAAATGGATATCAAAAGTGCTTTCCTAAATGGTGAAATTGAGGAGGAAGTATTTGTGAAACAACCTCCGGTTGTGAATCCCAAAAGCCTAATCATGTTTACAAGTTGCACAAAGCTCTTTATGGTCTTAAACAAGCTCCTAGAGCTTGGTACAAATCTTGACTAGCTTTCTTCTTGAAAAAGGCTTTGAGATTGGAAAGATAGACTCAGCGCTATTCACGAAAAGGGTTGATGGTGAACTATTTGTGTGCCAAATATATGTTGATGATATTATCTTTGGTTCAACTAACCCTCATTTTAGCGAGAAGTTTGGAAAGCTCATGTGGGAGAAGTATGAGATGTCCATGATGAGTGAACTCAAATTCTTCCTTGGGTTGCAAATCAAGCAATCTAAGGAGGGTACCTTTGTCTCACAAACAAAGTACACAAGGATCTCTTCAAGAAGTTCAACATGCAAGAAAGCAAAGGTATGAGAACCCCCATGCCTACAAGTGGACATAATGACTTGACAAAGATGGAGAACCCGTTGATCAAAGGTTTACCGATCTATGATTGGTTCTCTACTATATCTTTGTGCTTCTTGTCGACATAATGTTGAGTGTATGCATGTGTGCTCGATATCAAGCAGCCCTAAAGAATGTCATCTTAAAGCTGTTAAAAGGATTGTGAGATATTTGATACACACACAAACTTTGGCATTTGGTATCCTAAGAGGGCCTCTTTAGACCTTGTTGGCTATTCCGACTCGGACTATGCGGTGGCAGGGTTGATAGAAAGTCAACTTGAGTGCGTGTCAATTCCTTAGTCGATCCCTTGTATCTTGGTCCTCCAAGAAACAAAATTGAGTATCATTATCCTTTGAAGCGGAATATATTGCTGCTGGTTAGTGTTGTGCTCAATTGCTATGGATGACACAAGCGCTTAAGGATTATGGGATACATGTGAGACATGTTCCTTGCTTTGTGACAATGAGAGTGCGATTAAAATTGGACACAATCCGTGCAACACTCTCGAGCGAAACATATTGAAGTTAAATCACCATTTCATTCGTGATCACATTGCCAAGGGTGACATCAATCTTAAGCATGTTCGTCTTG